>JAUCMX010000022.1:5321258-5346258 GCA_033459395.1 Hemibagrus guttatus | reverse complement strand
TATCAGCGGTTTAAAAACCTAATTCAGTTTTGGGCAGCTCTGAACTTGCTGTGAAAGTTATTAACCCGGCCACATAATTCTGTGGAAGAATCAGTGTCTGCTTTCAGATGCAGCTTTTTTTTCACTCTGTTTCCATGGTGATAAAGGGGAAGGAAAGGAATGGTGCGTCAAATGTTTTTGTTGCGACTTGCAGCTCGAGATCACACACGTCTGCTATACCGGACTATCCGCTCTCTGAAGCTCAGGAGTCTCTTTAGAGTAATAAAACAAGCAATAAGATTCAAACTGAATAGTTAAGAAGGCAGCAACTTGATAGAGCACATGTCATGTCACACATGTCACATAGAGCACAGTTAAGGAAATTAATTAATTAAGGAAATACAACTTATCGTCTTCACCCTTTTAGTCCGTAATTTTTCCTGAATTATTTGTGAATTTCTGCTCGGCGTGTTGAAGGCCATGCAGAACTCACTCATCTGGTCGTCAGGCCCGACGCATTTCCTTTAAGCACTGCTATTTTCATCAACACTGCTTCCTGTTTACATTCTCCTGCCTCGGCTAGCCATAGAGACAGAGGCAAGGCGTCATCGTGTGGGACTTTACTACTCAAATCCCCCTCTACCCCTGCCAAACCATCAAAGAGTGACTGAAACCTATTGACACGTAGTAACTATGTCAATGAATGAAAACTGACAGTGAATCAGAGTGAAGGACAGTGAGTATAGTTTGTCCTGGGAACGTCTCACCAGTTTCAATATTGTACAGCATTGTGGGTTTCTGGGGAGATTATATTAATAATCACCTACATAAGCACGTTGGAATTGTTGTACTTTCTAAAAAAAAAAAAAAAAAAGCCTCAATGCAACAATCAGAATCATGTTGTGTTGTGGCCAGAGGAGGTGTCTTATTGTAGAAAAAATATACAGAATAGTGAAAAAGCCCCCAAAACCACTACAGTGAACTCTATGTAGATTTCTGATTAATAACAGGATCTTATGACCTCAGAGCTGGTTAAGAGTTAACTGTAGATACGTCTCTTAAAATGGATCATTTCAGAAATGAAAAAGAAAGAAGGAAAGAAAGAAGGCAAGACAGAAACAAAGAAGGCACAGTAGAAAGGAAGGAAGAATGCAAGAAGGAAAGAAGACAGAAGAAAGAAAGAAGGCACGGAAGATAGAAAGAAAGGAAGAAGGTGAGAGAAAGAAAGAAAGAAGGCAAGAAACAATAAATAAAGAAGGCAAGAAGGAAAGAAGACAAGAAACAATAAATAAAGAAGGCAAGAAGGAAAGAAGACAAGAAACAAATAAAGAAGGAAAGAAGACAAGAAGGAAAGAAGGCAAAAAAGAAAGAAGGCAAGTTTCTAAAAAAGAAAGAAAGAAGGGAAGAGAGAAAGAAACAAACAAACAAAAAGGAAAGAAAGGAAGAAGGCAAGAAAGAAAGAAAGAAAAGTCAAGAAACTAAAAAAGAAAGAAAGAAGGTAAAAAAAACTAAAGAAAGAAAGAAAGAAGGAAAGAAAGAAAAAGGCAAGAAACAAAAAAAAAAGAAAAAGGCAAGACACAAAAGAAAGAATGAATGAATGAATAGCATTAAAGCATTAATTTAGTGTTAAAGTGTTCATTAATATTCAGCCAGCGCTGCTGTGGGCGGTT
The DNA here is from genome assembly GCA_033459395.1 of Hemibagrus guttatus. Taxonomy (NCBI): domain Eukaryota; kingdom Metazoa; phylum Chordata; class Actinopteri; order Siluriformes; family Bagridae; genus Hemibagrus; species Hemibagrus guttatus. The sequence goes on along the minus strand of JAUCMX010000022.1, from coordinate 5,344,609 downwards.
CTTCCCGAGGTCTGGAGAGATAAGCTGTAATCTCTCTGACAGTTGTAACAGGAAACTCTGCACTTTTGTAAGTCACTCTGGATAGCAACTTCTGCTAAATGCTGCAAATGGAAATTTCCTTTAACTTTATAACAGAAGACATTTGTATCTACAACACATCAGAAAAAAAATTGCATCCCACAGACCTCAGTGTGTACAAGTGTGAGAGCGTGTGAAACGGAGAGAAGCCATTAACTGGAAAATGAAGACGTACCAAAGAGAGCGATCATTCACTGACTCTGTGTTAGACAGATAATGTCTGTGTTTTCATCTGGTGCCACATTCACTCACGTGACTTATTTGTGTTTGCTTGTGTGTGTGTGTGTGTGTGTGTGTGTGTGTGTGTGTGTGTGTGTGTGTGTGTGCATGGCAGGTGTTAAAAAAAGAGAAAAAAACTAATTTAAAGAAGATAAAAGACAGAAAGTCACTGGTAAAAAAAAAAAAAAAAGAGGCAGATTAATATTGGAGACACTGGATTAATATCAGAGGCAGCTTAATATCATAGACAGATATTGATTACTGTCAGAGGCAGTATCATAGAATCATAGACAGATTCATGTTGAATGCTGATGCAGGTTAATAGCAGGGACAGGCTAATATCAAGGGCAGGATTAGATTAATATGAAAGGCAGATATAGATTACAATCAGATGCAGGTTAATATCAGAGATAGATGTATATTAATATTAGAGGAAGGTGTAGATTAACATCAAAGGAAGGTGTAGATTAATATCAGAGGCGGTTTAATGTCGGAGGCAAATGTGGATTAATATTAAAAGCAGATTAGTATCAAAGGCAGATGCAGATTAATATCAGAGGCAAATGTGGATTAATATCAGGGGCAGATGTGGATTAATATCAGAGGCAAATGTGGATTAATATCAGGGGCAGATGTGGATTAATATCAGAGGCAAATGTGGATTAATATCAGGGGCAGATGTGGATTAATATCAGAGGCAAATGTGGATTAATATCAGGGGCAGATGTGGATTAATATCAGAGGCAGATGTGGATTAATTTCAGAGGCAGATGCAGATTATAACAGAGGCAGAAGTGGATTAATATCAGAGGCAGATGTGGATTAATATCAGAGGCACAGAGGCAGATGTGGATTTATATTTAATGCAGATTAATATCAGAGGCAGATGTGGATTAATATCAGAGGCAGATGTGGGCTAATATTAAAGGCAGATGTGGACTAATATTAAAGGCAGATGTGGATTAATATCAGAGGCAGAAGTGGATTAATATTTAAGGCAGATTAGTATCAAAGGCAGATGTGGACTAATATTAAAGGCAGATGTGGATTAATATCAGAGGCAGATGTGGATTAATATTAATGGCAGATTAATATCAGAGGCAGATGTAGATTAATATCAGAGGCAGGTGTGGATTAATATTAAGGGCAGATTAATATCAGAGCCAGATGTAGATTAATATTAAGGGCAGATTAATATCAGAGCCAGATGTAGATTAATATTAAAGGCAGATTAATATCAGCGCCAGATGTGGATTAATATCAAAGGAAGATGTGGAATAATATTAAATACAGATCAATATCAGAGGCAGGTGAGGATTAATATCAGAGGCAGATGTGGATTAATATTAAAGGCATATTAATATGAGATGCAGATTAATATATCAGAGGCAGATGTGGATTAATATCAGAGCATGGATTAATACTAGAGGTAGATTAACATCTGAGGCAGAATGCAGAAACAGCAGTTCTCTTTATCATAAGTCCCTGTGTGAAAATGTCTGTTATGTATTAATACATTGTGTTTAGATGTTTGTTTCTTCATAAAAACAACATTAGTGACGACTGCAGTATCTTGTGGTCAGAGTTGTTCACATGTTCTCCGTCTGCGTAAAAACAAACTGCCCAATCGTGTAGTGCTTTAAAAGGTTGCTTGAGGACAAACTGAGTGACTCAGAGACTCCTGAGCCTCTACAATGACGCGTGTGTGCTGGGTGAGAGCTGAGCAGATTGTAGGGGACATTCCCCTTTAACACAGAGCAGCATCAGTGTGGAAAAGATGAGGTGCTGGAGCAGATACTGTGGAGATGAGAGAAGTATGTTACAGGCTGGATACTGTCTTTGTACCAGGTCACATGGTTCACTCATCGGTCAGTCGGGTCATAGTTAAAGAAGAAAAATCGTCCATGGTGTGTTTGCTGTCTGAAGTCGGCTACTTTACTTTGGTGCTCAAAGCCAGAGTAAAAGCTCGTTTGAAGTGGATCAGACGAGCAATTGTTTAAAAATGTACCAATTTTTCCCCCTTTATTGCATTTTTCCAAATGCCCCCCCACACATAAGATGCATTTCTGTGATTAAAAGAGAACAGCACAAAGACCTTGCTGTGAAACAGAACAACTTCCTTTGTTTTCCAGTGTACGATGAGATTTCAGTCACCCGAGCTGAACTCGGCACTTTCATAACACAGCTTCATTTGTATGAAGTAATGTCAGGATTTCCTTTGTTCTTGATTACTGACTTCAAATCTCAGCTCTACCGTATTCATGAACTCACTTAATAACTTACTTTAGTAATCATCAGAATTGTCTTCTGCCAAAATCTCAGATCTTGTTCTTGGGTTTTTGTGTCAAAGGCCATGGGTGTGCTTAAGGTTACATATAGCTGCATGCAGAAGATTTATGTGAAAAGGCAGGAAGAGAGGAAGAGAGGCCGGTTTTAATACTGCTTCCTCATGCGCATACCAGGTACAGCAGATCTGTGTACATATATATATATGCATATATATATATATATATATATATATATATATATATATATATATATATATATATATATATATATATATATATATATATAATATAAGGACACCCCATGAAAGCCTGTGTTTTTTTTTTTAACATAGCTAAACATTTGGGCATTTGATCTTCATTTTAACAATATTGACAGATTCCAGTAATATAACTAAACAAATAAAACCATAAAACCGTCCAAGCAAACTCACCCCGAGAGCAAACCGCAAGATGCTTAGAGACGTCTCCTAAAACCCTAAAATATCATCACGGGACCTACAGCAAGCTTTTGCTACAGTTTATGCCAAAGTGCATGAATCTACAATCAGAAAGAGACTACACAACTTTAATTATTATGGGAGGTGTGCAAGAAGGAAACCTTTGCTGTCTAAAAAAACATGAGGGCAAGACTGAAGTTTCCTAAAGAACACAGAGACAAAGGCCAAGCCTTCTGCAATAATGTGCTTTGGACAGATGAGTCTAAAGTTGAATTATTTGGACCCCATAACAGGGCATGTTTGGAGTAAACCAAATACAGCATTTCAGCAAATAAACCTCATACCAACTATGAAACACGGAGGCGGAAGTGTTATGGTTTAGGGATGCTCTGCTGCAGCAGGACCTGGCCAGCTCACCATCATAGAATCCATTATGAATTCTATATTGTATCAGAGGGTGTTTGAGGAACATGTAAGACCATCTGTCAAAAACTGAAGCTAAAGTGGAACTGAACCTTGCAACATGACAATGACCCAAAACATACCAGTAAATCCACCAAGGACTGGCTCAAAAGTAAAAAATGGAGAATTCTGGAATGGCCGAGTCAAAGCCCAGATCTAAATCCTATTGAGACCCTGTGGGGTGATTTGAAATGTAGGTTTCTGTGCATGCAAGAAACCCCCGAACATCACACAGCTGCGTTGAGGAGTGGGGGATACTTTCTTCCGGTAGATGGCTACAAGAAACGTCTTCAGCCAATGGGGGAAACACTAGCTATTAGGGTATCGGTGTCCTAACTTTTGTTTACATGCAATTACATCACTTTCATCTACAGGTACAAATTAAAACAAGATCAGAAATTGACATGTTGACATTTCTTAATAAAGAACTGAATATTCACACACATAACATTATGACCACCTGCCTAGTATTGTGTTGGTTCCCCTTTTGCTGCCAAAATAGCCCTGACCCGTCATGCACTGTGTATTCTGACACCTTTCTATCAGAACCAGCATTAACTTCTTTAGCAATTTGAGCAACAGTAGCTCGTCTGTTGGATCCGATCACACAGGCCAGCTTTTGCTCCCCACGTGCATCAATGAGCCTTGGACGCCCATGACCCTGTCGCCGGTTCACCACTGTTCCTTCCTTGGACCACTTTTGATAGATACTGACCACTGCAGACCGGGAACACACCACAAGAGCTGCAGTTTTGGAGATGCTCTGATCCAGTGGTCTAGCCATCACAATTTGACTCTTCGTCAATGTTCAAATGTTCACTTGTATGTAATATATATATATATATATATATATATATATATATATATATATATTACATACATAATGAGGGCTAAGGGCCTTGCTCAGCTACCAAGGGCCTTGCTCAGCTATGAATCTGGGTATACTTTATCCTGTCAATCACAGTGGCACTAGCCAATCACAGGCCTCTATGAGCTCATGCATGTGGAAGAGAGCAGATTGTATTTTCCACCCGGTGTGTGTTGTGCTGCTCTGTAATACAGCATGAGTAGCAGTTTGAAAATGGTTGGCTTCAAATGTTTTGGACCAAGCACATGTTAATTTTCACCATCTCCAGGTGGTTGTCACAGGGGTATCGTAGAGGAGAGCTGGATGGTGGGTGGGAAATGGCAGACGACCAAATTGGGGATTTAAAAAATGCAGAGAAATTGTACAAATAAAAATGAACTAAGCACTGAAGAGAACACTGATAACAAAATACTTTACAATAGTTATGTAGCTACAATATAAGCTGAATATAATGCAGCTAAAATGTAGTGTAAAGAACAAAACTATTATCGAAATACAGCTCGGGAAATGAATGTAGATGCAGTTTGAAGTACAAAAATGCTGACCAAAGCACAGCAAACACAGCTAGTTATCCATTAGATAAATACAACGTTGCTACTGGTTAATGATACAAACTCCACAATGAATCAGATCACAAGGAATCAGCTTCAAACCAAATTACAGAACAGAGGAAAACCATATTGTTGAGCAAAAAATACCTAAAAAAAACCCATCAGTCCTAAACAATTTCCTCTTATTGTTCCTTCACATATTAGACACCAATATTAAAACCAATATATAAAATGGTCTTTGGTGAGATTGTCCTGAATGACTTACTAGTGTCAGCTTCACAGCGCAAAACCAAAGATGCTCATTAGATCACTCTGTATTGTGTGTGTGTGTGTGTGTGTGTGTGTGTGTGAAAAACTGTGATCTGTTTACTGTACTAAATAAACTCATGCATTTGTGTTTGTATCTCTCTCTCTCTCTCTCTCTCTCTCTCTCTCTCTCTCCCCCTCATCCTCTCCCTCTCCCACTCTCCCTCTCCCTTTCTCCCTCTCTCTCTCTCTCTCTCTCTCCCTCTCTCACTCTCTCCCCCTCATCCTCTCTCTCTCTCTCTCTCTCTCTCTCTCTGTAGATAAGGAGTCTCGGAGGGCGGTAGCACATGAGTATTTGGGGGAGGTGTTGCGTGTCCTGCGGCAGGTGATCAGCACCTATCCTTTACTCAACACTGTGGAAACACTCACTGCTGCTGGCCGACTCATCTCACAAGTCAAAAGTCAGTACTTCTGATATTTCAGAAAGCTTCAAAATCATGTACATATCACACTTCCCTTTTCCTTATTATTATCTAGACCAGACTGCATACGTGCGTTTCACGGTTATTGAGCATGAAAATACTTCAGAGCGCACACAATCCAAATCTGGACCTATTCTAGGTAACTGAACTCATGTGCTACCACAGCAGTGTGGCAATGCATACATGAGATGTAGTGATGACAGTAAACAAGTGCATAGATATGAGTGGGTGAAACTTTCACGCCTTTGTCATTCCTCTCTCATAAGACACTGGCATTGCCACATCCTACACCATGGCAACGGCAGCCATTTGTTTTTTTTTTTTTTTCAAGACTACAGACCACAACTATCACGCTCTGTTTCCGAAACAAGGTGGAGATCAGTACCCACTAATCACACGCTCATAAAACACACTCGGAAGTTTGTGAAGGGACTTGAGACTTTAAAACTATGACAAATACTGTGTTTTTATTCGACAGAACTAGTCAGCTGTAATTGAGCTGCAGTAACATACCATGCCTAAGAAATGTGACTCATTGCGTTCAGCTCTAACACAGTAACACCACAGGGACTTTTATGCGAGGAGAAAGATTGTAACACAGAATAAACTCTCAGTATGTTTTTCACTATCAGGAAGTGTTCAGGACACTGCATATTTTCAGTAGAGAAGCTGTTTATAGCTGCTTTAACATATCTATTATCAGGGACTTGTTTTTTGTGGCTGTTACACAAGCTCTAATTGGTTAAATTTTAGTATATCGTATTTTAATGAATAAAAATTGTCTCATCACACCACTCCATATCGATTATTTTCCTATATTAGCGTTCGCTGTTGTGTTTTATTCCACATACGCCATGTTTTCACTATGATCTCAGTGATGTCATCCAAACCATCAAGGACGTCTGCCTTGGCGATATTTTTTTTTATTCATCATGTCTTTCTTGGATACTGATGCTAAACATCTGTCTTGATTAGCACAAAAACAAAACCCAACACAGTTTCGATCTTACTGAGAGTAGGCCTCATCATTCCCCACCCACTGATTTTGTAGATTTGGTTTTGTGGCTGTGGGTGGATAAAAATGCATCAAGTGTTATTTATATGCTTGTTTTCTCATTTTCTTCACAAATTGCTGTGTAGCCCCAGCTCTGTGAGCCAGCATTGCTCAGGCTGTTAGGTCAAGCTACCGTTTTTAGCCTTTTTGTCAGGTTTCGGTGTTCAAGCCGCCCAAAAAGTATGATCGAAATCTTACCATATTTTGGAGTCTGCCTCTGTGGATTTGTGATCATTCAGAGCATTAAGTCAAAGCTCCACTCCAGCTTTGGCTAACCATGTCTTCATGGAGATTGCTTTGTGCAATGTCATGCTGGAGCAGGTTTAAGTATCCTAGTTCCAGTGAAGGGAAATTGTAATTTATAGTAAACAAAGTGCACAGGCATACCATTATGACCACTGAGAGGTGAAGTGAATAACACTGATGATCTCCTCATCATGGCACCTGTTAGTGGGTGGGATATATTAGGCAGCAAGTGAACATTTTGTCCTCAAAGTTGATGTGTTTGATGAAGGGCCAAATTGTGATGGTTAGACCACTGGATCTCCAAAACTGCAGCTCTTGTGGGGTGTTCCTGGTCTGCAGTGGTCAGTATCCATCAAAAGTATCCTTTAGGTCCTGTAAGTCCTTTAAGACCTGGAAGTATCTTTTAAAGATACTTCATGGCTCATGGAGGCCGCACCTCACAACTTACAGGACTTAAAGGATCTGCTGCTAACATCTTGGTGCCAGATACACAGCACACCTTCAGGGATCTAGTGGAGTCTATGCCTCAACAGGTCAGGGCTGTTTTATCTATCAGGCGACTATCTATCTAGTGCATTAATACACACTTAGGGAAATGGTAAACGGATATTATTATCCTTTTTTTAACGTACTGCATCATGTCTGTGACCTCGAATAAAAGTCATTAGCTAACGTTTCAGCTGTGAGCAGAATCCTGTGTCAAAAATATTATTCAAATCAACCTTAGTGTGTGTATTTTGTATTTTGTCAGTATGTTTTTGGATGCCTTGATGCAAAGTCTGCTTGTTTCTGGTGCCTGGGATACTGATGTGTCTACCACTGTATCTGATCAGCTAGTTGTTCCCCTTTTTAAACTGTACATAAAGTCGGTATTTATATGCCAACAAAACATTGTGTACTTAATCAACTGTCAACAATCCTGCCTGTTAGAAAGATCCAAGCAGTATGAAGCTGATTTTGTCCTAAAAGTGACATCATGCTGTGTGACATCTGTAAAATCTCTCAAGTGAATACTTGCATGAATAAAGCTTGAGGTTTTCACCCTGCTGGCAGCTCCGAAGTGAAATTATATTAAAGCAGGATACACGAGGGGGCATATAATTCTACAGTGGCACTATTTGTAATGTAACTGTTGGGTATCTTTTCAAAGCTGGTGTTTGAGTGATTGAGTGAACAGCAAGCAGAAGTAAGTTTGAGGTGGTTGACGAGCTTCAAAGCATTGTCTCACGCACCGTTCACACACCACACAGCATTGTTTTACATGCCCTGTGTGCAGGCTTCAGTTACGAAGGCAGCAATGAGGCGCAGAAGAAGGACTTTGAAAAAGCCATCGAGACCATCGCAGTCGCCTTCAGCAGCAAGTGAGTCCAGTAGTGTGTGATCTACATCATGTGCTTATTTATTCCGTGTTAAAACTTCCCTTTTTCAGATTGAGTGTACATCACATGTCTGGGTAGGACCAGAGCACCTTCATCAGATATGAACTGTGTGCTTCTAAAAGATAAGCAAGGATGATAACACGGTTTCGCCGAAATTCCTCGAGGAGTCTGTGTGTAAGGGGGTTGATTTAGGAGTGCAAACTCATGCACAAATCTTTTTATACCACAGTGCTATTGAATTCTTATTATTTTCTGTAAAAGCAGCTGTGATTCAAATCGCAGGTTTATATGAACGCGTTATTTTCGCTATAGTAATATTTCCTTTACAGCTGATAATATACAGGGTTTTTTAAAAATATAAAGTTATTTATGCTATATTATGTAAATACGGATCAGGGTGGTCTGTTTCACATAATCACTTTATGTTTAGTCCCCCAGCCAGTCACACAAAGGCATCAGACTGTAGATAAATACAGAATCCAGTGTAAAAATCAAGCTTTCTCGATATGTAACGCAAAGCAAATGAACTCACCATGATTTAAAGTGTATTATCTCTCCATTTATCTTCTGTCTCTCTGTGTAGTGTATCTGAGCTCCTGATGGGCGAGGTAGACAGCAGCACCCTCCTGTCTCTGCCTCCCACCGAGAAGAGCAGGGTAAGAGTGTGTGTGTGTGTGTGTGTGTGTGTGTGTGTGTGTTTATTGGGGGACCTAAAAAGACCAGTGGCACAGAACAATGCATTTATCTATCTCTTAAGACATGAATTCAGTACTAATAACAAGACATCTGTTTCCACAAACGGATCAGCTAAGTGCATATTTTTGATCCAGAACTTTTTGCTGATGGGCAAATCGTAGCACTGGAGGAAGGGACGAGGAAGAGGGACAGAGTGACATCTGTATTCTCCTTAAACCACAGGTGTAGCAAAACTATGAGCTACCATAAGAACCAATCAACCACTCAGCCATTTGCTAACTGTCTGCACAAGGGGAGGGAGAGAGCAGGGCGGATGTTGTGTGTGTGTGTGTGTGTGTTTTGTCTGTCTGTTTGTTGCTTCCTGTTCTAGGTTTTTGTCATAGCTTCCTCTTCTAACTATCTTGAGCAGACAGTCTCCAATCGATTTTTACACTACCTCTTACTGCTTCATTCTGTATTCAGCTTCAGAATAAAAGTCATCTGTCATCGCCTTCTGTCCGGTTTTAAAAATTCTGCTCAGATTCACTGTAGTTTTCTGGACTGGACTGAAATAGAAATCGAAGAAACCAAAAGGCCACCGAGGTCAACGGAGCCACACAATAAACCTGACGTTCATTCTAATGTTCCCCACAAGATACACTCACATGACTGCAGATAACGACGTTTAACTAGAGAAGTGTCTGCTTCCTCTTTCCTCACAGTTCTGGCAAACACTTGAGCTATACTTAGCGAGCTGTGTGTGTTTATCAATTCCCTATTATTGTTATTTGTGTAGATAGTAAAGGCTGTTTAAAGGACATCAGCTGCAAAAATCTACTCCGGTGGGAAAACAGTGGGTTTTCAGTTTTGTTTCCTCTTCAGCCAGAAAAGCCGTGTCTGCATTTATATCATAGGGGAAAATGTGTAAAAACTTATTTGTGTTCTGAGAGCATAAATTAGGGCTATATAATATGGACAAAAATATTTTTGTGCTCTCTCTGAGAACGCTGAAGTCTTTCAGAATTCGGCAGAGTGAGTGAGAGTATTTTCCTTCTTTTTTAATTCATTGCATAATCAAGAGGTCAGGTTTTTTTATACGTTTGTCACCTGGTATTTTTCCATTCTTCAACCGTCCAGTTTTTACTGAGTCTGTACCCTTTGTGACAGTAGCCTCAGGTTCCTGTTCTTAAGTAAGTCAGGAGTGAAACCTGATGTGATCGTCTGCTGTTGTACGTCATCAAACCTTAAGCTGCATTTACTGTGCATCCTGTGTTTCTTTTCTGCTCAACACCGCTGTAAAGAGTGCTTCTTTGGAGTTACTGAATCCAGTCTGGTTATTCTCCCGACTGGTGGTGGTAGCTCAAGTGGTTAAGGCTCTGGGTTGTTGACCAGAAGATCAAGCCCCAGCACCGCCAAACTGCCACCGTTAGGCCCTTGAGCAAGGCCCCTAACCCACCCTGCTCCAGGGCGTTGTATCATGGCTGACCCTGTGCTCTGACCCCAACCCCCAAGGATGGGATATGTGAAGAAAGAATTTCACTGAGCTGTAATGTATATGTGGCAAATAAAGACAACTTAACTCCTCTATCCTCTCTCACCCATAAAACGTTTACACATGTAGGTTTCCATAGCTTTCTGTGCAAATGCTTCCTCAGTAACCTCAATGACCGGAAAACAAGTTAGCTTATAAATAATAAATTATTGGAGTCTATTGAAGCTTCAGGGCTCGAATAAACAGCTGGATATTACTGCACAAAGTCCGTGAAATATATTTAACGTGTATTTAAGGGATCCCTGCCTCCAAGAATCTCTGGACAACATTGTGATAATGATTAAGAAACAGTATACTGTGAAGTTATAGTATATTGATTTGTGTATATTCTCTGTGTGTGTGTGTGTGCGCGTGAACAGTCTATGGAGAACCTGTGTGGTCTGCCGATGGGACAGGGTGTGGATGGAGGGAACCGATGCGACCATGACAACTGTAGTGAGTATCTGATTGAGACACTCCTCTCTCTCTCTCTCTCTCTCTCTCTCTCTCTCTCTCTCTCTCTCTCTCTCTCTCTCTCTCCTTCCTTCTCTCTCTCTTTCTCTCTCCTTCCTTCTCTCTCGCTCTCTCTCTCTCCTTCCTTCTCTCTGCAGCCTGACTGTGTTCCTCAATGTGTGTGTGTGTGTCTCAGTGATGACCCGCGAACAGGTGGATATCCTCCTGCAGCACAGTGAAGGAGGAGTGGACTCAGCTCTAGGCTACGCAAAGGCCATCGCCAAATACATGAAAGACATCATCACCTACGCGGACAAGCGCATCGCACTGGGTAACTGAACACACACACACACACACTTCAGTGCTTTTGTATTTTTTCACTCTACCACAATCCACACTTATTTCTCTGCTTGTAATTGTCCTAAAGACAATTTTAAATCAACTCATGTTTTGGATTTTGTTTTTACATTAGAGATGGAGTTTGCTAAAGGTATACAGAGGCTGTATCACTCAAGCAAGCAGAGCTTTACACAGGTAGATACCAACTGTGTGTGTGTGTGTGTGTGTGTGTGTGTGTGTGTGTGTGTGTCTATTTAATATATAAAATTAGATTTGTCCTAAATTTCATACCACACTACATTTTATCTTATAGCTGCTCTGTCTGTCTGTCTGTATCGCTCCCTCTCTAACGTTCTCTCCCGCTCTCTCTGTATCCCTCTCTCTCTCCCTCTCTCTCTGTATCTCTCTCCCTCTAACGTGTAATCTCTCTCTCTCTCTCTCTCTCTCTCTCTCTCTCTCTCTCTCTCTCTCTCTCTCTCTAATGCTGTCTCCCTCTCTCTCTAATGTGCTCTCCCTCTCTTCCTCTCTCTCCCCCTCTCTCTCTCTCTCTCCCTCTCTAATGCTGTCTCCCTCCCTCTCTCTAACATGCTCTCTCTCTGTCTCTCTCTTCCTTTCTCTCTCCCTCTCTCTAACGCTCTCTCCTGCTCTCTCTCTCTGTATCTCTCCCCCAAACGCTCTCTCCCTCCCTCTCTCCCTCTCTCTCTCTCCCTCTCTCTCTCTCTCTCTCTCTCTCTCTCTCTCTCTCTCTCTCTCTGTATCTCTCTCTCTCTACCATTCTCTCCCTCTCTTGCTCTCTAACACACTCTCTCTCTCTCTCTCTCTCTCTCTTTTTGTCTCTCTCTCTGTCTCTCTCTTTTTCCTCTCTCTCTCTCTCTCTCTCCCCCTCTCTCTCTCTCTCTCTCTCCCCCAGCCCCCCATCCCTTTTGCTGTAAATCTATTCTCTGGCTCTGGAGCAGGACTTGGAGCAGAGTACGGGTGTGCAGCAGTCCATAAACTCTGTACTCACACACTCCTTTCTACAGGTAACACACCCTACTAATTATTACACGCAAGCACATCCTTAATATTTGCTAACGTCTGTTCAGTACGCATCTATAATTTTAAAAAAATAATGCTGAAATTGATTAGATGATTCTAATTTTTCCCTGCCTCTACACTTCTTCAGCCTCTGATGCAGCGTAAACAGGAACATGAGAAGAAACGTCGAGAGATTAAAGAGCAGTGGCAGAGGGCCAAGAGGAAACTGGTATGCAGTCTCAGTGGCATATATTCTCTGACTCTCTGAATAATAAGCTTCAGAAGAGTTTATTCAGACAATAAAGCATGTGCCTGGATAGTTTCATACAAGTACAGTGAAATGAGCTCTGCATCCCCCTGGAAAGATTGTGAAAAAAGTGCAGTGTGTTATTTTATCAAGAATGCATGAGAATGTTATGTTATCATGAGTGCTTGTCTGTACACGTACAGGCAGATGCCGAGAACAACCTGCGTAAGGCACGCCAGTGGTACATGACCCGCTGCGAGGAATACGAAAAGGCACGGCTGGTGGCCAATAAGGTGGAGGAAGAACACGGCGGAACAGGAAGGGGGCTCCACCCACAAAACTCTGGACAGGAAGAGACGACATGAAGAGGAAGCTCGCAACAAGGTCAGTTCCTGTTCCAGACAGGAAGTGACTCCTCATCTCAAACGCACAACTCGATGAACAAACTGTGACTTGTCTGCACCTCACCTAGACTGAGTTGGTGGTGAACGATGCAAAAGTGTTGCAACATTAGATCATGATTTTCGGTCTTTACATGTAGTGAGCGCTTCCACCCACGTGTGCACAAATCCTCACTGTTTGTCAAGCTGGTAGGAATGATAACATTGACTCTGCAAAGATAAAATAGGGTAAGAAGGTCAGGAAACAGCACACCTTTCACACAGACGTTTATTTCAAGCATATTATAAGCTTGATAGTAGTAACTACTATCTACATTATTCAGTAAATACAGTAAGATTAATATGAAGCATAGTAGTTACAAGAGTGAAGATTGTTAGCTTAGACCTGTCAAGAGGGGGAGGTATTTTAAGTGGTTACGCAAAGGGTTACATAACACAAATATTTATAACCACAAGTTTCTGTCAAGATTCAGGCCAGTAGTAGCAAGTCAGATTATATACAGTGATTTAGTTTGTTTCTGACTCTAAGTGTTAAAAGCTTCTAAAGCTGAACGGATCTCAACAGCATAAAAACACGGACATACAAATAGATGAAGAGAACATACACCGATCAGGCATAACATTATGACCACCGACAGATGACGTGAATAACCATTATCTCCTCATCATGGCACCTGTTATCGGGTGGGATATATTTGGGGAGCAAGTGAACATTTTGTCCTCAAAGTTGATGTGTTAGAAGCAGGAAAAATGGGCAAGTGTAAGGATTTGGATCAAAAGTGGTCTAAGGAAGGAACAGCGGTGAACTGGTGACAGGGTCATGGACAGCCAAGGCTCACTGATGCATGTGGGGAGCGAAGGCTGGCCTTTGCTGATTTGGCAGCAAAAAAGGGAAAACCAACACAATATTAGGCAGGTGGTCATAATGTTATGCCTGATCATTGTAAGTAAAGAGAAATGTCAGTTCTATATTAAAGGTGGTTAGTATAATAAATATACAGTATAAAAAAACACTACATGGAATTAGGATATAGAAATATTATTCACAACAGGTTAATGAACAGCCTTTGTTGCTTTTTTTTAAACATTTATAGTAGACCAGTTATTCCTGTTATCCTGTACGTTGTAGTCGCTATAAACAGTAGTTCCCTGACCAACCTCTATTTTTCTTTCTCTTAAAATAAACAAGACAAAAAGACACAGAAACAAGAAAGGTCTCAATCCAAAGCACTGACGCTCTAACACTGGACTCCTTCCATATATGTTAAATAAACATTTCCCTATAGAAATCTTCACAACATCAGAAATTTTATTTTTTTTGCATTAGCTTCTATAGAGTGTCTGCCATACAATGAAATGTTTCTGTAGAAATGATAATCAACGCTGATGTTCTAGAAAATTAATCTGACCTTCTGACCACTCAGAATCCGTGCTGCGGTATAAAAATTGTATTCATGTGTGTGTGCTTCCCAGGCGGAGGAAGCTGAGGCCACATACCGCACTTGCATCGCTGATGCCACCATCAGCAGCAGGAGCTGGAGGACGTGAAGGTGAACGTGTTGAAACAGATCCAGGATGTCATCAGACAGAGTGACCAGATCCTGCGTGCAGTGAGTTTTCACCCTGAACACTCTCCTTCTATTGAGGCTTCCCTACATGAAAAACTCCACTCTATGCTTAGGAACAATGTGTGATTAAGTAGTTGTGTAGTTGTTCATTTGCAATAGATCTCTTTTTCATTATACATCATTCATTTTGCTTAATAACAAACGGAAGCATTATCCTATTCTGGTGTATATTATATTAAGGGAAAAAAGTCTTGTATGTGAAACTGCTGTATGAAACATCTGGAAGAGGAATTCCATTTGGTGTGGTTAGATGAGGCAGGACACAAGCAAGCGTGGTATTTATTAATCCCTGTCAAAATTCCATGTCGGGGCAACAGACTGGAGTGATTCCTAATCGTAAGACTGGAAAAACAGGCAAATTGAAACTATGATACATGTTACAGGAAATGAGCAGGCTGATGAAGGTGAGACACAGAATAAATAAACACAATCTGGTAACACACAACACAGAGGTAGAGACAAGACAAGAACAGAAACAGCGCTGGTCATGCTGAGAAAGGTCATTCTTAACAAATTTAGAATCAAGTAAGGATAATAACATATCTAGAGTAAGGTGTATTGATAAATGCAGCATTTCATATGTGAAGGAATATGTGGGTTAGTTTCTCACGCATTAAGCTCAAGCCTAGACTAAAAATGACTTTGAATGTTGAATCACCACTGACACTGTGATTTAGTACAAGACCAAGCTTGAACAGTGTCTGATAAACTGGCTCTCTATTTAATTAGATGAATCACTTGAAGTCTAAATGAGTTTGAGACACTCTAATTGTGAGCCTCTGGCTTTTTTTTTTTTTTTTTTAATCAACAGTGCACCATATCGTACTACCAGATCCTGCACATGCAGACGGCGCCGCTGCCCGTGCACTACCAGACACTGTGTGAGAGCTGTAAGCTGTACGATCCCGGTCAGCAGTATGCTGCACATGTAAAAAACCTGCAGCTCAGCACAGAGCGTGTCACCGTCTTCCAGTTCGAGCCTTACTCCGCCTCAGGCACACAGTGAGTTACTCCCTCTTCAAAGAGTCCCTTATTACAGGGTGCTTAATCGCGCAAGGTGTGGCTGGCTGCAATGATGTTCACCACTGTCATTTTGCAGAGTAATGTCAACATTATATCATAGAGGACCATAAAAATTAATAACCAACATACACCGATCAGCCATAACATTATGAGCAGTGAGAGGTGAAGTAAATAACACTGATTATCTCCTCATCATGGCACCTGTTAGTGGGTGGGATATATTAGGCAGCAAGTGAACATTTTGTCCTCAAAGTCGATGTGTTAGAAGCAGGAAAAATGGACAAGCGTAAGGATTTGAGCGAGTTTGACAAGGGCCAAATTGTGATGGCTAGACCACTGGATCAGAGCATCTCCAAAACTGCAGCTCTTGTGGGGTGTTCCTGGTCTGCTGTGGTCGGTATCTATCAAAAGTAGTGAACCGGTGACAGGGTCATGGGCGGCCAAGGCTCTTTAATGCATGTGGGGAGCGAAGGCTGGCCCGTGTGGTCCGATCCAACAGATGAGCTATTGTTGCTCAGATTGCTGAAGAAGTTAATGCTGGTTCTGATAGAAAGGTGTCAGAATACACAGTGCATGACGGGTGAGGGCTGTTTGGGCAGCAAAATACGGACCAACACAATATTATACAGGTGGTCATAATGATATGCCTGATCGATGTATAACTCGGTATATTCGAAAGCAGATAAATTGTCATCTGTTTAAACAAAAGTGATTTAAAAAGGTGATTTCCCATAAGAAATTCCATTGACGGAAGATGGATATAATGTCAATATTAAAACACACTGGATTATACAGTTATAGGAAATAATCGACATGGGGTTGTGTCCTGACATGAATCAGAGTTACTGTAACTTAATTCTAATTCTTCTGTAATTAACTTTTTTTAGCACAGCAAGTCACAACAATAAACAAAAAAGTTTGATAAGAGCAACATGTCTGTAATACTGTGTTAACAGTGTGTCTCGCCCACATCCTGATAACATCATTGATGACCAGCAGCATGGAAACACAGAGACTCCACACACCAATGAACTGGTGTTGTCTGCAGAAGGGGGCGTGGTCAAAACCAGAAGAGGTCATTCTCCCTTTTTTTTTTTTTTTCTTATTTGAGAATGAAAAAAATTCAGAAAAATAATGCATGTCTTATTAATGAAAGAATTGCAATATGTCACAGAATTCACTTCGATGCTTTCTTCAGTTTCTTATTGTGTTCTGGCTATATTTTTTTTAGCAGATCGAGCTCATCAGGCACACAAGTCCTGGCCCTCCACTCTGAGTGACACAGAAAGTGTAGGAGGAGGAAGTGGACTGGGTTCTCCTACCACCAGCTCAGGTTCAACCTGCAAAACTCACCACACCATTCACACCAGGGACATTTACATTTCTGGCATTTGGCAGACGCTCTTATCCAGAGCGACTTACAATTTATCTCTCTTTTTTTTTTTATACAAATGAGCAATTGAGGGTTAAGGGCCTTGCTCAGGGGCCCAGCAGTGGCAGCTTGGTGGACCTGGGATTTGAACTGACGATCTTCCAATCAGTAGTTCAGCACCTTAACCACTAAGCTTAACTAAACCACATCCCCAAAACACGGCTTAATTAGTGCACTGATACAATTACAAATACAATTTTTTTTATACAACCAAGCAATTCACGGTTAAGGGTCTTGCTCAGGGGCTCAGCAGTGGTAGCTTGGTGGATCTGGGATTCAAACTCACAACCTTCCGATCAGTACTCCAACACCTTAACCACTAAGCTACCACATCCAGGGACAGTCTAAATACATACAAGAGAATACTACATAAGAGACATGCGCTATGTACATGCTCAAGTGTGTGAACTTTTACAGGAGACGTCTCAAAGGCTCCAAGACCGGTGTCAGCTGGAACCTTGTCTTCCAATGAGGACCCTGATGAGCAAGATGGCAATGTGACATCTTTTGAACAAAGTGAGCGCCAAACACTCTCTCTAAATATAATTTTCAATTAGTGGTTATGTGTTTAGAATGTACACTGTTTACAAGTGCAGAGTTTTGTGCACTTCTGAAGGATGCATTCATACAAATTTGTGTAATTAGGCTGATTAAATAAAGGAGTAGGGGGCATGGTGGCTTGGTGGTTAGCACGTTTGACTTACACCTCCAGGGTTGGGGATTCGATTCCCACCTCTGCCATATGTGTGTGGAGTTTGCATGTTCTCCCCGTGCCTCGGGGGTTTCCTCCGGGTACTCCGGTTTCTTCCCCTGGTCCAAAGACATGCATTGTAGGTTGATTGGCATCTCTAAATTGTCTGTAGTGTGTGATTGTGTGAGTGAATGAGAGTGTGTGTGTGTGTGCGCCCTGCGATGGGTTGGCACTCCATCCAGGGTGTATCCTGCCTTGATGCCCAATGACGCCTGAAACAGGCGCCCTGTGACCTGAGTGAGAGAGTAGATCGGATAAGCGGTAGACAATGAATGAATGAAATAAAGGAATATTCTGGCTTCTTTGACGTCACAATTATTTGAATATATTATAAGGACATATTAAGCCTCCTGGTGGTCCAGCAGCAGGATCCTGCGCTGTCATTGCCATGGTCCCGGTTTGATTCCTGGGCAGGGCGCTAACCCAGCCACTGAAGAGTTAAGTCTCAGTGCTGGTCCCAAGACCGGATTAAATGGGAGGGTTGCATCAGGAAGGGCATCCAGAGTAAACCTGTACCAAATCAAAACCTGCGGACCAAATGATCTGCTGTGGCGACCCCGAACAGGGAGCAGAAGAAGAAGAACAATAACAACATAAAGAGATAATAATACCATGTGTCTGATTTGTATCAAAGGTATGAACGGGATTGAACCAGAGATGACCGTGTCCACTGGGCCGTTTCGCAACGTGGGTCTGTCCAAAGCTGCCAAGACACATCGGCTACGGAAACTCCGTGCTCCGTCCAAGTGCCGCGAGTGTGACAGTTACGTGTACTTTCAGGGAGCAGAGTGTGAGGAGGTGAGCTAAGATTAAGCCCAAGAACTGCACCTAATGTAACATATCACATATGAGCATTAAAATTAAAAAGAGTGCTATTTGCACGTTTCTGTACACTTTCCTTTAAAAAAAAAAAAGGCTCATCAGCAAATTTATATTTAATTGTGTGTTGTAGTGTTTTCTGGCCTGCCATAAGAAGTGTCTGGAGTCCCTGGCTATCCAGTGTGGCCACAAAAAGCTGCAGGGCCGGTTACAGCTGTTCGGCCGAGATTTCTCCCAGATGCTGCAGGGCGACTCAGATGGAGTACCCTTCATCATCAAGAAGTGCATCCAGGAGATCGAGAAGAGAGCGCTCAGGATGAAGGTAAGAGAAGAACTAGGTCTTTAATGTGGGTTGCTGATCTGTTAAGGCATAGAGATGATGTTTTTTGAAAGCTTAGAATTAATATCAGGGTTCCCATGTGTGTAAGAAAGACATTAAAATAGATTTCTTGGCATGGAAAACATTTGGAGATGAAATCTTGGGCTATTCAGCTGGGAGGACATAATACAATAAAACAGTAAACTGTTGCTCAAATTGACGAAGAAGTTAATGCTGGTTCTGATAGAAAGCTGTCAGACAGTGCATGATGGGTCAGGGCTGTTTTGGCAGAAAATGGGGGGCCAACACAATATTAGGCATGCGGTCATAATGTTATGCCTGGTCGGTGTATGTTTAGCCATCGATGCCTTATTTGCGCATCCATTCACAATCTGTGTGTTGATTTTGAATGTTGGAAAAATGGGAGGGTTGCGTCAGGAAGGGCATCTGGTGTAAAACATTTGCCAAGTTGTTGTGCGGACCAGTTGGTCCACTGTGGCGACCCCGAACAGCCGAAAGCAATTTCACACATGGGCAAATAAAAGCGATATTGAAGCACTAGAGCATGAGTGTGTGAATACATGGAAATATTTGTCGCTGACATTTATTACAAATTATTTATTCGTTGTTTAATAAAGTAGCATCCCTTTTCTTTGTAGTTCGCTGCATGTCATTTGTGCATGATCTGAGTCATTCTAAGATCATGAGCAACAACTGTTATGGAAAAATTAATTCCTGAAGCAAAACATGGAACCCTGAGTGTTGAGTTTTATACAATAAACATTTTGTTAAGCAATGATAAAGGACAATATTGTACTGCTCTCATTTATTACTACTCATCACACCATAGAGTTGATGGTGTGTGTGTGTGTGTGTGTGTGTGTGTGTGTGTGTGTGTATGCATTCTCCTTTAGGGAATATACCGTGTTAATGGGGTGAAGACACGCGTGGAAAAGCTGTGTCAGGCGTTTGAGAACGGAAAAGATCTGGTGGAACTTTCTCAAGCGTCTCCACATGATATCAGCAACGTACTCAAGCTCTACCTGCGACAGGTGTTTTAACCAAGATTCTTCTGGATCTGTAGACAATTCTGATGCGTCCAACTTATCTGTTTTTCAGAAACGAAAACATTTCACGATCTAAGAACCCATGAGGAACTTTTTTATTTTTTGTTAAATTGCAGAACAAGGGTCCTGATCTGTGACCCCTGTGCAGCATCACCTTTTTTTTTCTGCTTTCATGTCGAGGTTCAGTCAAGGTTAGACGACGGAAAGCATGAAACTGGGCAGGGCTCGAGTTGAGAACTTGTGTCAACATGTGTTCAGAGAATGTGTCTGCTTACAGCGTAATCTGAAAACTTTATGCAAGCGAGATGGTCTGTTGTGATACATTTTTCCAACCGTGTAAGAGTCGATGTCACCCGATCGGGAAGACTTTATATTCAATTATGAACATTATACAGATTCTTTTCTTAAAAAATATGAATAATTTGTGCTACATGAAACACTAGCTGAATAGCTTGCTAATGAGGTAGATAGGAGAAGTACAACAGACTTATTCGTGTCTATAGTTTATTTTTGTTAGACGTTAAATAAAAGCTACACCTTGGAATCTATGACTTAAAATCATCTTTATTCCCCCTGCAGCTGCCTGAGCCCATCATGCCGTTCCGCATGTATAACAAGTTAATGGGGCTGGCGAAGGAGAGTATGTACACTGATGGCCCAGACAGAGGAGAAGGTTCAAAGGGCCCTGAGCTGCTGGATCAGGGAGAGCAGACCGACCCCAAGGTGCTCAACCTGGTAGAGAAACTCAGAGAGCTGCTGAAAGATCTCCCACCAGGCAACATCGCCACGCTGAAATACATAGTACAACATCTGCACAGGTGAGTAGAGCAAAATCTGGCCTACTAACTGAAATTGTATAATGGACATTAGACAGTAGAGCGTATTATAAAAGCATATATTTTTTAGCCTTCCCTGTAGTAGATTATTAAAGATATGCTGGGGATACAAGTGTACTTCTTTAGATTAGGTTGTGTATCTTATCTCGAAACACATTGTTTGACTCAATATTGCTATTTTGGATGCAGGATTTGTTTCTATAACAAAGAAAGAAATATACAAATCAAATTAAAGCTCACTTGAGTCACTAATATACCCCGATCAGCTATAACATTATGACCACCTGCCTCATATTGTGTTGGTCCCCCTTTTGTTGCCAAAACAGCCCTGGACTCCACTAGATCCCTCCATGGGGATGGGGCCTCCATGGAGCTATGCCGCTATGTGCTATACACAACAAACTGCGATGCACTATGTATCCTGACACCTTTCTATCAGAACCAGCATTAACTTCTTCAGCGGTTTGAGCAACAGCAGTCTGTTAGATCGGCCATGTTGCCGGTTCACCACTGTTCCTTCCTTGGACCACTTTTGATAGACACTGACCACTGCAGACCGGGAACACCCCACAAGAGCTGCACTTTTGGAGATGCTCTGACCCAGTGGTCTAGCCATCACAATTTGGCCCTTGTCAAACTCGCTCAAATCCTTACGCTTGCCCATTTTTCCTGCTTCTAACACATCAACTTTGAGGACAAAATGTTCACTTGCTGCCTAATATATCCCACCCACTAACAGGTGCCATGATGAGGAGATAATCAGTGTTATTCACTTCACCTCTCACTGCTCATAATGTTATGGCTGATCGGTGTACAAATAGATCTGAAAATTCTGTGTCTATGTCAAAGTTGACTTTCTTTTACTCTCAGAGTGGCTGAGCTGGAGGAAGATAACAAGATGAGCTTCAGTAATCTCGGCATTGTGTTTGGCCCGACCCTGATGAGACCCAAACCCACAGGTGCCACCGTTTCCCTCTCCTCTTTGGTGGACTACCCTCACCAGGCCCGCATCGTCGAGGCCCTCATTGTCTTCCAGAGTCATATCTTCACCTCTTCAGTCTCCTGGACCACATCCTCATCCTCCTCGAACTTCACCATCCAGGGCCAGGTAAGAGCAGAGTAATGGAGTCAAACAGATGAAAAGCACACAGGACTGAGTGTGCTTTTCATGAGTGTGTTGATGCTTTTACAGGAATGTGTTGAACAATTTCAGTTTGTGACATGGCTAGAAGAGCGCTGATATGAGTATAGCGTTGACCTACGTCAGAGGTTGAGGATTTTTCAGAATAAAAAGAACAGATTGTTAGGAATGTTGGCAGCTTACAGTAAAAATGTCAAGTAGGGATTCTGGCATGTCTCACCAGGGCTGGGTCTTGGCATGAATAATATCCTCAGCTTCCGGGTATGGTGTCCTGGCGTGCTACTTTATAGTTTAACACTGTCTAGTTTGTCATGGCAACAAAAAAGGAGAAATTGATATAGGAAGTTATTGATATTGATTGAGTGTTTCTTTGTAGGAGGATACTGATGGACCTCAAGAGGTGGAGGAGGAGCAGAGCAGGCTGGTCACAGAGCAGGACTGTGGTGAGTGACTTAAACAAATACCAGATATGATACCTGTGGACTCCAATTAGCATCGTTTCCATGCATTTGACCTAATTACGGGATCTGCTTTCACCCAGGTAACTCTCTGGGTTCGTACGGTTCCCGCGAGCGCTCTCTGGACTCGGACTCTGACGGAGAGGACATGGGGAAGGTGAATAAACGACTCATTCTGGTGAGCCAGGTGAGCGAAACCAGCACCGAGGATGACCAGATAAGCCCCAGTGTGAGTCTGGACCTGAGCACGGTCGTCCCAGAGACCGTCCCAGAGACCGTCCCAGAGACCATCCCCGAGCAGCCCAATGACACGGAGGACTTCAGAGAAGCAGATCCAGAAGAGCTGGTTGACCAGTAGAGATCAGAAACACCAGTTCAATCCCTCCATTTCTGTCTGTATTACTATGGTAACAATTATTCCGAATATTAAGTGAAAAGTGTCAAAAGTGAAGAGTCACACGAGCTACTCTCAGCACACTCAAAGTCTCATGCACTGAAACATTATTTTAATCTTTTAACAGTTCTGTTTTGTGCAAAGTATGGTTGTGTAAATGATGTTTTATACAAGTCCTTTCTATTTGAATGTTTTTAGGCACATTTCTGTTTATATATAGAGTGAATGTAACCAAAATGAGTTGATAATAGTGTTGATAAGAATGCAAATAGTGGTGATGAAGTCAGTGCACTTACCTTCTGAAAATATCTGAGACTTTGTAAAGTCTCATTTCATGTGTTCAGTTTTCAGTGTGAAAATGGGATGATCAGGGAGACCGCATTAGTGCATACAGCTACCAAATGTCCACACGATTTCAGCTTCGGAAAAGAGCGTCACAAAATGCTTATAGCTTCATACAACTGTGATGAGTACAATCATTTGTTACAAATCATTTTTAATCTTTATAAA
>JAUCMX010000022.1:5278758-5316258 GCA_033459395.1 Hemibagrus guttatus | reverse complement strand
TAGGGTTCGTGCTGCCTGTGTGCATGTGTGTGTGTATTTGTGTGTGAGAGAGAGAGAGAGACATTGCACATGAGTGTGTGTACCTTTGTGTGCAAGTGAGTATGTATGTGTGAGAAAGAGAGACTATTTGTGTGTGTGTGTTTGTGAGAGAGAGAGAAATAGAGACTTTGTGTGATAGATAGATAGATAGATAGATAGATAGATAGATAGATAGACAGACAGACTCACTTGTTTAGCAGAAGGTGTCATGCCCATCTGGACCACAATAATGGCGCGGGTGATGTTCTCCTCCTGCATGCGCTGGCAGTACATTTTGATGGTTTTAATTCCCACCTTAGGCTCCTCTGCAGAAAATACACAACAGGATGAAGAACATGTCGGAGTATCAAATTTACACAAACTTATATAAACAGCCACAATATTCCCTTTTAGTTTCCATTCCTCATTCTAATCTAAAGACACAAACTCTGGTCATGACTGACTACAAGATCTGTGCAGGTTTAAAACTTTTATCGTGTTCAGGTAGAAAACGATCCGACTCACTGCAACTTCTCAAAGTGAAAATGATAGAAATAGTACATAATTTAAGAGGAATAAAAGTTAAAAGTACAGATGCTGCTGTGTATGCTGTACACCAATCAGGCATAACATTATGAGCAGTGAGAGGTGAAGTGAATAACACTGATTATCTCCTCATCATGGCACCTGTTAGTGGGTGGGATATATTAAGTAGCAAGTGAACATTTTGTCCTCAAAGTTGATGTGTTAGAAGCAGGAAAAATGGGCAAGTGTAAGGATTTGAGCGAGTTTGACAAGGGCCAAATTGTGATGGCTAGCCCACTGGATCAGAGCATCTCCAAAACTGCAGCTCTTGTGGGGTGTTCCCGGTCTGCAGTGGTCAGTATCTATCAGAAGTGGTCCATGGAAGGAACAGTGGTGAACCGGCGACAGTGTCATGGGCGGTCAAGGCTCATTGATGCACATGGGGAGCGAAGGCTGGCCCATGTGATCCGATCCAACAGAGGAGCTACTTTTGCTCGTTTTTGCTGAAGAAGTTAATGCTGGTTCTGATAGAAAGGTGTCGGAATACACAGTGCATAATGGGTCAGGGCTGTTTTGGCAGCAAAAGGGGGACCAACACAATATTAGCAAGGTGGTCATAATGTTATGCCCCTTAGTAAAGCCTCATGTACACAAACCTGGGAAGAAGACAAACATCTGGTCAGTGGGATCGTCGTTGTGAGCCACGAGCACCGTGAGGTCTGTCCTCCGAGGACGGCCCTCGCTTGGCTTGTCCCCGAACTGACTTTTAAACTCGTCCAGCGTCTGATCCAACTCATCCTGCGTTACCAAGTATCCCCGATCGTGGCAAAGCTGCAGGAATTAAAGGACAATATCCACATCTTTATAATGAACATGTGATCTTCAATGGCATCCAAGATTTATTTATTGAAATTCTGATCTATTTTCACTTTGGTTAACGGTTTCCTACATGACCCAGAGTGCTGTTCGACTACCTACTGACTGATAGTGGTGCAGTGCATGGTTTCATCTCTACCAAAGAAAGTGATGCAGCAGCACTTTAATCTTTTAGTCTGTCCACCTTCTAAGCCTAACCCTCAGCTTTCAAAGCTTCAGCTTTCATGCTAACACTGCCGTCACACTCTTCACACTGCTGTCCCGTAAAGCAGCATTGCACTCTGGGATGTTAAGTTCAATGCTAGTAGATTTCTCACTAATATTACACCACTGGAAAATGGTGAGTGACAAAAGAAGTTTGTGCTTGTAAGAGTAAACAGTGAAACCTCACTCTTGTGATCGATTACAATGTTCTCCTATTAAACACATAATATAAACTACACATGCAATATCCACCTGTGACGTCAGAACCCCAAACAACTCACAGGAAGAAGGAAACTGCAGCACTGACCACAGTATAAACATTTCAACGTGTAATGGAGATGGAGTGGGAAGGAGTTTTCCTTATGTGGAGTTACAGTATGTTGACTTGTACCATAAAACTCAATCCTAAATTTCATTCAGAAGTGTGAACTCTGTGGAATACCTTTTGTTTAATCTGTTTAGTCACGTGATCGCAGACTCCACCCCCCCCGACTCAGAGGCGATTTGCTCGTACTTCTGCGATCTGTTGTTCTTCTGTCTTTTCTTGTTCCTCGCTCTTCACTAATAATAAAGTTTGTGTATTCCCGTGTTCTAATGTGTCTGTGGTGTGTATTTTTCACTAAATCAGCTCTATGACTATAAAAACCGGACACCATGTGGTAGTATGTAAACATCCCTGCATGCTAACAAGAGAAAAGACTCAAACCTGCATTATCGTTTTCCGGATTTTCCACAGGCGGTATGTCTCCTCTTCATCATCCATGCTGCTTTAAATAATTAAATCTTATCACAGGCGTCTTTTAAGGGTTTAATATGTGTTTTACAGTGGTAGATAACTGCCTACACTTTCAAACGAAACACACTACCGAAAATCACTTCCGGTAGGTGACGTCACGACATTAAGACCCAAAATGGTGTCTAACAAATTGCCTGCATGTTACGAATGATTTGAACCAATATTTAAAAAAAAATAAAATAATTTATTATATCTACAGTATGCTAATGTTTAACTTGTATGTTTTATGTTACAACATTACAAAAATATTGTTGTTAATTCGTTTTTATTACAGGATTTTAAGAAAATGTCAGATTTTTATTAAATAATTTAATTTCACACTCAGAGTTACATCACAACAGATTTCGTAAACGTGAAAATTTCAATGCAGTCCGTATTTCCTTTTATTAGATTGGTGTGAAATAAATATAATATTACTAAACGAGACGATTTCACTTATTTCACACATCATCTCCTTTCTGTCAAGGTGCCCACTGTTAAGAGAAACGATAACGCCTAGCTATAAGAGCACTGTTTTAGAGAGATAATAACCACACAAAATACTGCTAGTATTAGTAGTATAAATAAGTCATTTCAGTAGTGATATAAATAAATAGTAGCTGTAATAAAAATAAGAAATATTATCAGTCGTATTAGTATGTAGTAAAATATGTATATAAATATAGTATTATACACTGTTATGTAGTAAAAATAAAATATTAATTTGTCGTATAAATATAAATACTAGCAGCAACATAACTAAAAAGGTCATTGTAACAGGTTATGGACGTGATAGTGGGCGTGATTTGACATAGATTCGGGCGTGGTTTACCGGTCGTGGGCGTGGCCTCTGTGTGACTTGACAGAATGTGGATGTTACACAGAGCGCTGGTGTTTGTTGCGCTCGGAAGCAGAGGCTTGAGCAGAGCCATGGTAAGACATCTTTATTTATAAGAACGTTTATTGTTCATTTTAGACTTTATGTGTGAATGTGTCTAAAAGTCTAAAAATCGTTTGTGTAATATTTGGGTGAAAGATTAGTGTGTGAGAAGTTTGTGTTTTTTAATCTGCGGAGAAATAGGAGCACTAGCGGCTAGCTGGGTTTAATTCTGCTGACAGCACAAACAGGCTGTATTTGCATTAATTCTACATTAAACTGCTTTCTAGCGTCTGCCCTGTGTTTATAACATGTCTAACACCGCGGATTTAAAAATGGCTGTTTGAGTTTTTGCTGACGCATAAGAGTGGATTATTAACCTGAGTTAGCCTGTTAGCTTAGCATTATACATGAGCTAACATTGGATAATAACACGTAATGAAGTTGTATTGGTGAAACAGAGGTGTAGCTGCAGGTTCGGTGTCGGAACCGGAACCGGAAATGAGTTTGATTAAAAAACCTTTTTTTGTCAATTGGATTAATTATGTATATCTAAACTATTTATATGTCTAGCCGTTAAGTATATGAGTGTAAAGTTCTGAGAATAAACTGATTGAAATTAAAAAAAAAAAACTAACTTTAACATTATAGACATTATACCTTTTCAATTTGTTGATAGCACGTGACTGCAGAAGGACAGTGACGTGTTCAGCTGGTGTTATTCTGAAAGGTTTTACTTCTCTTTTAAACTGTGTTATAAGTCACTAATCTGACTTTAAGGACTAATCTAATAATCAGACAATCTTCTTTTAAAACTAAAGCTTGCCCGCTCTTGCTCAGAGACGCTCTGGTCTGATCTGGTCTGGTTCTGGTTCTGGTATTGGTCCTGTTCACTGATCCATGTGTTTTTATGTCATGAATGTGTGTTATGTTTGTGAGTGTGGATACATGACACAGGATCGTAAGACCTCTCTGACACCTGTTAGTTAGGTGTGTGCGTGTGTGTGCGTGTGTGTGTGTGCATGTGTGTGTGTGTGTACTGGTTGAGGTGGAAATCAACCATGTAGCAGAGGGATTATTATTATTATTAACTGCACCTGCATGCATCATCAGCTTATCACATTAAAGACCTTTGGCTCAGTGGTGTGTAAGGAAAAAAAAACACGTGGCATGTAGTAAGAGCAAAATAATCTTTGATGGCGGGTGGGTTGTGATACGAAGCCTGACGTGAAGCTGAGATACTGTTTGCATTTTTCCAGCAAGTGTTTTATTTCTCTTGTACCACAGGAGGTGGATTGCCAATGATTAAAATTTTTCATTTGTTAATTAATGACTCAATCTTTTTATACATTCAACGTATCACAAGGATACGTGTTATAAACCGTCGTTCCTTCGTGTCCGTCTCATACGTTTGAGTTAACATTACTGAGCGACTCCTAGCTAATCGCACCTCATTTCATATACATCTCTATATATAGTCCTAAGATGATTCGCCAGATAGTGAGATTTAAAATACATGCTCGTAACACTTGATAATCAGCTTTAAACTGCGCTCTTTCCACCAGACGTATGCAAAAGATGATGTAAATATTCTTCCTTTGCATTAAATCTTCAGTCTCCTTATAAGGCACCACTTTTTGCATTTAGTGTGTGGATGGTCTACAATCATTGTTCACATGATTATTTTTGAAAGTGTATTGTGCTGTTTCACTCAGCGTTTGACTTTCCTGCTCTTTAACCCCGATTGCCTTTCCCTTGTTTATTGTAGTGTGCGCAAGCCAGTGACTGGAAAAGCGCCAAGAGTATTTACGAATTCTCGGCCAAAGACATAGATGGGAACGAGGTGTCTTTGGAAAACTACAGGTGAGGATACACTGCCTTATGTTTTGTTTCTTGGGGTTTAATCAGTACAGTGTTACCCTTTTTGATGTTTCAGTTTAAATATATAAATCAGTATTTTTTTCGGTCATGATCCCCTGGTTTGTTCAGACGCAGCGATCACACTCAGGTTCTCACCAAAACAACCATCAGCTTTTTATTTTTGCTGTTTATCTTTATCATCATGTCTGGATAAAAGAGAAACTCATTCACTTTTACTGGGTAATTAAAAGCTCCAGGGTTTTGCCTGGAGACCTGAGTGACTTGATTAAAAAATGATGGCTTAAGTCATATAGTACAGTATAGTGAGCTAGTTAAGTGTATTATCAAAGGCTAAGAGAAATGAGTGATGCGTTCAGGGGAAAGGTGGCAGTGAAAGGCGTTATCATCTCCTTTAAATGTAGCACATTGTTTTTATTAGATAATTGGTTTAGTACAAAGAGATGGAAAAACAGATTAGTTCATACACTGTGAAATAACACAGGGGTTATATACACCGATCAGGCATAACATTATGAGCAATGACAGGTGACGTGATAACACTGATTATCTCCTCATCATGGCACCTGTTAGTGGGTGGGATATATTATGCAGCAAGTGAACATTTTGTCATCAAAGTTGATGTGTTAGAAGCAGGAAAAATGGGCAAGAGTAAGGATTTGAGCGAGATTGACAAGGGCCAAATTGTGATGGTTAGACCACTGGATCAGAGCATCTCCAAAACTGCAGCTCTTGTGGGGTGTTCCCGGTCTGCAGTGGTCAGTATCTATCAAAAGTGGTCCAAGGAAGGAACAGTGGTGAACCGGAGACTGGGTCATGGGCGGCCAAGGCTCATTGACACACGTGGGGAGTGAAGGCTGGCCCGTGTGGGGTCTGTGTGATCTAAAAAATGAGATACTAATGTCATAATGTTATGCCTGGTCGGTGTATATATATTTCTCTCTCTCACACACACACACACTCCCCACACACACAGGTAGACTATTAATAAAATAAAGAATTGTGAGGAATTTCCCCTCATTATGGCTAACTGTAGTAATCAGTAGAGATAAATGGCAGGTTGAAAACATTTTCCCACTGTGTCCTAATCTACTGTTTTGTTTTTTCCCCTCTCATGTCCAGAGGTTTTGTCTGCATCATCACGAACGTAGCCTCTAAATGAGGCAAGACTCCAGTAAACTACACTCAGTTTGCGGCCATGCACACCACGTATGCTGAGAAGGGTTTACGCATCTTAGGCTTCCCATGTAACCAGTTCGGAAAACAGGTTTTAGCATTACAGCGTTCTTTGTTGTTGTTGTGGTATAAAAACAATCAGAGACTTTTTAACATACTGTTATTGGAAAATTATCTACTTCGCTCCATATTGTGTCGCATCACAGTATTTGATTATTTTCCTATAACAGCATTCCTTAATAAGCACCGTCTCAGTGTTTATCTCAGCTTTATCAGTATTTTCTAATACATACCAGAACACTGACTTCACATTAACAGTGTTGTGTACCAAGCCAATTTTAACGCTGCTATCTCTCTCTAGGAACCCGGTACCGAAGCCGAGATTAAGGAGTTTGCGAAAGGTTACAACGCAGAATTTGACCTCTTCAGTAAAATCGATGTGAACGGAGACAACGCTCATCCTCTGTGGAAGTGGATGAAAGATCAGCCGAATGGAAAAGGCACTCTTGGAAAGTAAGTTCCTCTTATTTCTTTTCCCTCAGGAATTAACACGATTGTGTAAAGTGGAAATTTCGAGTGAGTGTTGCAACTTTAATCCTGGTGTGTGTGTGTGTGTGTCCTGTTTTTTTCCCCCTCTCCTTCTATTTTGCTTTCTCAGCAACATCAAGTGGAATTTCACTAAGGTGAATATCTCTGTACAAAATCCTCAAATTTAAATAGATATTTTATAATAATGATAAAATTTAATAGAGTTAAAGGAATCATTCCTGTTCGCTTTATTTCTTCTGTCTTCTAGTTTCTCATTGACAGAGAAGGGCAGGTTGTAAAGAGATACGGACCAATGGATGACCCAAGTGTAAGTTATTACATTTATTCATGGGGCTTCCCAAATATTTTTTTTTGACCCCCAAATTGACATGAATTTTCTGCAACCATCTATATTCTTTAAATCCTAGATTTATCTAATGCAAGACCTCAGTTATACTTGAACCCCTTTTTTTTTTACGTGCCTAAAGTTTGGATTAGATAGCACTTAAGAGACTAAACATCTCTGTCACGTTTGCAGTCAGTCTTATGGTGATGAAAGTTGCTGAAGAGATCTGTCTTATTTCATTTCCTGCTGTTATCATGATTGTTGTTATGAGCTGCATCTTAAATAATAATTTAAGAAATTCTGACCTTGCACTGAACAAATCTACTATTGTAATTAATCTATAATTTATAATAAACTAATCTACAAAATTGATATAAAACAAACCATTGTTTATTTATGTATTTTTCCCCCTAACAGATTGTTGAAAAGGATCTGCCAAAATACTTGTAACTAATGAAGATAACCTCAGCACCTATTCTGTCTGACTCGCTGACTAGACGCCTGCGCTCCTGGAGGATGCTGGGTATTTTCAGGTTTTTCCCAAAATAATGACGGCCTTTCTGTAAACCTGCCCTCAGGTAGGACTGGCCTGATGACCCCCACCTGGTGTGCAAAACCTTCCCCCTGGGAGACCTGCATATACCTAGCAATTCCTGCAGAGCCAAGACTCACTGAATCCAGCCATGCACTGACTGATGATCTTCACCATATACTGACAAAAACTAATAATAATTAAAAGTTGTAGAACAATAATATGTAATAAAACATGAAGAGATTTGCTATGGGTCTGATTTGATTTTTTCATTGTTGTGCATTTTTCTTATTATTGAATGCTGCAGAGGGGGGCATGGTGGCTTGGTGGTTAGCACGTTTGCCTCACACCTCCAGGGTTTGGGGTTCGATTCCCGCCTCCGCCATGTGTGTGTGGAGTTTGCATGTTCTCCCCGTGCCTCGGGGGTTTCCACCGGGTACTCCGGTTTCCTCCCCCGGTCCAAAGACATGCATTGTAGGTTGACTGGCATCTCTAAATTGTCCATAGTGTGAGTGTGTGTGTGCCCTGTGGTGGGTTGGCACTCCGTCCAGGGTGTATCCTGCCTTGATGCCCTATGATGCCTGAGATAGGCACAGGCTCCCCGTGACCCGAGAATAGATCGGATAAGCGGTAGACAATGAATGAATGCTGCAGGTCATTAACCCTAAACATGCTTAGAATCAGAGATGAAATTGGTATACATTTTCATTATTTGTCAGTGTTGTATGGAAGAGTTAAAGAAGCCATATGTATTATTTCACTCTCTATCTACTATCTACAGAGTTTGCTGCTATTAAAATCCCAACAAGCCTTTCCCAGTCCCTCTGTTAAAGCAACATGATTTATTGCCTTTGAGAAAGAAAGAAAAGTAATCATGCCAAGTAGGTATGTTCTGAATGAACAGCAGTGTTGATTTCTGGCCCTGAAAAAATAGCTCAAACCCAAAAAACACTAGTATGTCCATTGCACAGATATGTACTAAACATTTTCCGGCATGCAAATGAAACTGTTTCGAAGGCATTCTTTAAATTTATATGATTATTACAGACCTGGAAACACATTTAAAACGCAGACTCAAGCCCTGATCTTTTAAAGGCTGCAGTGCAGTACTGTGCAGTTTGAGGAACTCTCACTAGGTGGCAGTATTTATCTGATTTTACACAGCTCTGCGGTGTTTTTCTGCATAGACCATCCACACAGGTTTTACACAAGATCTCTGTAAAACTGCTGAAATGATCCAGTTTGTACTTTATATATATTTTTTGTTTTAAAAACTGTCTAGCACAAAGCATGAGACAAAAAGCAGTTTGCACTCAACACGGGTATGAAGGTCCATGTTGAGTGATCGTGTTGCAGGTTGAAAATCTGAAGTGACATTTAAATCGCCTTCACTGAAATCCACCTTTTGTCTTTCGCCTTTCTCATTTCTGGCCTTGACGTCATTTGAAAGCTGATACTACAGTGACGTCGCAGACCTGCCTAGCTGAGCGCGTGACGTAAAGAGGAGCTCAGTAGGACGAGGCTGAGCGGTTCATTTGTGCTGATTTGATTCTTATGAACAAACGGTTAAAGTGAATCGATTCAAGCGAGGTTTGTTCAGTGTGGTTTAACAGACAGACATATCGTGTAGTGGAATATTCATTTGAAGGTTTATCGTGACAATTTGTCTACATAATAAGGGCCAATATTTGTGGCTAAGAAAGAAGCAAAGATGGCGTTCACAGTCCACTTATTTTAATTTACGTGGACTGTGAACGGACTGTTTAACGGTCTTGTAATGTCGGGTTTTCCGTGTTCTACAAACCAAATACTACTAAACCAAACAATACAGACGTTTCAGCAAATATATAATTTTCCTTCACGCTTTTTGCTCGTTCATGTGAGTTACGAATCGATTCATTTATAAAGGAATCGATTCGTTAAACGAATCGCCCATCACTACAAGCCGCTGTGAGTTTCGCCGTGGTGTGTTTATTCAAACGGGAAAAGCTCACACAGAGAGGTTTGTACACCAACATGTAGCTTTATAACAACACCGCGATGACCAGGGCTGCGTTATCACCGTTTACTTCACCGTAAATAGACGACGCTTTTGGCCGGATCCGATGGAGGGAGCAGTGAGGCCGGTCGAGGTCGGAGGAAGCTCATCCTCAGCCGGGGCCGCTGTGGCAGAGGAGACGGAGACCGTTATTGGAGTCGGATACGGGATAGAAGGTGTGTGAGGGCGTTTGGGCTTTTTGTTGTTGTTGTTGTTGTTCAGCTGTCTTTATTTAACGGTGTAAATGTTGAGAATAACCGTTTTCCCGTGCTGTCATGAATTGAATGTGAAGCAGAACGTTAGCCGGTGGAGAGGAAAATGCTAAAATTTGTGTGTGTGTGTGTGTGTGTGTGTGTGTGTGCGCGGTCTCGTTTCTCGTGTCTAACGTTCTCAATGTCATGAAGGCTGAAGGACAAAATGTGTGAAATTACAGAAAAAAGGGAACTAAAGTAAATTAAATTGTTATAGTTAAGGAATTGGTGCTGTTTTATTTTACACGCTTCCCCCTGTTCCTTTTTGTGGTGTGTGTGTGTGTGTGTGTGTGTGTGTGGCCAGCTGTGAGTTTCAGCCTGAGGGTTGTAGTCCCACACGGCTGGGTGTTTTCTCTCAGGTCCGGTGATTCCCTGCAGTTTTGGCCCATGCTGTGCTGCAGGATCTGCATGCTTCTCCTCGCTTCTCTCCTGCTGTGCAGATCTGTGCTCATCTCATTAGACCTGCTTTATAGGCAGGACTTCCTGCACAGCTGTTTCTGATCATGTATGCCAAGCAGCATGTCTGCATATTTATCCAGCCATCTCTAATAATGCTTTTCCACAGAACCAAAGGGTTTAATGTAGTATGGAAATGAATCCAGCATCCGCCGTACTGTATTTTGCTCTGCATAACTCGGTACTCAGCCTGAGTTTAGTTACCCCTCTCCGAACGAATAGTGCATGCTTGCACATTGGTTTGCATTTGAACTTTTTATTTGTGAGCTCTCCATGTTTTTCCTAATCTTCATGTGGGTTTTTTCCGGGTTCTCCAGTGTTCTCCTATCTCCCAAAAACATGTGAGCTCAGCATGTGAGCTCGGGACTCTGAATTGCCCGTGAACTGTGTGCACATGGTGTATTTACACCTTATTCCCCTAAAGCCCTTATTGAAGATAAATACATGAATAAAAAAATAGTGCAGAACTTTCCAATCATTCAGTCAAGCGGCTAGCATTTTGTTTAAAAATGTTAGCTAGAATCACTTTTTTTACTCTACTACTGAATAAAATCCACTATATTTAAGATCTTCAGATATCTAATAAACTAATATTGACTGCATGTGCTTCCTACGTGGGATAGAAAATGACAGTGGTGCAAACCCTTTGTACTGCACTGTTTGCAGTGTGATTTCTCAGTGTGTGACAAAGTATTGGCTGCATTTGCTTGGGTTGCAAACCAAAAAACACTGCATGGGTTTTTAACCATTAGACAAGCAACATAAAGATTATGATATCAGATTATTTTAATATAAAATACCAAAAGTTTTCCTAAAAAATAAATTCCATCATTCACCTTATTTTAGTAATAGTCAGCCATTCCAGTCAGCCTTCCACAGCTCTCACAAAAAAAAAAATCCCACAATGCACCTCAAAAAACCTGGAAATGATGTCGGCTACAAAAATGGGGGACGAACTCTCAGCCAACTTTGTTTACAGAAATATGTAGCTTGTTGTCTTTGTTGTTGCTCTCAAATGATCGATGACAAACTTTAGTGGAGAGGGCATGAAGTCTTTATTATTGCCACACATACATTACAGCACAGCGAAATTCTTTTCTTCACATATCCCAGCTGAGGAAGTTGGTGTCAGAGCGCAGGGGCAGCTATGATACAGCGCTCCTGGAGCAGAGAGGGTTAAGGGCCTTGCTCAATTGCCCAACAGTGGAGCTTGAACCCCGATCCTCCGATCAACAACCCAGAGCCTTAACCACTTGAGCCACCACTGCCCTTTATTGGGCTTTCTAAATAATCATTTAAAGAAGTCCATCTGCTTGAAGTACTTTTGACAAATTATTTTTCAACAAGAACAACAGAAAATAAACAGTGTCAGAAAGATACCGGTTCTGCCTATTTGAATAATGCCAGTGGTGATGTTTTACAACATGAATATGTAATCAGGTCACTGGAAATTGAGTCATCACTGACACAGTGCCTGGACACACCGACCAGCCGTTACATTATGAGCACTGAGAGGTGAAGCGAATAGCACTGAGTATCTCCTCATCATGGCACCTGTTAGTGGGTGGGATATATTAGGCAGCAAGTGAACATTTTGTCCTCAAAGTTGATGTGTTAGAAGCAGGAAAAATGGGCAAGCGTAAGGATTTGAGCGAGTTTGACAAGGGCCAAATTACGATGGCTAGACCACTGGATCAGAGCTTCTCCAAAACTGCAGCTCTTGTGGGGTGTTCCCGGTCTGCAGTGGTCAGTATCTATCAGAAGTGTGGGTCCAAGGAAGGAACAGTGGTGAACCGGCGACAGGGTCATGGTCGGCCAAGGCTCATTGATGCATGTGGGGAGCGAAGGCTGGCCCGTGTGATCCGATCCAACAGACGAGCTACTGTTGCTCAAATTGCTGAAGAAGTTAATGCTGGTTCTGATAGAAAGGTGTTATGTGTTATGCTAAGTTAGGTGTCATAATGTTATGCCTGATTGGTGTGTATCACGACCTGGGAGATGATGGAGATGATGGAGATGCACCTAAAGACTTCTGAAAAATAACTTGCCTATCTCAGCTGCTCTTTAGGGACACTGGACATGTCAGGGCTATCATACAGTTAGCTGTTGTCCAGCAAGTTTTCACTGGTGCACAAACACTTTTCTGGATAAGAAGCTTCATCTTCTGTCCAATTAGAAAGAGCAACCACTATTTTTTTTTTTTTTTTTTTAGATGTTTTTTTTTTCTTCATTGTGGTGGAGCAGATGGGGATCCTACAGCATCTCACATCCACATTCAGCTCTAGTGTGTGTTTTATTGTCAAAAGACACCTGCTTTAAGAAAACCTTTCTTTTGTGTCAGTTATTAAGGAAACGCCTAACCGCATAAACTTTCAGCCAAGCGTTTTTTGTTCCCGTGACTCATTCCAATGTGTTCATCAAAGCACATTCAGGATAAGCTTAATGCTGGAACGGCAAAATTGCTCCGAGCCGAGGAATCTGAGGCACTACCGATGATAATAATAGCACTAAAACGGTGTCCTCGAAGTTAAGAGCTCAAGCCGAGAAGCTCGATTCCAGCATCGCTTCAACACTCAGGCATACTTCGATGTGAAGTGAGCGCTCTAAACTTACCCTTGGGGAAGTTATTAAGGTGTATTAGGGACAGGCTTATTATAAAGACAGAATATTGTCTGAAATGAGGGTGTAGTTATGTGCTGAGAGTCTGCAGCGTTTAGGAAGAAAAAAGAGAGGAAGTAGCACACAACAGTGTTTTAGTGCAAGTGAAAATTTTGTTAAAAGGTCAACATAGAAACTGAAATTAATGGTCAGTGGTCTGCGTTTGGATTTATTTAAAAGAAAATGTGCAATTTAGTTGAAGTTATGGCTTTCACACAGTCAGCACACCAATCAAGCTGAAAGGTTCCCGCTGAGTGTTTTCCTTTATTAATCAAACATTAATACACTCTGGCCAAACAGTTTCTTCTCAAGTCTACTTGACCAGGCATTGTAATCACCCATAATCCCCTTTCATAATAATCCCAGTTGCTGGTTTTGCTACAGAACTGTGTGAAGGTGTTCAGTTCCCACTGATGGCCTGGTTTTATTTCTGTGTCAGGGTAGTTTTCAGCCTCAGACGTGCCCATTCACGCTGCAAGCTCTCTCTCCGTCTCACTCACACACACACAGCCACAGGGTTTTTCCAGGTATGTGAGAGGTCACCAGTGCATAGTTTAAAGCACACACGTCAAACTTGATGCCTAACCTAAAGCCTTAAACATCCTCGGCTGGCAGGACTAGAATCCAATGCGGCTTTCTGCTGCGGAATCACATCCACCTTAGGGTTCACCATTTTGCACACTTCGAGGTGCTTTTCTGTTCACCACGGATGTAAAGAATGATTGTTTGAGTTACTGTAGTCTCCCTGTCAGCTTGAGCCAGTCTCAGCATTATTTATGCATCAGCTATATTTGGTTGAAGTGACACTAAAGTTTCTTTGACTTTTTGACTCATGGCATTTGTCCTTTCAGAACTGAATGTTTTTCACACTATTCTGTATAAACTCTAGAGACTCACCAACTTCTGAAATACTCAAACCAACCTGTTTGGGACGAATAAACATTGACAATGCCATGGTCAAAGTCTCTGAGATCACATTTTCCCCCATCGTAATGATCAGCCGATTGGATAACTGCACGGATGAGCAGCTGAATTTTTCAGCATATAGAAAGTGGACTAAAGAGGTAAGGCATGCAACAGGACATGAAGTTTTATGTGCGTCTCTTTGAGCTCTTGTGGATCTCTTGCGTGCTATAGTAAGGAATTCACTAGACAAGTTCTTCATGCTCCGAGCATCATTAGGGTAAAACTTATTGCTATAATTTGTTCTAATGCTCTTATGTGGGCTCTGTGTGATGTTTTGGCTTGATAATTATGAATTAAGCGGTTAGTAATCCATACAGACCCAGAGCTAAATGAAAAATCTTTAGCACTTAGACCTGCAGAGATTGTGAGAAATCCCACGCTCAGGCTCATTTACATTGTGTATCGCACTTTAAAGGCCTGAAGTGTGGCCCCTGCTGTAGGCGTTTATCCTGCAGGGATTCTCTCAGAAACATGTCTGTGATTCTGCATTCTCTCCATCACTCCAAGCACTGAAAGTTAAAATGCGATGTTAATAGTCTGATGTCACGGTACATTACGGCGCAGCAGCCCTATAGTGTATAGTCTTGCCATGAAAGGCAGGCGGAGATGAGAGGCGTGTGGTGATGAGACTTGTTTTAAAGCCCTACAGGAAATTTGACACCACAGATGTTTACTCCCAGGGGTGTGCATCGTTCCTTTTAAAACAACGCGGTGATCATTTCACATGATCCTCTATACAAAGTACACAGTTCAAACAGCCAGCCATTCAATATATAATGAGGCAGAGCTGGTGGTGATTCGGTGTAAACAGTTTGATGCTAAAAGAAAAGTGTTAGCTTTAAGAAACCCATATTCCACACCTACTTCGTTGTGACTGGGTTATTGAGGCCACACCTCCTTCAACATGACTGGGGTGCTAAGGCCATATCTTCTGTTCTGTAACTGATGTGTTAAGGCCATGCCTCCTTTACTGTGACTGGGGTGTTGAGGCCACACCTCCATCAACATGACTGGGGTGTTGAGGCCATGCCTCCTGTACTGTAACTGATCAGTTTTGAGGCCACACCTCCTTTTCTGTGACTGAGGTGTTGAGGCCACACCTGCTTTACTGTGACTGAGGTGTTGAGGCCATGCCTCCTTTACTGTGACTGGGGTGTTGAGCCATGCCTAATTCAACATGACTGTAACTGATTGGTTTTGAGGCCACACCTCCTTTTCTGTGACTGAGATGTTGAGGCCACACCTCCTGTACTGTAACTGACAGGTGTTGAGGCCACGCCTCTTTTACTGTGACTGAGGTGTTGAAGTCATGCCTCCTTTACTGTGACTGAGGTGTTGAAGCCATGCCTCCTTTACTGTGACTGAGGTGTTGAGGCCACGCCTCCTGTACTGTAACTGATAGGTGTTGAAGCCACGCCTCCTTTACTGTGACTGAGGTGTTGAGGTCACACCTCTTTTACTGTGACTGAGGTGTTGAAGCCACGCCTCCTTTACTGTGACTGAGGTGTTGAGGCCACACCTTCTTTACTCTGACTGAGGTGTTGAGGCCACGCCTCCTGCACTACAACTGATGGGTGTTGAGGCCATGCCTCCTTTACTGTGACTGAGGTGTTGAGGCCACGCCTCCTGTACTGTAACTGATAGGTGTTGAAGCCACACCTCCTACACTGTGACTGAGGTGTTGAGGTCACACCTCTTTTACTGTGACTGAGGTGTTGAAGCCACGCCTCCTTTACTGTGACTGAGGTGTTGAGGTCACGCCTCTTTTACTGTGACTGAGGTGTTGAAGCCACACCTCCTTTACTGTGACTGAGGTGTTGAGGTCACGCCTCTTTTACTGTGACTGAGGTGTTGAAGTCATGCCTCCTTTACTGTGACTGAGGTGTTGAAGCCATGCCTCCTTTACTGTGACTGAGGTGTTGAGGCCACGCCTCCTGTACTGTAACTGATAGGTGTTGAAGCCACGCCTCCTTTACTGTGACTGAGGTGTTGAGGTCACACCTCTTTTACTGTGACTGAGGTGTTGAAGCCACGCCTCCTTTACTGTGACTGAGGTGTTGAGGCCACACCTTCTTTACTCTGACTGAGGTGTTGAGGCCACGCCTCCTTTACTGTGACTGAGGTGTTGAAGCCACACCTCCTACACTGTGATTGAGGTGTTGAAGCCACACCTCCTTTACTGTGACTGAGGTGTTGAGGTCACGCCTCTTTTACTGTGACTGAGGTGTTGAAGCCACACCTCCTTTACTGTGACTGAGGTGTTGAGGTCACACCTCTTTTACTGTGACTGAGGTGTTGAAGCCACACCTCCTTTACTGTGACTGAGGTGTTGAGGTCATGCCTCTTTTACTGTGACTGAGGTGTTGAGGCCACACCTCCTGTACTGTAACTGATAGGTGTTGAGGCCATGCCTCTTTTACTGTGACTGAGGTGTTGAAGCCATGCCTCCTTTACTGTGACTGGGGTGTTGAGCCATGCCTAATTCAACATGACTGTAACTGATTGGTTTTGAGGCCACATCTCCTTTTCTGTGACTGAGATGTTGAGGCCACACCTCCTGTACTGTAACTGACAGGTGTTGAGGCCACGCCTCTTTTACTGTGACTGAGGTGTTGAAGCCATGCCTCCTTTACTGTGACTGAGGTGTTGAAGCCATGCCTCCTTTACTGTGACTGAGGTGTTGAGGCCACGCCTCCTGTACTGTAACTGATAGGTGTTGAAGCCACGCCTCCTTTACTGTGACTGAGGTGTTGAGGTCACACCTCTTTTACTGTGACTGAGGTGTTGAAGCCACACCTCCTTTTCTGTGACTGAGGTGTTGAGGCCACACCTTCTTTACTCTGACTGAGGTGTTGAGGCCACGCCTTCTGCACTACAACTGATGGGTGTTGAGGCCATGCCTCCTTTACTGTGACTGAGGTGTTGAGGCCACGCCTCCTGTACTGTAACTGATAGGTGTTGAAGCCACACCTCCTACACTGTGACTGAGGTGTTGAGGTCACACCTCTTTTACTGTGACTGAGGTGTTGAAGCCACGCCTCCTTTACTGTGACTGAGGTGTTGAGGTCACGCCTCTTTTACTGTGACTGAGGTGTTGAAGCCACACCTCCTTTACTGTGACTGAGGTGTTGAGGTCATGCCTCTTTTACTGTGACTGAGGTGTTGAGGCCACACCTCCTGTACTGTAACTGATACGTGTTGAGGCCATGCCTCTTTTACTGTAACTGAGGTGTTGAGGCCATGCCTTTTTTACTGTGACTGAGGTGTTGAGGTCACGCCTCCTTCACTGTATGAGACAGAGGCTGAGGCCACACCTATTTCATGGTTACAGACTGAAACAGAGCAGCTCTAAGGCAGAGAAATGCTACAAAACCACACCCAAAACTCTGAGGCTAATAAAAAGAGGCGGCGCTTTCTGAATAGTGGATTGACAGGCAGTTAGAGGTACCTCCTTGTCCTGCTTGATTAGATGTTTTATTGAAGCTGAAGCTGAGGCTTTGATTCGTTTGCTGTTTACTTTGTTTTCACATAATTTAACAATCTAAACAGCAATAAAACACTGGCTGAGCGCAGTGCTGTGTAGTGTTGACTCTTTCATACAGTAGCAGGGAATCAAAAATATCACCTCAGCACAGGGAGCACTGCTCAGGCCCACAATCAATGACAAAATAATCATGTAAAATACTATTTTAAACCATTTCCTCTTTGTTTATTTGTCTGAATCTTTAGAGCACATGGCATTTCAGCAGCGCTACAGCTTGCATCTGTAAGATACATGATATGTTTGATTCAGTTCCTGCTTTTGAGATGATTCTGAGTCAAATCACTTTCTCACTGCAATAAAATCACGCTGCAATAAAATCACTGTGCTTCCTTACTTCTCTCTTTCACACTGTCTAATAGGAGCGTTTGAATGGTGCTGCAGCATTGCAGAGCTCAGTGAATTGATGATTCAGTGATTCCATGATTCAGTGCCTGCCTTGGAGTGAAGCAGCGACTCCATCGCTTTCTGGCTACAGCACATGCATCTCTGCTGGGTGCGATGGGCTCCACCAACACACACACACACACATACACACACACACACACACACACCCCATGGCAGACATTTTCACATATTCGAGTGTAAAAATCACACAGCACGCTCAAGCATTCTTCCTTTCTTTATTCACTGTTGTGTGTCGTTTCCATTTTAGCCGCATCTCTTGAGCTTTTGTAGTTTGGAGCAAATGGCCAAAATCTGTTGTGTGTCTGATGACACAAACACAGTCGTTTTTACACAATAATGTATCTCCTGTGAGTGCTGTAGTTTATCTTTTAACATGTTTTCTGCCGGATAAAAGCCTTTTAATGATGGCCAGAGTGGATGAGTGCTCATTAAATATGAATGGCCTTGAGTGAAAAGGGATTCATTACCAGCATATTCACAGTGACGGCTAAAAATAACCCTCTATCTTTAGTCCTCTTAATCCTGTTCTTGAAGGTTGTTTAAAAATAAACAATGTAAAATCTATTATGCTGGGAAAGCTGATGAAACAGATTTTTCTGAGGAAAGAGGACCATTTCTCCTACACTGAATCACATTTACAGTTGAATCTCTCCCACATGGGGCGTAACAGACAGGAACGTGGCTCCTCTGTGACTCTGAGGGTGTGTCAGTGTCCTGATTGCTGAAATCCACCGTCTCTGTGCTGAAACACCACCACTTACGCTTCATCAGCATGAATAGCAATACATTATTAGTGTGCTGGCAGAACGCCTCTCATTTCATCCTCCCAGTCTTACTCAAGTTGTGAAAACCTCTCCCCCGGTTCCTCCTGGTACTCATTTAGGATCACGTCTGGTCTGATCTCAGCTGTTGGCTCTTTAAACGATCTGGAATAAATGTTTCTTGGTGAAGTGGATCCCTGTTGCATTGCTGAAGCTTCAGTGATTTTTTTTGTTGTTGTTGTCACATGTTCAGTTTTAAGCTTCATTCACACCTACAAAGTCTCCAGTCCGCTGTCCTATGAAGTCGCCAGAAGGTGTTCCTACTACTGGTTGCCATAGTAATAACGTTTATCAGTGGATGATGCGTTTTCTGCCCTCTTCCACATACATGAGCTCATAGATGCCCATGATTGGTGAGTGTTGCTGTGACTGTGAGTGAAATTCAAATGCCGTGTTTCGTCGATGAGCTGTTTGTTTCATTACAACCGATCTGGTTTATTAAAAAAGTTAATTGGAGCATTTCTTCCACAATGGAGTTGTTGCACATCGTATTGATGTAGTTGTTTTCTGGTAAAAAAAAAAAAAAAAAACACCACTAAATTAAATCCCCATGTTCACTGAGTTTATTTTTTGATCTCGTTCTTGTTTGGTGTAGAAATGCTCATTTACTCCAGTCTTCTGTTTGGGATATTTTTTACTCTGCTGTCTTCTCCTGCAGAGAAACAAGGATGTGAGAGTGCTATTAGAATAATGACGCCGAGCTTCAACCAGGCAAATGCCTTTCTTATTATAACAGGTGCTTTTCACCTGGAACTGAAACCTGAGCTGTTTCACACACATAATGCGACATTTGCTAGATTTAGCCAATGTTGGAAACTAAACCACAGTATATATATCTAAAATAAAGTCATTTGTGGTGGTACGGTGGCTTAGTGGTTAGCATGTTCACCTCACACCTCCAGCAGCCTGGGTTCGAGTCTTGCGCCTGCTCACTGTGTGTGGAGTTTGTATGTTCTCCCCATGCTTGGTGAAACCTGAGCTGTGTTTCACACACATAATCTGACATTTGCTAGCTTTAGCAGCAAATTCTTTAGCTTGGTGGGTTTC
The DNA here is from genome assembly GCA_033459395.1 of Hemibagrus guttatus. Classification (NCBI taxonomy): domain Eukaryota; kingdom Metazoa; phylum Chordata; class Actinopteri; order Siluriformes; family Bagridae; genus Hemibagrus; species Hemibagrus guttatus. The sequence goes on along the minus strand of JAUCMX010000022.1, from coordinate 5,296,337 downwards.
CTCCAGGTGCTCCGGTTTCCTCCCACAGTCCAAAGATATGATTCTAGGCTGATTGGAGTCTCTAAATTGCCTGTAGTGTGTGAATGGGTGTGTGTGTGTGTGTGTGCCCTATGGTGGGTTGGCACTCCGTCCAGGGTGTATACTGCCTTGATGCCCGATGACGCCTGAGATAGGCACGGGCTCCCCGTGACCCGAGAATAGTTCGGATAAGCGGTACAGACAATTTGCACAAGTATATAGTAACATATGTGCCAAATGTATTGACCCCCCATAAACGATTTAAAATGAATCACAAGCTGACCTGCTCCAGTGAGGTAATGGATATATAAACAAAAGAAAACTTAAAGCATTAAAGCCCAGTCAGGGCCAAAAAAAAGGATATAAAAGTAGTTAAACACTTTAGAATAGCAGTAAGGAATTGTTTGGAACAGTTGAACAGCTTGCTGGACATATGAGCAACATGTGAGAAAACAAAATGAATGTTTTATCTCAGACGGAGTTTGTCATGGAGGAGTGGATTAAGATCTTTTAGTGTCAACATTACAGGAAAGTCTCTCTCTCTCTCTCTCTCTCTCTCTCTCTCTCTCTCTCTCTCTCTCTCTCTCTCTCTCTCTCTTTGTATGTCTGTCCCTCTGCCTAGGCAATATGGGTTGCCAATAGTTTAGAAACTCCTCTTTGATCTTAAAAATATTTACTGTGTAAGAACTTTTTTTGTTCTTTTCTTTTTAACAGATTTTTTTTGGGGTGCCAATAATTCTGGACTTGACCGTAGATAGGAGCAACACGTGCCTGAAGGGATTGAACGTAAATTGTGTGATTGGTTTGTGTTGATGTGATGTGTAGAGAAATCCGCTGGTTGATTAGTGTTTATCTCACATGAAGAGAAGGTTAAATGAAGGTTAACACAGCGAACACTGTTTCTGCTGCGTGACTACAGAATTAATCATCCCTCCATGCTGCTCTTTTTTCTCAGCTCCAGAAATCTGCACTTGTTTACATGAGCGTTAATCCACTGCTGCCTGATGGAAATATCAGCTGCAGAGGACCTGTGTGTTTTTCAGAGATTTTTATAGACACGTGGTCATAAAGTCCAACACAACAACAAAACACTTAGCAACACTAATAGAACTAGTCTGCTGTTTCGGTCTGTCTGTCAGTTTGTCTGAATCTCTCTTTCTCACACTGTTTCTATCTCTCTGTCTATCTGTTTGTCTCTCTATCTCTTTTTATTTCTCTCTGTCTGTCTTTTTCTGTTTATTTATCTAACTGACATTTTTTGTCTGTCTGTCTGTCTCTCTCTCTCTCGCTCTCAATCTGTCTGTCTTTCTGTCCCTCTGTATGTTTGTCTAACTGTCTATCTGTTTGTCTGTCTGTTTATCTGTCTATATTTCTTTGAGTCTTTATCCATCTGTCTGTCTTACATCGTCTATTTCACTCTGACTGTCTCGGTCTGTCTCTCTCTTTCTGCCTGACTCTCAGTCTGGCCGTCTTACTTGCTTCGCATCTCTGTCTGTCTGTCTGTCTGTCTGTCTGTCTCTCTCCCTCTGTTTGCTGTGTCAGAAAGTTTAGCTTGTGTTATGAGGAGAACTGACAGAAGTCGGTGTGTGTGTGTGTGTGTGTGTGTGTGTGTGTGTGTGTGTGTGTGTGTGGGCGTTAGACTCGAACCATGGTGTGTGAAATGGCTTTTCTGTCATTAAAGACAAAGCTGACGCTGCAGTTCAGATTGAAAGTATAATATCACGGATCACTTGTTTAGAACAGTCCCATTTGGGCCTGAGGGGTCGTGAGATATATGACATCATCATCGCGTCACATGACCAGTGCCAGCTTGGAGTACTGGATCAGTAGTCTTGTTAATGATCGCTTCATAAGAGCTTTGTCGTTATTCGACATGCTTGACAAGCTGAAGAGATGATTGTAGGAGGAGGGGAAAGGACACAAGGAAGTTGATTATTTTTTTTATTTTAAGTTGATTATTATAAGAGTTTCTCTTCTACTTCAGCAGTACTTCAGCATATTTCTTAATGCCGACGCCATCATTTTTAGCCATTTATAGTTACATACACACACACACACTCTGAACTGAGAACTGAACGGAACTCACACACACACACACACACACCTGATCTTGTTTACATGCACACGTCACTTTAAATATTATAACTGTGTTGACTATTTCTGCTGCTATTCTTGCACTCACTGTACAACACCGTTCTTTGCACTCAGTGTACAATACTGTTCTTTTTTTTTTTGCACACAGTCGGCGTTATATGACTTGTTTGTCTGCACTGTCTCGTCATTCCCTGCACTTATGTTGTATGTGTAGTTTAAAAATTCTGCACCTTAGTTTAGCTTTATGTTTGTCCACCTCACCCTGTATTTTGTTTTTTGATCTGTGTAGCACCTCTGGTTCAGGAGGAACGTTGTTTCATTTCACCATGTACTGCATCAGCTATATATGGTTGAAGTGACAATAAAGCTACTTTGACTTTGATATGAAACTGACACAAGCCAATTTTGTTATTACTCATGTTATAGCGGTTATAAACAGTCATCCCCTCACTAATCTCTTTAATTTTTCTCCTCCTCTTCTTCTTCTTCTTCTTCTTCTTTCGGCTTTTCCCTTCAGGGGTCGCCACAGCAAATCATCTTTCTCCACCTATCCCTATCTTCTGCATCCTCAACACTTGCACCCACTAGCTTCATATCCTATTTGGCCTTCCTCTTTGCCTCCTGCCTGGCAGCTTCATGTCCAACATTCTCCTACCAATATACTCACTCTCCCTCCTCTGAACATGTCCAAACCATCTTAATCTGGCCTCCCTAACTTTGTCCCCCAAACATCCAACATGAGCTGTCCCTCTGATGTACTCGTTCCTAATCCTGTCCAATCTTGTCACTCCCAAAGAGAACCTCAACATCTTCAGCTCTGCTACCTCTAGCTCTGACTCCTGTCTCTTCCTCAGTGACACTGTCTCTAAACCATACAGCATGGCCGGTCTCACCACTGTCCTGTACACCTTCCCCTTGATTCTCGTTGATATTTTCCTATCACACAGAACTCCCGACACCTTTCTCCACCCATTCCAACCTGCCTGCACTCGCTTCTTTACCTCTTTCCCACACTTTCCATTACTCTGGACTGTTGACCCCAAGTACTTAAACTCCTGTACCTTCTTCACCTTTTCACCCTGTAACCTTACTGTTCCACTTCCCTCCCTTTCATTCACACACATATACTCAGTCTTACTATGACTTTCATTCCTCTTCTCTCCAGCGCAAACCTCCACCTCTCCAGGTTTTCCTCCACCTGCTCCCTGCTCTCACTACAGATCACAATTTCATCTGCAAACATCATTGTCCAATGAGACTCCTGTCTGACCTCCTCTGACAACTGGTCCATCACCATAGCAAACAGGAAGGGGCTCAGAGCCGATCCCTGATGCAGTCCCACCTCCACTTTGAACTCCTCTGTCTGACCTACAGCACACCTCACCACTGTCCTGCTCCTCTCATACATGTCCTGCACCACTCTGACATACTTCTCTGCTACTCCTGACTTCCTCATACAGTACCACAGCTCTTCTCTTGGCACCCTGTCATACGCTTTCTCCAAGTCTACAAACACACAGTGCAACTCCCTCTGACCATCCCTATACTTCTCCATCAAAATTCTCAGAGCAAAAATTGCATCCGTTGTGCTCTTTCTGGGCATGAAGCCATACTGCTGCTCACAAATTTCCACTACCTTCCTTAACCTAGCTTCCACTACTCTTTCCAATAGCTTCATTGTATGGCTCATCAACTTTATCCCCCTATAGTTGCTGCAACTCTGCACGTCACCCTTATTCCTAAAGATCGGCGCTAATACACTTCTTCTCCATTCCTCAGGCATCCTCTCACTCTCTAAAACCCGGTTAAACAAACTAGTTAAAAATTCCACTGCTGCCTCTCCCAGACACTTCCAGACCTCCACCGGGATGTCGTCAGGACCAACTGCCTTTCCACTTTTCATCCTCTTCAAAGCCTTCCTGACTTCATCCTTTCTAATCTTATCTACTTTCTGTTCCACAGAGTTCACCCCTTCTACTCTTTTTTCCCTCTCATTTTCCTCATTCATCAGCTCCTCAAAGTATTCCTTCCATCTCCTCTGTACACTCTCCTCACTTGTGAGCACCCTTCCATCTCTATCCTTAATAACTCTAACTTGCTGCACATCCTTCCCATCTCGATCCCTCTGCCTAGCTAACCTGTACAAGTCCTTCTGTCCTTCTCTAGTGTCTAACCTAGTGTACAACTCGTCATATGCCTTCTGCTTGGCCTTAGACACCTCCCTCTTCACTCTGCGCTGTAACTCCTTGTATTCCTGTCTATTCTCTTCAGTCCTGTCCATGTCCCACTTCTTCTTGGCTATTCCTCTGGATACTATCCTGAACTTCCTCATTCCACCACCAAGTCTCCTTATCTTCTTTCCTCCTTCCAGATGACACACCCAGCACCTTTCTCCCTGTCTCCCTGATCACTTCTGCTGTAGATTCCCAGTCATCTGGCAGCACTACCTGACCACCCAGAGCCTGCCTCAACTTCTGTCTAAATTCCTCACAACATTCCTCCTTTTTCAGCTTCCACCACTTGGCTTTCTTCTCTATCTCTATCTTTGACCTCTTCTTCTTGCAGACCATCAAAGTCATCCTACACACCACCATCCTATGCTGTCTGGCTACACTCTCTCCCACTACCACTTTACAGTCACTAATCTCTTTCAGATTGCCATCACCTCCTCATCACCTGTGTTCCCCTCGCCAACATGTCTATTAAAATCCGCTCCTATCACCACTCTCTCACCCGTGGGAATACTCTCCATCACCTCATCTAATTCACTCCAGAATCTCTCTTTCTCCTCTAACTCACAACCTACCTGTGGGGCATAACCACTAACAACATTCAACATCACCCCTTCAATCTCTAACTTCAGACTCATCACCCTGTCTGACACTCTCTTCACCTCCAGAACATTCCTCACAAGCTCCTCCTTCAGGACCACACCTACCCCATTTCTCTTACTATCCACACCATAATAAAGCAGCTTGAATCCTGCTCCTATAGTACGAGCCTTGTTACCCTTACACCTGGCCTCCTGTACACACAGTATATCCACCTTCCTTCTCTCCATCATATCAGCCAGCTCTCTACCTTTCCCTGTCATAGTACCAACATTCAGAGTTCCTATTCTCAGTCCTACACTCTTACCTTTCCTCTTCTCTCTCTGTCTACACACTCTCCTCCCTTCTCTACTTCTTTGACCAACAGTAGCCTAATTTCCACCGGCGCCCTGTAGGTCAACAGTGCCGATGGCGGTCGTTGTTAACCCGGGCTTCGACCAATCCGGGATGAAATTCGTACTGACCATTCGCATGATGAAATTTGGCAATGTTTTACGCCAGATGCCCTTCCTGACGCAACCCTCTCTATTTATCTAGGCTTGGGACCGGCACAGAAGTCACTGGACTGTGACCACCATGGTTAGATTTCTCTTAAGTTAATAAGACAAAAAAACACACAGCATGCATGTTACAGAGAAACTAAGAAGTCCTAAACTAAACACTTTCCTCTGACGGAAAACACTGGAGACTCCTTACACTGACACTGGAGACTCCTTACACTGACACTGACACTGGAGACTCCTTACACTGACACTGGAGACTCCTTACACTGACACTGGAGACTCCTTACACTGACACTGACACTGGAGACTCGTTACACTGACACTGGAGACTCGTTACACTGACACTGGAGACTCGTTACACTGACACTGGAGACTCGTTACACTGACACTGGAGACTCCTTACACTGACACTGGAGACTCCTTACACTGACACTGGAGACTCCTTACACTGACACTGGAGACTCCTTACACTGACATGGAGACTCCTTACACTGAACTGGAGACTCCTTACACTGACACTGGAGACTCCTACACTGACACTAACACTGGAGACTCCTTACACTGACACTGGAGACTCCTTACACTGACACTGGAGACTCCTTACACTGGAGACTCCTTACACTGACACTGGAGACACCTTACACTGACACTGGAGACATCTTACACTGACACTGACACTGAAGATTCCTTACACTGACACTGGAGACACCTTACGCTGACAATGGAGACTCCTTACACTGACACTGGAGACACCTTACACTAACACTGGAGACTCCTTACACTGACCCTAACAGTGGAGACTCCTTACACTGACATTGGAGACATCTTACACGGACACTGACACTGGAGACTCCTTACAATGACACTGGAGACTCCTTGCACGGACACTAACAGTGGAGACTCCTTACACAGACAGTGGAGACTCCTTCCACTGACACTGACACTGGAGACACCTGACACTGACACTGGAGACTCCTTACACTGACACTGGAGACTCCTTACACTGACACTGGAGACTCCTTACACTGACACTGGAGACATCCTTTACACGGACACTGACACTGAAGACACCTTACACTGACACTGGAGACATCTTACACTGACACTGATACTGGAGACTCCTTACACTGACAATGGAGACTCCTTACACTGACACTGGAGACACCTTACACTTACACTGGAGACACCTTACACTAACAGTGGAGACTTCTTACACGGACAGTGGAGACTCCTTACACTGACACTGGCGACACCTTACACTGACACTGAAGACACCTTACACTGACACTGGAGACATCTTACACTGACACTGACATTGGAGATTCCTTACACTGACACTGGAGACACCTTACGTTGACAATGGAGACACCTTACACTGACACTGGAGACACCTTACACTAACACTGGAGACTCCTTACACTGACCCTAACAGTGGAGACTCCTTACACTGACATTGGAGACACCTTACACTGACACTGGAGACATCTTTTCACGGACACTGACACTGGAGACTCCTTGCACGGACACTAACAGTGGAGACTCCTTACATGGACAGTGGAGACTCCTTCCACTGACACTGACACTGGAGACTCCTTACACTGACACTGGCGACACCTTACACTGACACTGAAGACACCTTACACTGACACTGGAGACATCTTACACTGACACTGACACTGTAGACTCCTTACACTGACAATGGAGACTCCTTACACTGACACTGGAGACACCTTACACTGACACTGGAGACATCTTACACGGACACTGACACTGGAGACTCCTTACACTGACACTGGAGACTCCTTGCACAGACACTAACACTGGAGACTCCTTACATGGACAGTGGAGACTCCTGACACTGGAGACTCCTTACACTAACACTGGAGACTCCTTACACTAACACTGGAGACTCCTTACACGGACACTAACAGTGGAGACTCCTTACACTGACACTGGAGACTCCTTACAGAAATGGTAAATAATCAGTAAACGTACCTCTGTATGGAGTTTACGAGTTTCAGAATATTATAAAATGTATCATTTATTTATTAACGAATCTACTCTCTTGTCTATGAGCAGTTGTATAAGAACCAGCCTGTTTTTAAAGGAGTTTTTGTTGGAGGTGAAAAAGGCGCAGACGGCGTGACCACACACTCTCCTGTTGAATTTCACACCATACTCAGATCTCCCACACGCTACACTTTACACACAGACACACACACACGTCTGTGAGAGTCTGTATCCAGAATGTCAACTTAAACATGCTCAGTGTGTAACATTGGCTTGAACTGTATTTTTGGTTTCTCTGATTTATCCAAACCAACACACACACACACACACACACACAATCATCATTTTTGGCCAGGTTCACACTCTGCATGTCTTTATAGCACCCTATCGCTCTCCACATAAACGGCTTTACTGGTTCGTACCGATGGCTTTTCTCACAGATGGGAGCATTACCCACAATGCAGTGGTTCTTGTGTGGTTGAGACCTCCAATTATCCACACCTGCTGTCTCAGCATATCTTTCCAAATGCAGTGCAATCATTGTGAAATCCTCCAATTATTATACTCTATAGCTGTCACATCACGGTCGGAGGCTCAGGAGCTTATTCAGATGTTCGGGGACAACGTTGCTGTTGCATCTTCGCTCCTGAGAACCGGACCGTTCGGTTTCATCTCTGCCATTTCCCCGAGTGGGGATTGATTTCACGGCAACCTGAAACTTGCGTAATTAAATGTTTTATCTGGTAGGATTAGCCAAGCCGTTGTCAGAGTGTGACTGCGATGACAATGCGCTCAAATCACTCAGAGATTGCTGTATAAGCTGAAAGTGAAAAGATGCGTGAGACAAATTCAATTCAGCCCACGTTTACTTTCATCACACTTTCACAGTTTGTTCTGGGTTATTATGTGTTTCTTTAAAACACCTAGTGTGTCTTGTCTTTTCCATGATTTTGTGATTCCTTTAGTTATTTCTACCCTGTTGGTTCTGTCCAACAGTTGCATTTCTAACATGAAGCCTGAGTCTCACTTCCTGTGACTTTCCTGTTTCTCGGTTTCATGGTTTTGACCTGTTCTAATGTGTTTTCACTGGTGCAATGAACTTTGATGACTGACTTGCATCCTGTGGCTAATAACCGCATGTTACAAAGTTTTAATATTTGGGTCATACATACATTTCAGTGTAAAAGTTTACACACCCGGTGTACTAAATAAAAAGGCATCTTGTAGTGTGTTGGTTTTCACAGATGCTCTTTCATCAGGACAAATAACCCAAATGGTCAAATAGAAGCTAAAACTATTAACAGTGAACAAATCACTGATGTTTCTAAGTTTGCATCTCCCTTTGTATGTCCACTCTTTACAACATTTTCTAACCTATTTGAAACCTCTGTAAGGCTTTTCTGTAACCCTGTGCATTTTGTTTAAACTTTATACCATTTAGCTATTTCTTTCTTGAAATGTCTTATGCCATTTGCTGCCTTTATTAAATTTGCGCCACAGAGTGATGGACATGGGGAAGTGTCTTTTTAAACTATTGTCTTTTTCTTTTTCTTTTTTTTTACATTTTGGAGTTATATTTGTTAGTAAATTAAGTTGATTTTTCTGTTTTCCCATGGGCCATACATCTGTATACATTTTAAACAAAAGGTAAGTAAATATCATACGATCATTAATCAAATTTTGCTACACATCTATGTTTATGCTAATTCTTATAAAATCCTGATAAAATCAATAAATTTGTTTAAGATGAGTTTGATAAATTCATAGCTGAGAGGGGATCCTGACACCCAGCGATGTTACGTGTACAAAATGCGCCTCACTGTTCAGCGACAAATATTAAAATTTTCATTCAAACGAGTGTGGTATTGCTAACAGGCTTGCAGATGAGGGTTTTACTCACAGGTGTGTTGGCATGTGATAGTAAAATTTATAAGAGGACATGCTGTAAGCAATGTTTTGCTTTTGTGCACACGTACAAGTGACCCAGAGTTTATACAAAAGCTCAATTCGGGCAGTACAACTATTGATACTCCATAGTCTGTGTTTTACTCACTTCACTTTCCATCCCTGTTCAAATTTCACTCCAGAAGCTCGATCGGTACCTGTTACTCTTCACAATCATCAGCATGCCAGCTTTATCAGGTTTGAACTATTTGAGTAATTGTTCTCCTGCCGTGGTTTCTGCCCATGATAACCATTCAAACATACACTATATTTGCAAGAGTTTTGGGACACCCCGCCAAATAATTGAATTCGGGTGTTTTTTGTTATTTTTCAGGGGTTGGGCTCGGCCCCTTAGTTCCAGTGAAAGGAACACTTAATGCTTCAGCATACCAAGACATTTTGGACAATTTCATGCGCCTAACTTTGTGGGAACAGTTTGGGGATGACCCCTTCCTGTTCCAACATGACTGCGCACCAGTGCACAAAGCAAGGTCCGTAAAGACATGGATAGGGTTGAAAAGGGAATTTATGGCAATTAATGGGAATTTATTTAAATTATTTGGAAATTTTGTAGAAATCATACAACACGGAAGACTGGAATATTGGCTTATGAAAATTCTGCTTTGCATCACAGAAATGCATTATATTTTAAAGTATATTAAAACAGAAAATCATTATTTTAAATTGTAATAATATTTCACAATATTACTGTTTTGATATGTATTTTGGTCAATAAATGCAGGCTTAATGAGCATAAGAGACTTCTTTCAAAAATTATAAATAATAATGTGTCCAAACTGTTTACCAGTACTGTACTTTTGTATGATAACAGAACACTGGCTAGCAAAAGGTAGAATAAAGAACATCACAGCTTGAGCCTCATCAAGACATGATATCTAGCCTCATAAATTGTCAATGAAATAGTGCTAACTAGCTTACATTTAGCATATCTGATTTACTGGATAGCTAGCTATTGTATAAACACATTTTGTATTTGCAACCCTAGACATGGATGAGCGAGTTTGGTGTGGAGGAACTTGACTGGCCTGCACAGAGTCCTGACCTCAACCTGATAGAATACCTTTGAGATGAATTAGAGCAGAGACTGCGAGCCAGGCCGTCTTGTCCAACATCAGTGCCTGACCTCACAAATACGCTTCTAGAGGAATGGTCAAAAGTTCCCATAACAACACACCTAAACCTTGTGGAAAGCCTTCCCAGAAAGAGTTGAAGCTGCAAAGGACGGGCCAACTCCATATTACATTCATGTTCATGTAAAGCCAGATGTCCCAAAACCTTTGGTAATATAGTGTATATAAGAAACAGTAGGAAAGGTCTGAGCTGATTTTTGCAGACATGATCTAGACAGTCTGTGTCTCTGTCCTTCCTGAATAATCCTCAGTTTCAGAGACACAGGAGCTCTGGCAGCTGCTGCACTCCAGTAGGATTAGGGTCAGGATAAATGAACACACAAACACAAGCAGGTAAAGAAGAGAAGCACGTCTACATTCTCACCATTAACAGAACAGTCAGCTCGAAACAGTATGCTAGAGTATGCTAATCGATGCAGTGGGAGGGGCCTTGAGAAAAGATTGACATTTGACCTCATACTGACTTGACCGGACAGAACATGAAAGAGACCTTTCGAAACATTTAACCACGAATAAAGATTATAATAAAGGTGTTGCAGGAATTTCATTCTGCAAGTAGCCACATGTTTGGTGATGTCATGTGGCAAGTAGCCACATGTTTGGCGAAATATTCTACAATATTTCTATAAAAACATGACTGTGGACTTAAAACAGTTGTTCAGTTGATTCAGGATTTTATTTACAGTTATGTTCAGTATACAACTTGTAGTGAAATGAAATCATGATTAGCTCAGATTAGGTGATTATGTAATAGATGTTGTTAGGGATTGATGATAATGACATAATTCCATGTTTCCATAATTCCATATGACGTTCCACAATACACAACGCGCATCACGAAATCTGTATTCACATGCAGTATTTTTCTATATTTTGTTTATTTATTTTCCCAATTTATTGTGCAGCAAATTCCATTTTATTAAGTTATTATTCTTTTTTTTTTTTTTTTTTTTTTTATTACCCAGACTGTCAAAAAAAAGCATTTCACTGCATGTTGTACTGCTATGATTTTGTATGTGATGAATAAAATTTGAATTTGATATATCAGGTAGCTAACAGGTATATCAGGTAGCTTCCCAGCACAGCCAGATAATTCTCCAAGAAATCTTGCTTTGCTTTGCCTAAAAAAATAAGAATAAACATTAGCATCACTTTCCCAAGATGTCATTCCAGTCATTTTTATTTCTCCAAGAGTCATTTATTACCTTCATGAACATCAGATCAGAATTTTTTTTACAGTATTAACTCTAATAAGCAAGCTAACTCTATTTAGCTTTGAAATCTTATTCAACGCCACCAACTTAAACATTAGAGACTTGATCTTGCTGAAGTTTGACAAATTTTGCCTACTGCACTGCTAAAGGCTACAAAAATAAAGTAACAGAAAAAGAGACCTTTTAAAGATGCAGTACAAAGTTAAAAAAATAAAATTAATATAATTGTTAAATTATTAAATAGGTATTAAAACAAGAAAACAGTGTTATGATATAATCTTTATATATGAAATATTTTTTATATATATATATATATATATATATACTTAATTTTTTTAATAGTTTTATATATTTTATATATGATTCAGTCCACACAAAAACCATATATTTCTCCACACAGAATGAACGACAGTAAAGTGGCAGCCAGTGTTGTTTCTCCTCTGCTCCTGTCTTTGCACTATCTTGTCTTCAAGCTCACTCTTGAGCCTAATCGCAGCCCTTGATTGGCCCCTCAGCACTTCCGCTAGCCAATGACGCGATCTAGTTAGACTCGTGCCATCCGATTAGCTCCCTTCTCCTAATCCAATTGAGTTTTAGCCTCTTCACACTAATCAGCCCACAAATAGAAAAGATTTATACAAACCCCAGAATCACTCATCCCGCAAGGAGCCGCATGACATCTGAGGTGTGTATTTCCTGCCCTTAATATTGTTTTGTATCATAGCTGAACTACTGTAAAGATCTTCATTAGGAATTACGGCTCTGCTGTTTCCGGATTGTTCTCGATGCCGTGCTTGTGTTTTTGGGAGCGTTCTGGAGAAGCAGTGAAGGGGTCCGAGTTCAAACTTCATGAGGCTTTTGTGGAGTTGTTTTTTTGTATAGTAAATTGAAGTTTGAGCTGCTTTCAGCTTGGAATTTGTGTCTCAGGTTGTGCCAGTGTGTGACAAGATCTCTGCATTTCAACATTGTACATTTACAAAGTAACATCTATGAGTTTTCACTTGAAAATACTCTAATAAAACAAGACTTGAGACAATCGACATAGAAATCTGGAATGAATAGGAATTTCCAGCTCTGGAATATAAAGCGATGCTGCCCAGAAGCTCCGCCCTCTTCTACATCATCTCACATGCCTTCAGCATGCAGGGCTCCTTTACTTAGTTTTTATCTAATAGTGTATGTTTGTGTTAGCTAACATTAGACAAGTGTACTATATAAAAATCAAAAATAGTGAAATTTTTGCTTAAAAACTATGCATCAAATCTAACAAACAGCATAAATTCTGGTGATTAAATACGCTGGTTTTTTTCCTTGCATATAAAGAGAACACAGACTGTACAGCTAGTAATATTATTACATTATTTTTACATTATTATTACATTGTCCATGAACCTGAAATAGTAGAAATGCTGGTTCTGTTTCATTCCTATATGAATACTTTGTATTATCACAGCACCAGCCAGATAGGTCGAGAAAATACACCAACAAAGTCACATAATGACGTATGCTGAGCTCTGGAGCGTTATAAGCCACAGTAACTCAACACTCCGCCTCTCTTTCGCTTTCTCGCCTTGTTGAGATAGGTTGTTCTTGGTTAAGTGATATATAATCGCGCTGTCAAGTGCAGCTTACAAGAGCAGCGAGATATCGTCCTCACAAGCTGTGTTAGCGCGCCTCTACGTCTTTTCAAAGGTTTTGGAACTTTTCAGCGGTGCTTTTGGTGAGTTTTCCTTTTTACTTTCCATTATTTTTCGTCTGTATCACCCTGTGTCTCTCGGTGCGATCCGGTGACTGGTGGTATCCACACACATCCCATTAACATAATCATTATATATTCTGTTGTTTCCAAGTGTTTTTTCCTCTAATTTTTGCTTGTAAACTGTACTATTTTTTTTCTCTTTTGCGAGCTTTTTTGACATTGCCTGTCGGTTTGATCCGGAGGAATCGTATTTTCTCCTTGTTGCGTAAGTACCATCTCTTTGCTTGACTTAAATCTTACTGTGCTATCCGAGGGTGTTAATAGTGAGAAACAGTATGGCCTACAGCTCGATTGCTACTGGTTTCCCATTGACTTGTAAGCTGTGCCCTAATAATCTTCTCCCGGATGACGGCCACGACACCTGCCCGTTGTGTTTGGGTGTTCAACATCTGAGAGAGGCTCTCACGGACCCGTGTCTGCACTGCAGTACATTACCCATGTTGGAACAGCGGCTCCATCTTGCTGAGTTGGATCCTAATTCAACAGTGAAACTCGGGCAGTTAGATGTAACCTCTCCACGCTCCAAGAAACGCAGGGCATCTGCGGCAGCCGGCGCTGCCCTTCTGTCTAAGAAGATGGCCACGTCACGAAGTGACAAACATTCGTCTATGGAGGAGAATTCGCTTTCTTGAGACGGTTTCCATGCTTTTTTCAGAAATGGCGGAACTGAAACACCTGCTCCATTCACTTCAACCTGTCACAGGTTCTACTCCTGTGCAGACGACACAGGGTGGTGAGAATGTTCAGAATCAAGGAGCCGGGGCGGAATCTCTCGATTATCCTTATTTTTCTAACTTGGATGTGCTTTCTACGAGTGCTTCCGATTCCCTTTTTAATGATCATGGGGACACTGTGGATGTTGCTGTGCAACCCTCACCTCAGGATGTTTTCACTGGTCATCCAGCAACAGAGGGGTCTAGTGAGGGGTCAGTGCAATCGTCTGGACAGGTCTAGTCTTCTTCTGATGATACCTTGGCTGTGCTCCGAATGGCAAGTGTTCGTTTAGGACTCAATGAGTCACCTGCCCAATCTGCTCAAACCAACATTTTTTTCAGACAGTCCACAGCTGCAAATTCTTTTGTCATGCCACCATGTAAGGATTTTGTGGCCGAATTTTGTAATGCTCTCACAAGTTCTGGTCCACCTAAGCGGCACTCAAAGATTGCTTGGACTCTAGCAACTATGGCTGAAGCTGATTCCATCGAGATGGGTCGTGCTCCAGAAATAGAGCAGCCTGTTGCATCTCTGGTGGCGTCCCCTGACGAGGCTCTACGAGTGCACAATGTGGTCGCACAGATTCATTACTGGAAAAGGCATATGAGTCTGTCGCCTACATAGCTCATACAGAAAACACAATCTGTCAATTACTTCTTGCTGCCACCAGTACTCTGGAACCAACAAACGTTGACCCCTCTATTTCACAGTTCCTGCAAACGGCTCTCTTGGCCATGGGCCATATAACCCGTGAGGTGGGTAACCTTACAGCCATGCTTTTGGCAGCCTGCCGCCAAGTGTGGCTTGCCCAAACACGACTACCTGAGGACTGTAAGAAAACCTTGAGAGAGCTTCCTTTTGTTCCTGGGCATCTTTTTGGACGTAATCTTTTAGAACTGTTGGAAAAGAGGGTAAAGTTGTCTGAAGGCACTCGCCAACTGACGCAGGTGCAGCGCAACTCTACATTTAAGATGCCAGCAGTTCAGAATTGTCATCGCTATGCCACAATGGACCCCCGTTTTCGCCAGCAGGCTGCACGTCAGTCACAGCCCCATCAAAGACCTCGTGTTACTGAGGACGTAAGGGTTTCTCGGCCACCTCAACGACAGTTGCCAGGAGGACCTCGTCAGTGACCCCCCCACAGCCACTAAATGTCGCAAACATAAAGCTTGAGATCTGGCTATGGTTTGTAAGGGGCAGAGGTGGATTTTTTTGCTTTAGAGAAGACCACTCACTATCACTTATGGTTCGCGAATACAGAAGTGTTCAGTCCCTTGGTTCAGGATGTCTCACGAATGGCCGAGCTGCCTACTATATGCATTCCCTCCAATCCCTCTGTTATGGGAGACTTTCACACAGGATCTCCCTGCGCAAGCACAGAGTGCTACTTGTGGCACCACGGTGGCCAGCCAGACCATGGTTTCCTTTGTTATTGAGACTTCTGACAGGCAATCCGTGGGAGCGTCTCACCAGAAAGGACCTCCTCTTCAAGCTGGAGGCCAGCATCTGGCACCCAGACCCAACTCATCTGCAGCTTTGGGTATGGCCATTGGGATAGATCCTTCTGTGGAACATTGTGATCCTGCAGTTATTCACACTATCTCCAATGCTAGGGCTTCTTCCACTTGGCAGATTTATTCTTCTTTGCATGGTGTAAGGGGCAGGCGCTCAATTCTGCAACATGTGATGTGCCGAGCGTCTTGAGATTTCTTCAGCGTTTGCTGGAAGAGGGCAAAGCAGCTTCCACGTTGAAAGTCTATGTTGCTGCGATTTCTGTGCATCATGTTCCAGTTGGGGGATCTGTTAGTAAGTTATGCTTGCATTGTTTGCTAAATAACTCAATCCAAATAACTCAAAGCTAAATAACCCAATCCTTCCTTTGTACCAAAAGACCTCCTTCTTAAGTTCATAAATCAGAACACTGAACTGGTCTCTTTTCAGACTTCTTCAGAGTGTGATTCGAGCGTTCACCTTTTGTGTCCCGTTCATGCCTTGAAGTGTTACATAGACACTATTGCTCAGTTCAGACGTTCAGACCAGTTGTTTGTCTGCTATGGTGGTGTGAAAAAGGGCAGTCCAGTGTCAAAACAGATTGTCGAACTGGATAGTGGAGACTATTATACTGGCTTACAAGGCAGCCGGGAAACCATTGCCCTCAGGTTTAACTTGTCATTCCACTAGGGCCATCTCATCGTCTTGGGCTGCTTTTAGAGGAGCTTCCATGGCGGACATCTGCACTGCCACTACCTGGGTTTCTCCCTGCACGTTTGCCAGGTTTTATAAGGTAAAACAAAGTCTGTGCTGTGTAAAAACCTTTTTTCTCGACCTCTCTGGCTGGCACTGCGATAATCCAAAGTATTCATACTGCCTCTGGCAGTCATCCGGAATTCACAAAACCACAGTTACATGCATAACTAGCGTTTTCCTGTCGTGTTTAAGCTATCGGACGATTAACTCATTTCAGTTTTTTATCAGAGAAAAATCTGTGCTGTGTAAAAACCTAGTTCAAAATTTCTGAATTAAATCAGCTGCTTCCAATCAGAGCTGCACTGAATCTCCACAATGATGTCACATGACCAACCGCATGCAGCACATTGCTGTAATAAATTCAGATGTTCTCCTGTTTATTTCAGCGTCTTGCTCCTGCACCATGATTTTTTTTCTCTTCTGGTTTTATATCCGGGTTTTCACTTTAGAATTCCTGCCCACTTCCTGTTGACTCTGCGCTAGTTCACCTGCTTCCAGCCTTGGCCTTTACGCTTTGTTTCTCCTGGTTTCATTGTGCAGAGATGGTGATTAGTTGCACAAGTGTGCCTGATAGATTGGTGTTATTTTGTCAGAGGCCTGACGGTGGGCGAGCTGAGTAAAACGTAGAGCACGTGAATCATCCTCCATTCAGATGCAGAAGTTCACTCGACAGCCACGTCGTGTTTTGTACGACTCATTATTGTGCGACCATGACAGCCTGCTTTGTCTCTGCATCATCCGCACCATGTCTTTTTAAGCATTTGCAGCTTATTGCACTGATTGTTTTCCCCATGAATCCATGAATTTTATTTGTAGTAGGCTGGTCTAATCTTTACGGATGCACAGCACACACAGTCGTAGTCACTTATTCAGCCTAGATTCAGATTTTTTTTTCATTCAGTTTGGAAAATTAAATGGTGTCTGAAATCTAGAGCATCACAGTCTCTAAAGAATATCCCCAAAATAACTGCACGTGTCCTGCATGAACTAGACTTTTCAGTGAGTCATACGCTCTTTAAAAAGTAGGCTAGCGAGTGTGCATGTGTGTAAGGATGTGAGACTGTGTGGGAGTAAGTGGGACAGCTTTTGGTTCT
>JAUCMX010000022.1:5233758-5273758 GCA_033459395.1 Hemibagrus guttatus | reverse complement strand
CGATGAATGAGTGGACCAGAGCATCACATCAGCGCATGTGTCTTCTGTGTTCTGCTGTTGTAGCACCCGATGCTGACAAATACAAATAGACAACATCATGTGATTACCAGGGCTTTGTTTGTTCAGCTCAAAAAGGCTATGCGTGTTTGTCTCTGCGTTTGTGTGTGTTTATAGGGTGCAGGTTCCTGGCCAGAAGCTACAGTCCAGCTCAATTATGCCCCAGAACAGCTGTGTCATGGGTTTATCCAAATGAAAGCTTAGGGAATGACAATAAATAGAAGTGTTTGACTGGGAATATTAAACCTCGCCTTTATAGTAATTCAGTATTAACGGTATTAATACAGAAGAAACAAATAATTATAACATATTGTAGCCTCAGCATGTTTTTTTTTTCCTTGCAATCATTAAATAGTGACTTTTTCAATAACTTACTGATTTTGATTCAGAAACATCACAGCTGCAGGACAGACACTTGATGTATCACGGATGCTGCGCTGCTACAGTTAGCACAAGTTGATTATTTTCCAATAAAGGCACATCCCAGAGTGTTATCTTCCTTTTATACTATTTAAAAAATTATATTTATTAATGTACAACACATCGCAATTTTTATTCATTTTCAGTTGCATTAAATTTGTCATAGAAGGTCACAGCAAGTCAGTTTGTATTACATAGCTTCTAGAAACTCTAGTTTTTTGTTGTTGTTTTTTTTATACACATGTTTTTATTCTTTTGGTAAGATTTATTTATAAAAATTACACTCGTTATGCCAACAAGAAAAGCTGCAAAGTTGTTAGTCATTAGAAACTTTACGTTGGTGCTGACCAAGACGTCTCCGTCCATAACACTTATTAACCAGATTTTTAAAACACTTGTTTTTTATTAGTCATGGGCTTTATGGAGCCATACACCAATCAGCCGTAACATTATGAGCACTGACAGGTGAAGCGATTGATTATCTCCTCATCATGGCACCTGTTAGTGGGTGGGATATATTAGGCAGCAAGTGAACATTTCTCAAAGTTGATGTGTTAGAAGCAGGAAAAATGGGCAAGCGTAAGGATTTGAGCGAGTTTGACAAGGGCCAAATTGTGATGGCTAGACCACTGGATCAGAACATCTCCAAAACTGCAGCTCTTGTGGGGTGTTCCCGGTCTGCAGTGGTCAGTATCTATCAAAAGTGGTCCAAGGAAGGAACAGTGGTGAACTGGCGACAGGGTCATGGGCGGCCAAGGCTCACTGATGCATGTGGGGAGCGAAGGCTGGCCCGTGCGATCCGATCCAACAGACGAGCTACTGTTGCTCATATTGCTGAAGAAGTTAATGCTGGTTCTGATAGAAAGGTGTCGGAATACACAGTGCATGATGGGTCAGGGCTGTTTTGGCAGCAAAAGAGGGACCAACACAATATTAGGCAGGTGGTCATAATGTTATGGCTAGTCAGTGTACATTAGACAGAGTGTATGAGTATAATGCTTATAGCTGACACTACTGTCAGAGCTGCTGTTGTGGAAAATTAACCAACCAGAGAATTCAACCATATAAAAAGTGATGTTTAAATCACAATCGTCCGAAGTGGTTAGTGATTGATTTGGCACATTGGTGATGATAACAGTTCTTATAGATTGATGCACCACTGTCACTGCTGAGGTGACACATCCTGCAGTCGTGTCCAGAGGAAAAAAGAGAATAGAAAAAGACCTGTGCTTCACAGTGTTTATTGCTCTTTGATATATTCTATTATATTAGAGTTGAAAATTAAACTGTACATGGCCTTCCAGGACAAAACTCTCTCTCTCTCTCTCTCTCTCTCTCCCTCTCTCTCACTCACACACACACACACACACACACTTTTTCTCAGTGTTTCCATACATGGTTGTATTAACAGTAGTTCTTTTATCCTCAAGGAAATTATTAAGAGAAAGAAAAACAGTCATGCACGATGGAGCTGTTTTAGAAATATTATGATTTACTTGAGAGCTTGTTATGACAGTGTGGATGCAGAGCGTAATGCATTGTGTGTGTGTGTGTGTGTGTGTGTGTGTGTATGTACCTGGGGATTATCACAGCGATAGCACTCCAAAGCTTTCACTGGTGCAAAGAACTAAATGGTTAAATACTCTAAATTGTTTATTTATGTACTAATAATAGTAACTGTTTATTAGTACTCAGATCATGAAGAACATCTCAGAATACATTAACTGTATCATTTAATTGCTTGTAATTAATATAGTTATAATTGTTATAATCATTTTGTAGCACAGGTTTAATAGTGATTATTAGTGAAGAAAAAAATAAACAATTACATTATTAGCTAACACGGCTAAACATCACACATTAAACACAATGTATCAGTGTGCAGTTAATGTATTGAGTTTTTATTCTCAGGACTTTACTAATGCTTTGATTCAGTGCTCTGAGGTTTACTTGCTCTCCTAATCTACAAAATGTATTCCCAAATGCTCCACGCACATGACTATAAAGATATTTACAGCGTTGTCTCCATCTCTCTATAGTACTCTTTATGTAACGAGCCCCTGATCGAGTTGTCAAATCCCGGTGCTAGTGGATCCATCTTCTACGTTACTCGTGACGACGAGTTCATCATCAAAACTGTACAGCATAAAGAGGCGGAGTTTCTGCAGAAACTGCTTCCTGGGTACTATATGGTGAGTTTACCATATAACCACTTCTTACCTCCCTCTTTCTGCAACCCTACATTTTGTTGTTGTGTGTTCTGAGATGCTTTTCTGCTCATCACAGATGTAAGGAGTAGTTCTTTGAGTTGCTGTTGCTTGATGGTGTGAATATAGGGGTTAGTGCGTAAAGAAGGATTCCAATTTTTCCAATTCTATGTAAATAGTTCAGTACATTATTTGAGTAATATTTTACACACAATAGCTACATTATTAATATTATTATGAGTGATATTAAATGTTTATTAAATACTATACAGTTTATAGACTCATTTGAATCATTGAATGTATTGAATCTGCACTCTGGTCATTATTATTACTTCTGTCACACAGATTTACATTTATACTTGTAAACTTTACACCACACTCACTCAGTCAGATTCTACTATCTTTTTATCCAGTGCATGAACTGAGAGCTTTACAAACCTTAGATGCAAAATCAAGGTACCCACTGAGCACTGTTCCACGCTGTACATTTAATGTCCTGTAATCAGCTACAGTCTGCCGTGTACGTTCTCGCCTTGGCTCTTCCACTGACCAGACTGTATCTAATGGAGTGGGAGTTGAATTCATTGAAGTGAATTAAACAAGTGGGCGGCAGCAAATGACTCACTATGCACCATGCAAACTCTGCAAAGCGAGAAGCTTCCATAGCTCCTTCTGACCTGGACTTTTTCCAGCATATCATTAAGAAGAATTAGCGTGGTCTGGTACACTGGTGTCTCAACCGTGTGAGGTGTTAACAGAGCCGGGAGTGTGCCTTTTAGTGCCGAGAGTAAATGATACTGTCAAGTACAAGTGCTAAGCTTTTTGCTGGGAGACTTTGTACTCAGCTAGAGCATTTTAGCTGATAAACTGATCAGCACTGTCTCTAAAGTAGCCAAAGCATCCAAGTGCCTCTGGGTCACTTCATAGCAATTATAGACAGACTGTAGAACTGTAACCCAACCCGTATGTAAAATGCGATATGTCAGGGGTCTCAGGTTTATCTGCAAAGGACCAGTTTGGCTGCAGGCTTTCACTGTAACCAAGCAGTATTCCACTCGTTTAATCAGTTCACTTAATCTCCAATCAACTATCAGGTGTGCCTTCTGTTCGGCTGGAATGAAAGCATGTCCTTTGCAGATAAGACTGTAGACCTTTGTTACATAATCAAGAGAGCAGGACAACACCAGTGCACCACCTTTCCCTATTCTCCACTTCCTTTCTTCTCTTTTATTTGGCTGGGTTTCCTTGCTGTCCTGTCCTGTCTCTTACCTTCCCTCCCTTTTGTTTTTTTAATTTCTCATTCTTTTAATTTCCTTCTCTTCCTATGCATTGCCTTTCTTTACATTGTTTATACATATTTTCCTTCGCCTCGCCTCCCTTTTAGAATCTGAACCAGAACCCTCGGACACTGCTCCCTAAATTCTTTGGCCTGTACTGCATACAGTCTGGGGGGAAAAACATCCGGATCGTGGTAATGAACAACGTTCTGCCACGCGTCTTCCGCATGCACCTGAAGTTTGACTTGAAGGGCTCCACATATAAGCGCAGAGCATCCAAGAAGGAGAGAGAGAAAGCCAAGCCTACCTTTAAAGACCTGGACTTTATGCAAGATGTGACTGATGGATTACTGCTGGACACAGACACTTACAACGCCCTGGTCAAGACCCTGCAGAGGGATTGTCTGGTTAGTGGCTGTCCGGGGGTGTGTGTGTGTGTGTGTGTGTGTGTGTGTGTGTGTGTGTGTGTGTGTGTGTGTGTGTGTGTTGGTCTGCATTACCACATGGGATTTCGCTTTAATAAAAAAATATGAGCGGCCTGTATGTGTAAATATATTGCTGTATGCTGGAAGTGATTTATGATTATAGATTGTATTTTGAAGCTGAAGACATTGTGTGTGTGTGTGTGTGTGTGTGTGTGTGTGTGTGTGTGTGTGTAGGTGTTAGAAAGCTTTAAGATCATGGACTACAGCCTGCTCCTGGGTGTCCACAATGTGGACCAGGCTGAGCGTGAGCAGCAGACAGAGGGTTCTCAGAGTAGCAGTGATGAGAAGAAGCCTGCAGCCCAGCGAGCACTTTACTCCACAGCAATGGAGTCCATTCAGGGAGGAGCTGCATGCGGAGACTCCATTGACACGGAGGACACGTAAGCACGCACATCAACAAAACTCTCAAACATTCAGGGTTATAATCTTCCTTAAAAATGTATGTACACCAAAGTGTTAACCCTCTGGCAAGAGGCAACCATGTTTTGGCCTGTCTACACTGATCAGGCATAACATTATGACCACTGACAGGTGAAGTGAATAACAAAAAGGGGGACTAACACAATATTAGGCAGGTGGTCATAATGTTATGTCTGGTCGGTGTATATGTCCATGATGTCATCAATCTTCACCAGCCACAAACAGCCCTAAAGCAACTCTGTTGCTGGTGTGCAGAACTAAAAAGGCGTTTCTGGTTTCCTGTCTCTGGTTAATATCCATGTGGGGTTTTTTTATTTTGGTTAAAGACACACTAGAATGCAAGAATGTAATTATCTGTATTTTTTGGTTTGTATGCATTTAGTTTAAATGTAAATATTTTTGCCACGTTTTGAGTGAAAATGCTATTATAATGTAAGATAAATGGTCTTGAATGGAAAATCTGAATTCTCTGTAATAAGCGATCATTTTTGCATATTCTCTTGAAGGGTGCCAATAATTCAGAAGTGACAAATGCACGAATATATGATTCCAGCCACACACTAAACTTAGCTGGTTAACATTATCTTTCTAGTGAGCTGCTACAAGCATTTACATTTAAAAAAAAATCATGCATGAAGGATCTCTGTACAATCACATGGGGGGATGACTCTGATCCATCCTGAAGGTCACAGTATAATTCACGGTCTGGGTCAGAGAAGAGGTATTTAGTGAACATGTATGTGAAAACATATTTACGGCCATTAAGGGTTTGATTTTGTCATTACTGGGATTTTAGTGAAAGTTGATTTAATAAGGAGGAACTTAAAATGTGGGTGATATAATATGAAGGATATAATGGCACTGTGTAACAGATGAGCCATCTGTTTCCTTTTCTCTCACGTTTCGCAGAATGGGGGGAATCCCAGCAGTGAGTGGGAAAGGCGAGAGGCTGCTGCTCTTTATTGGCATTATAGATATTCTGCAGTCTTACAGGTACAGTGTATCCACCCTTTTCCCAGACATCTAAAATTTCCTAATCCTCATTCTACGGGAAGATTACAACATATAGGTTTAGCAGACGTAACTTACAGAAGTGCTTTTATAATCAATATTAAAAGAATCCTGAATCCTATTGGATAGAACCGAATCATCAAAATTCACTAGCTTTATCTTAATAGTTTGGGCTTTGTATCAACCAAAATATATTACAATAGCATCCTAGCATTCCCTGTGTGAGGAGGAGAACCATACAAGCATACCCGGATACAGGAAACAGACACAGTGTTAAAACTGTCGTGCCAATGTGTATTGGCATTCCAGGAAACTTCCAGGAAACTCATCAATATAAGCAGAGTCATTGTGTATTCATCATTGCTTTCCTGTGCTTCACTTTTGTGATATTTTAAAAAATAAATGAGTACGCACTCTGTCTCAGTCTCTAGGATTATCCACATACAGTAGTATGTAACTCTTCTTTATCTAACATAACACAGCTTGACATTCATGAGCTGTCCTGCAGGGTATGGTGTCAGCTCGTGTAAAATGCACTCTTACATAATCACTGTGAAAGCGAGGGGGGGAATAAACCCACAACCCTGTATTGATTGTGGATTGCTGGTCCAGGCTGGCAAGCAGCATCTTAATAAAACACGTGTTTATCTTTGCAGACTCATTAAGAAGCTGGAGCATACGTGGAAAGCACTGGTCCATGATGGAGTAAGTGTGATAAGAATGAGCCTATTTCGAACTCATAGCATCTGCAGCACTGGTTTATTGCTGTCTTCCATCTACTGCAGCACTTTCTGTAATGCAGATCAAAGTCCTTGAGTGTGATAGAGAAAGAGTTCATCTTATTTAAGCATATCATACAGGAACTACTGTGGATTATTTCATTAGTATTAATTAGCAAAACTAATTGGATCAATATTCTCTTAGATATGGCTCTAAGTAGTTTATTTAAGAAAGCCAGAACGATTAAGGGTCTTTATGTATACTTATATAATCTGTGTACTTACAGAAGTTAATGCAGAATCTGTAATCAGAATAAAAGCATCTTTTTCTGTAGGCAGTAAACTTCATTGTTTGTTACTGTTGTGCTTAAAGACACTTCAGTATAAGTTTACAGTACATAAAAGCTCAATGTAATGCAGTAGATACTGTAATACTGGATGTCAGCAGGCAGTCCCTGTCTGTCTCCCGGCTGTGAAGGTAAATTATTAAAACCAGACACCATCTGGATGGCATGGTGCCCTGCCGGGTAATCCCACTCTCTGGGCTCATGTATCTGCGAATAACAACAAGAGGAGTGGGTGTATGCGTAGCATCGGGCTGCTGAAGATGATCCGAAACACGTGTGGATCTTAGATACAGATCTGTTGGGTCTGGTTTTCCACCAAAGCCTGGAGATAGAATCACTTTGTGGCCTGAGTGTTTCTTTGCACTAACAACCTGCTTTTTTCTGCTCTTCTCTTTAATTGTCATTTCTCCTCTCCTCTGTCTCTCTCATTATGTCTGCTCTTTCCTCTGTCTCTATAGGATACAGTATCGGTGCACAGGCCAAACTTCTATGCTGACCGGTTCTACAAGTTCATGAGTTCTACAGTATTCAGGAAGAGCTCCTGTAAGAACTGTACACAATGCAACACTTTTCATCATCCTGTATTCAACCCAGTTATATCACACAGTATACAATAAATACTAGTGAGGGCCAGCCCTTTCTGAATTCTGAAGTCTCAAGAGTACGCAAGTCCATGAATTTCCAGCATATTGTCCAACGAAAATATACACCCTTTTTTTTTTTTTTTTTTTTTTTTCAGTGCATTAATAACATATGCCTACATAATTGTTTTAATAACCAAGGTTTAAATGCTTGGTGTGGTAATGCTGTGGTTGTATATTGCTATAAGACATGCAAACTATATTTCAGCTCACAAAACCACCAAAGGCAGTTTGAGTGATAACTAATACATTCTAAAGCTATTTATCCTTCATAGAGCGCACAACCGCAGACGTCCTGGTAAAAACAGAACTTTTTTAGAAACTCTCAGGTCGAGGCGGCCTTTTCTCATTTCATTTGCCAATGGCAGTGACCTCAAATGTTCCCAGCTATTTAAATTGGTGCAGGGCAGACGTGCTCATCTCCAACACACATCACTGTGTTTTTTCAGGGTTGAGTCTGCTTGGCCACTGATTTATGTGTTTTCTTGGCTTTGATGCTTCACCATTTCTTGGAAATGACCGTTAGAGACGGTCGTTCATCATTTGTAAAGCACTTTAGGTGTACGCGATCCTACAACAGCGCTAAAAGACAAGTGTTAAATACAAGGTTTTTTCTGCACTTTATTAATTCATCAATTATTCACTCCAGCACTGAAGTCCTCTCCCTCCAAGAAGAGCCGCAGTGCACTGACAGTGCCCAAGCATAGCGGGCCCGGGGCAGCTTGGTCAGCCAGTCAACTTCCTTCAGAGAGAGACCACCACATCTATGACCTGAGAGGAGCGCGTAGCTTTCCTGTGCTGGAGAACGACGGTAGGTTGCTAATCAATCTTTCACTCATTGTACATTTGGAGGATTGAATAGATTTTAATATGAATTTTGTGTTCCCGCATTGTTTTTCTCAGGTCTGC
Source organism: Hemibagrus guttatus (assembly GCA_033459395.1). Lineage (NCBI taxonomy): Eukaryota > Metazoa > Chordata > Actinopteri > Siluriformes > Bagridae > Hemibagrus > Hemibagrus guttatus. Next base: position 5,265,265 of record JAUCMX010000022.1, on the reverse strand, counting down.
AGCCATGTACTCCTCCATCATTTGAGGAGGCCACCACAGCCTCGATTGCCACCACGCTGTCATCCAACACGTCCATATCGATCCCAGAGCGATCCCCTTCTGACACCGCAGAGCACCCCCGTTACAGGTGTTCACTCCATTCTTTTTTTCACATCTTATATTATTCACATTCATTAAAGAATACAACACCATCCCATTAATTAATACAAATAAAACGACTCATTCAGTTATGACGAAGGAAATGCCACTGTAAATGGAGGACATGGTTGCTCTGTCTGTTTCCAAAGCAGGTGGAAGATTTTAGTTTAGTTTAGCTTCTGCTGACATTTACACACAACAGTGCTTAAGAAATGATAAGGACCAGTGACTGGATCATAAGCTTCCTAGTGTGAACATAAAAATGTCAGCATGCTTCCCTTTGCTAGTCATGCAGGCAATGTTTAGAGCTAGGACTTTTATTGTTGTTTCTAGGAAAAGGTTCAGCACATTTCACAGTTCAAACCGGTTAAACATAACAAACACTATGGTGTTAAAAGAGCTGCTTAGTTATGAAACAAACAAAATACCCTCTTACAAAATACACAAAATACACACTCTTTTGTGTGTGTGTGTGTGTGTGTGTGTGTTTGTGTGTTTTTGTCAACCATCTGATTCCTCAGGAGACAAACCATGTCTTTAAAAGACAGCGATGGAAGGTGAGTTGAGAAACAGGACCGAAAGCTATACAAGAGTATATTTTTATTGCAGTTGCTTTGTGTTTTTGGAATTATTTTTTTTTCATTTTTTAATATTTGCCTTATCTTTGAAATTGTGTTTTTGTCCTTTTAAGTATAGATAAGTAAGTGTGTGTATGTGTGTGTGTGTTTTCTGGTGCTCAGGATGGTTGATGTCCATGAGGAGGACCAGCAAACTATCACAGTGCAGGTGGAGGTTAAGAGAGAGACAGAAAATGATGAGGAGAAAGAAGAGCCAGTGATGGAGCAGAAAGCAGAATCTGATGCTGACTGTGTGTTCTCCTTTACACCACCTCCTAGAGAGAGCAAGTGAGCATATACACATAACACCCCTCACTGCTCCTTTCCCTAAAAGCCTTGTCATATTCACCATTCTGTCGAATAATTCTGTCCTATACCTCTGAATCACAAACTGTCCTCTGTGTTCATTATCTAGACTTCGAACACAAGCACAGCCCTCTCTCTGTTTCCTCAACTCAACCACCTCTGACAGCCTTATGAAATAAATCCCAGGATTTATGAATATGAATCTGGCATGGTTCGCACATCTTCAAAGCTTCTTTAATAGCTTAATGCCTCTAGCCACCTCACCAACTGCTAGTAATTTTGCTATACAGCATGAGTGAGATTTCAGTATTTCAGTGATGAAATTATTGCTCAGAATCCCAAATCATTAGTTTTACATTTAAAGAGGCAGTAGGTTAAGGCTCTAGGTTGTTGATCAGAACATCAATGGTTCAGCACTACCAAGCTGCCCCTGTGGGGCTCTTGGGTGTGTCCCTTAAAGCTCTTTTAACCAGGGGTGCTATATCATGGCAGACCCTGTGCTCTGGCCCCCAACATCCTAAGCTGGGATATGCAAAGTAAAGAATTTCACTGTGCTGTAGTATGCATGTTTTTTTCTTCTTCTTCTTCTTGTTGGCTATGATAGCTAGCTCAGGCATAAGTGTTGTTTGTTTGTTTACAGAAATATTAAAAATTGTCTGATTGAAATGAACCAGTTTACATGATCATAATCAGCCATTTAAGAAGCATTGCATTTTTTAAAGTTCAGGCAACTATCACTGATTCTCATGTGTCCCAAATCAACTTTTTTTATTTGTTGAAAACAATTTGGAAGTGAAATTTTCTTTATTCCTCACCGGTACGTTCTAAACACCTTTATTCACTTCCTCTAATATTAACCATGTTCAGACATGACCTGTTGTCACGGCAAGCGTTTCTGTGTTTGGCGAGTTGGAATTAGAGACTAGGCTTCAATAGAGTGGGAGGTAAGACCAGACGAGCATATGGTCCTGAGGGCTTTAGTGTGCACTGCTGCTGAAAGCTCAATCAGCCATCTGCCTGCAGTCACCTCTCCTGCTGTTAATGCACCGCACCGGGGGAAATGTACGCTAACTTTATTCTCTTCTGTTCCCTTTATCTCATAGCCCCTTGCCTTTTAATTCAGCATGTGAACGAAATTACAAATGCAAGCCCACTGGAGTGAAATTTGTAATATCTTTCACTCTCTTTTATTTGATATAAATTAGAGATGGAGACTACATCACCTTTCTTTCTTCTTTTTCTTATTGGCCTTGTAATACTGATTCCACTCGCAATATGAGCCACTTCATTTAACTCTGAGTGTTTCAGATGTTACCTGTTGTCTAATCTCTAATTGGCTCCTTTGTATATTTTTGAGAAATTGAGAAATTAGCATGATGCAGACATTTTTTGTGTGTGTGTGTGTGTGTGTGTGTGTGTGTGTGAAATTATCGCAGACTAGTATAAATGTGACACAGCATCAGTTTGTTTTAATGTACTGGAAGGTAGTAACTGTCATAACAGCAAACGTTTTTGTCCATTTCATGTAACTTTTAAACGTAGTTTAATGTTTATTGTAAAAATTAGCAGGAGGTTACTTTTTTTTTTTTTTACCCAGGGATTTTAAATCAAATGAACTGCAAGAGTCAAGTCAAGAATCAGTCAAGAAGAAGCTTTTATTGTCGTTTCGACCATATATAGCTGACATAGTACAATGAGACAAATGAGACAACATTTCTCCAGGACCCTGGTGCTACATAAAACAACATAACAACATACCGCTACAAAAACAAAACAACAACACAGAGCTAAGGACAGAAAGTTGTCCTAGCTACATAAAGTGCAAGGTGTGCAACCTGGTGCAAGTATAACCATCATAAATTTGACAGAAATAATGAGATGACGTTAGAATGACCTTAGAATGACTGAGGTCAGCTGTGCTGAAGTTAATCGCTTATGTGTGTCCCAGTGTGCCCGGGGAAGCCGATGTCCTCTCCCTGCCAGAAATCAGAGAGACTGAGATTCTGGACGACATCATCCCGGAGATAGTCGACCATCCACAGGCAGGAGATCTTCCACCTTCATCACCACCGGCAACCGTCTCTCTCGAGGATGTCGCCCTGGAAACAGGCACCGATGCAGAAGGATCCGCCGCCCTGGAGTCAGGAGATACGCAGGCTCTGAGCTCCACGCTCGGCAGACACCAATCCCAGTCCCTCAACCAGGCGTCTGTGGACGAGGAGGTTGTGCCAGTCACTGATATCTATTTTGTAAGTCCTGTTTTGTAAGTATTTGTTGGCATTTGGTAAGTTGTGATGGCTTGTTTAGACAGTGATAATAACAGGGCTTAAGGTCTGTTTTCACCACAGGAACCTTTTTAAAAGAAACTCATGTGCTTCTACTAGAAGGCACATTTCTACTGGAAGAACCAGAGCTGTAGTAGATGTCTCAGTAGAACTCCAGGATAGTTCCTGAACTGTTTAGTTCCTCAAAAGACCTGGAACCTCTTTGAAAATGTGCCTATTTATATAAAGAGGGAAAGTAACCAAGTTACAATGTTCCACAGAGAAGCAGCTTGGATGATGTGGTGGAACTGTAAAGGTAAAACTGTGTGTCAGCATGCATTATTACTCAAAATACTCATACAGACCCTGATTTATTAAACTTCCATAGAATAATATCATTTATAATCACGTACTTAAATGTTTTTTGGAGGTGACTTAGAAAGTAGGAGGAAGAAAAAATATTGCATAAAAAAGGAAAGGTTTTCAGTAGAGACTCTTGGAAAAAGTCAGAAAATTCTCAGGAAACTGAGGCATCATTTCAAGAAACTTTAATATAACTGTGGTTTTGATTTTCTTCAAATGGCAGAAACGGGCTTCCACAAATATAATACCTGCCTATTAGTTGTATTCCATTTCCACAGAGCCATAAAAATGTTTTAAAAAAATGTTTAGGGTTGAAAAAAAAATGGATGAAATTAGTAGAAATAAACTGAGATATTGACAATTTTTTTGCTTATATGAAAGACATTATCATACAAAGACCCTTACAGTATGGGCTGATTTCAAGTTTGCAAGAGTTTCTACTCACAGACTTTTAATAAATCAGGGAGTGTGTGTGTGTGTGCGGGGGTGTGTGTGTGTGTAAGAGATTTTTGTTTTGCTCTGTTTATGCGTCTCCCATCATCAGCATCCCATTCACACCTTACACACTTTACACACTACATACAATCACGGTTTCCAAATAAATATAAATAGTCGATCAGTATCAGAAATGAGGCCCATGATCTCCCCAAATCTCAACAGTTTCACACAGAAGGGTTGCAGGATCATGTTCGCAGAGGTGCCAGCATCAAGAGTTTTGCTGTAGTATTTATCATTTCTCACCCCTTGCTACAACAACACAGGAGACATCTGAAAAGTAAGCTTTTCTGCTTTTTCAGACCAAATATAAATCCGATTCATCTAGTGGAAAAGCTAACTTGCTGGAAAAAAAGTTATGTGAAAGACATTACACTGACATTATCCTGTGAGACGATGCAAAATAACGACCTACACCTCTAGCCTCTGTGATCGATAATATCGGAAATTATTACTAACTAGCGGCCACACCAGACTTTTATCTGGAAATCAAAACCAAAAAAGTCTCATCCACAGACCAACACTAAAATGTGTTTTCGCGATAAGATTCAGTTCGTTTTGGTTTATTCTTCATGCCTGCTACGATTTTCCTGTTAGCAATGTTGGCACCTCTGTGTTGTGTGCTTTAACAGAGGAGCACAGCAGAGGAGTGTATCCAGAGCTCTTCAGATAAAAGGTGAAGCCTGTGAGACAACTTTCACCTACTGTTTTCTCTCTCTCTCTCTCTCTCTCTGATATGTAGCAGGTGTTAAAGCTCTTCCTCCTCCATACTATTGCCATGCCAAGAACTGGGTTTGTGTTTTGCTGTGTCATTAAACATTAGCCCTGATTCAACTGGGTTGGTTTTGTTAAAGGGTAAATCAGGTAAAGTTTTGATCAGTCTTCGGTCGCGCTTGTATGTGTGCATAGTAGCTGTATAACATTAGTAGAACATTATCGTGCTCTTTTCTCGAGTGGTAGTGAAGGTGATAAAGAAAATAACCATCAAACTTAATAAACAGTTCCATATGGTTCGTAGTGATCTGGAACAGATTAATTCTATTTACATGTATTCCTATGGGGAAAAAATAAATACGACCAAATCGGGTCGCGACAAGAATTTAGGAACGAATTACGTTCGCTCTCCGAGGTTCTATGTTGGTTGTATGTGCTTTATACCACAGCACTACATTCATTTTCTAGATCAGCAGCTCTGACTCTAATGGCAGATCACAGGTTTATATTAATGCACCAGTTTTAATACATGGTCTTTTGTTACATGTTATTAAACATACCAAAGCATCAATATGGTGAAGTTTTCTGTAAGGAGACGTTTGTTTAATGTTAATGGAAGGAGTCTGAAGTGTCAGTGCTCTGTAAAAATGAGTAAGTTCTCCTCCTTCAGGAATTTTCACTTGTTTCTTTAGTTTTTTTCTTATTAAATTCAACACTGAAAAAGAAAGAGAAGCTGATAAGAGAACAACTGGAATAAATGCTTACATTCGACTTTCCTCCTTTGTGGCTTGTTAGCAAAAATCTATCAAGCTAACAGTGATGAGTGATGTATATTTATCTCCTCAAAACAGCGAACAGCTTCCTTTCATCAGGTTCATTTTTCATTATTTCTTTCTTTCATTTTTTATTTATTTCATTGGCCTGTTATTGAACCCCCATCCTTTCATCTTCATGTGGTTTTGGTCGTTCAGTTTTTTGTTGCTGGGCTTTTATAAAAATCTAAAAGCTTTTACATTTTTGATCTTCATCACTGAATATCTGTCACTCTCTCTCTTTTCTCTCTCTATTATCTTTTCCTCCCACACCTTTTATTTATTCTATTTTTCATACCTCTATTTTCCCGGGAATTAACCCCCACCATCCTGCTTTCCACTGATTTGCCCTGTCCTGTTTTTGCTGTGTGTGTGTGTGTGTGTGTGTGTGTGACCAGTATGCCGAGGGGAGATATTGGGTGTATTCCCCTGTTTCTCATCAACGCAAGCTCACCTCGAGCTACGACGACATTGTAAGTGAACTAAAAGCCAGTGAGATTAGCCGTAGCTCTAGCAGCTGAGCCGTAGCCGCCTTCATCACCACACCCATCAGTCTAGATGTCTGTTTACAGTACATAATAACCCTTCTGCTTCATGTGATCAGGTTTCTCTTTTGTTCAGCAAACAAAGAATCCTAGTTTTGATTACAGTGATGTAAAAGTTCCTGAATGAATGTTTATGTAAATCACCTCATGCTTTTTCTCTCTATCTGTCGCACTCTCGTCTCTTTATCTGTCTTTCTCTCATGCTGTCCGTGTTGCGTGGCCATCTGTCTGTGTGTGCGTACCTCTGTGACGCCCCCTGCTGTTGTGTTGGTGGTGGAACAGCAGCCTCCAGAGGACAGGAGCTGGGTTTATTCCCCCTTCCACCATCGCTCCGAGTCTCAGCCCGTATCTGATGGAGAGAGCGAGGCAGTAAGTGTGGGAGTCTGACTGAAATTACCCAAAAGCCTGCACGACTCTCACTCCGGATCCTCACGGAAAGAGACTTCCTTTTTTGGCTTTATTTTCTGTGCTCATGCTTTCTTTCAGTTATTCACTCTTTTGTCCATTCATTCTTTCGTTTCTGTAAAGCTTTTAATGCACTCTGCTGTGGGAGAAAAACACAAGTATTAGTTATTCTGTCCGGGACATTTCGTACCTGCTATTACGTACGGAATAGGTACTACATTGTTTTGTTGATTTTCCACAGCATTAAGTACGATGTGTCGTTCTTTCATTAACAAACATTCTATTGAGGAGTAGAAGAGGAATAAAACACTTCTTGGTTGCAACAGTTACTCCTTTGTTGATTATTTACCTCTAACAGCTCATAGTGTTGTGATGTATTCCTCACATATGAAACCTATGAACAGCTCTGGTTGTGCTCACACGCTGCCCTCTCAGAGTTCAGCTCTGTTTCATTAGCACTAGCAGCAGGCAGCGGCTCGGCCTGGTGTCAGAGAGACAGTACACAAGGTCACTCCAGGCACTACAGAGTGACACGAGCTAGTTTAGGATTAGCGTGAGGTGTTCAAGGAACGCTTACATGTCAGATGTCACACAGTACACGTGTGTGTGTGTGTGTGTGTGTGTGTGTGTGTGTGTGTGTGTGTGTGTGCTGATGTTCATGCTTATGCTCATGCATTAGGTAGTACAGACACCAGTAAGTGATTTAAGCCATTGACCTTGTTCCTCTTTCCCTGTTTCTCTTTTCAGTAAACTCTACGCATTGTGATATATTGAACTCGGAGCTGCTCTGTCCTTTCGTCGGTCACGCCCACGAGCCCTGCAGAAAGGACCCTGCTTTGCAAGCATTATGGGGAAAAAAATAGTATGAAACTTTTCAGAACTAATATTCTCTATAAAGAGAATCTCATCAGCCAGTTGATGCTCGGTCCTTTCCCAGGTCTCCTTCTTGTTCTGAATGATCAAGCGTATAAGAGAACTGTCTCGTACGAAGGACTTCCCGATTCCTGTGACACGCATATATGACTCTCTGCTCCGAGCCTCATTCTCCAGTCACAGTCGCATGATCCACATCCGAACATCCCCTCAGTCACGCTAAACACTCTTCCAACACGTCTCAGCGACTTTAGTCTTTAACAAACCTTTTTCTTTTCTTTTTCACATTCCAGCCATCACCCAAACTATCATTCCAGGTTATTTAATGCAGTCAGTAAGTCTGCTGAAAACCGAACTTCAGCTTCTTCTCCGTGATGCTGTGCTGTAGGAGTTCCCCAGGTCTGGGGACGGACGCTGCTCTCTCACGTCTTCTACAACATATCAGCGGCCGTGGCTCAGACTCCATAACCGATGCGCAGCCACGGCTGTAAAAACCTTTCCGGGGGTTCAATATGTTGTTTAGAGCATATCAAACGAGTTGGTTGCCGGTGTGAAGTACTGTGTCCTGAAAAACATCAGTATTCTCAACATCCTCCACTACTGTAGACGTTCGCTTCACTAATGTAGAAGTGAATATCAAAAAGTGTCACATTTTTATGTTTGTTTGTTTTTTTTTGCCTTTATATAATTTAGGATCTGTAGATGTCATTTTATGTTCTAGATGTTTGTTTTTTTTTTTGTTTTTTTGATAGATTTGGGTTAGACCGGTTCTTTGATCCTACTGTTTATTTTTTATGGAAACAACACTACAATATAGTTTACTAAATCATTCCTGAATTATTATTGACATTCTATTTAAAGAAATAATCTCAGATATTCATGGTTTTACTGCCATGCAAGTGTGTGTGTGTGTGTGTGTGTGTGTGTGTGTCCCCATGCCCACAAGTGTGTGTGTTGGAGTCTTAATACTCAATACTGTGGTAAAAAATATATATATATATAAAAAAATATATTCAAATTCCATTCTAACTCTCTCCATATAAAACTCAATAGATTTTGTTCTTACTTTCTTTAAACCATGTCCCATGAAATATCCAATTTCTTATTTATTATTGTTTTTAAACGTTATTTGATTTTAAAATCAGCTTTATATGTTTTTATTTGCGTTTTTTTTCCCTACATCTTAAATCGATTGCGTCCGGATGTTGAATTTGGTGTAGCAGAATAATCCACAGCATCACAGTACAGTATGTGTGATTGCCTTATTTGGATAAATTATTTTGATAGCTTAAGAAGAACAGATCGATTTCCCAACGTGTTCGTAATCAATCAGCGTGCTATTTTTCCAAATATAATGACACAGCTGGTGTTGTAGCTATAAGATACATATGTGACCATCAGTATAGTGTATGGTTTAATCGATAGGGCTTTTATTTTTGATTGCATGTAGAAAAAAAAAAAAACTAGGCCGGGATACGTTAATAACACGAGGAAGATCTCTTGTCATGTATTCCAAACCCAGTTTGTCGAGATGTCTGGTGTAAAGCTCTACTGTTTGTATGTAGTGTGAAAAAAAAATCCTCGGTAGTCCGTGTGTGTGTGAGTGAGTGAGTGAGTGAGTGAGTGAGCGCGTGTTTGTGTGTGTGTGTGTGTGTGTGTGTGTGTGTGTGTGTGTGTGGAAGTGTATTTTACTGGTTCAGGAAGATGTGCTTTATTAGCGTTTATTTCCATCAGTCTTTTCCTCAAAGGCGTTGCATGTATTCAGCACTAAGATGCTCTGTTGAGATATTTATCTGTGTCCATCTCTAAAGGCGTTTAAAGTGACGCTCTGTGTGTTTGTACAGATCAGTGGATGATTAATGGTGTCAAAAAAAATAAAATTATACTTAAAAATATTTGGTTTATTTGTTCTTGTGCTGCACATGTTCCTGATTCTATCCTGAGCTCAGGTGACTGTGTGTGTAGATCTTCTCCCAGTGTCTGTATGGTTTTCCTCCAGGTTCCCCAGTTCCACAAGAAAGTGGTAATATCTACATGGTTCTTCATTCGTCTGCATCTCAGAGTGCTATTGCAGTACAGTGACCTAGAAAAGAGTTGAACAAATCTAAAATATATTACATTGCATATTTTATCTTTGGAAATGTTGAGGAGAAGCTGAAGTTGAGCATAAAGCTTCAAATGAAACTGTGCACCTCTGAGAACATGGTCCAGTCCCTCCAGCTGGAGCTCAGCTCCACTCAGCTCTCCATCCAGTCACTGAGAGATAATCTCCACCAGTCTCAAGACACTGTACAGTCACTGAAAACGAAAGCGAAGGATCTAAGGATCAGTCTCACACCCTTCAGCAGCAGCTGAGCGCCACAGAGGAGCAGAATCGTGTACTTCAGGAAGTGCTGATGGCATGCAAGGCTCGAGTTCAGGAGCCAGAGAAAGAAAAACAACAGGAGGCTGAGAGTAAGGAAGAGTGTGAGAAGAAGATAAGGAATTTGAAACTCTTGCTTGAAGGCTTGAACAACCGGCTAGAGCTTGTGCTAGACGACCTGCAGGGGAGCTGAAAATGTCACTGGTTTTTATCTTAGGCATCAGGAATCATTTTGTCCTTAATTTCAAAATCTTCTCATGTATTTTTATTCATGGTAACATACAACCAGTTAGTCATCTTTGAAATGTTCAACGGGCATCAGCTGATTAGCTAGAAGGAGGAAAAACACAGAAACAGCAGAATGTAATGGAGGAAGGACTCGACATGGAGGCTGAGCTGTCCCAGTGCAGCCAGGCCTCAGCGGGGATGAACACAGGGATAAAGCACTTGAGGAGAGCAGTCAAGTGGGAGCTGAGAGAGCGGTAAGGATGAGATTAATGAAAATAACAAATAAAATGAAAACAATGGTCCTTGCAGATCTCCTTTTAATCCCAGTATAAAGCAAACAAGTGCACACTTTCACTTTCCAGATCCACCGTGACCCTCACCAAGATAAAGCAGTTTTGTTATCATACAAAAAACATTTCAGTGAACTTACAAAGATGCAAATGGATTCAACTTTATAAGAATTTTAAAACAAAAATCTGTTCTCCAGGACTGGAGTCTAGAGTCAGTATTCGCTCTGATTCCCCAAATAAATCTTTATATTTTGTGTTCCTCTGTTTCTTTTCCAGACTCTGACTCCTCGTCTCGTCTCGCTACTTGAACCAACAGATTCACCAACCAGGAGAAACGTTTCTACTTTCCCACGTGTCCGAGTGTTTTTATAGTGAAAAAAGTTCAGCATCACTGCATGCATTATAGCTACTGTTACTGCAACAGCTGCTTTGGTTAGAGGTGAAGAGCTTCTCCACATCTGCCCTGCTTTGCCTCAGAGCAAACTATCTGTTAGAGCTGAGATATTGTACAACCTGCTTTCACTTTAATTCAAGGTTGTTTAAAAAATATCACTAGTAAATTTACCAGACACTCATCAGCAAGTGATAATAAACTACTCAAAATCCTAATATAGATTTTCTCATCTTAGTGACATGTCTAAAAAGACAGAATCATTTATAAGTGAAACATATATGTACCTACGGAGACTGCGAGACAGGCCAAAACTGTGACGTCTGTCTTTACATGCACATGAATGTAATATGGAGTTGTCCCGCCCTTTGCAGCTGTAACAGCTTCTCCTCTTCTGCGAAGGCTTTCCACAAGGTTTAGGAGTGTGTTTATGGGAATTTTCGACCATTCCACTAGAAATGCATTCGTGAGGTAAGGTACTGGTGTTAGACGAGAAGTCTCTGCTCTAATTCATCCCAAAGGTGTTCTATCAGGTTGAGGTCAGGACGCTGTGCAGGCCAGTCAAATTCCTCCACACCAAACTCGCTCATCCATGTCTTTATGGACCTTTCTTTGTGCACTGGTGTGCAGTCATGTTGGAACAGGAAGGGGTCATCCCCAAACTGCTCCCACAAAGCTGGAAGCATGAAATTGTCCAAAATGTCTTGGTATGCTGAAGCATTTAGAGTTTCTTTCACTGGAACTAAGAGGCCGAGTCCAACCCCTGAAAAACAACACCTGAATTTGGAGGGGTGTCCCAAAACTTTTGGCAATATAGTGTAGCACTCAGGCTTAAATTTATTGTAAATTTAAGATTGCCAGAAAAGGAAAGACATCTGACCGCTCGCTATAGCAAGCTACAGAAGACAAAAGTTGTTGTTCTTCTCAAAGATAAAGACCTCAAGAACCTCGAGGTTGACTAGGTTTACAAGGCGAGGTGAACTTGACAAAAAAAAAAGAAAGGCTAGAACATGGCTAGAGTACAGCTCTAGTTTCAAAATACACAAAATACTGGCCAATCTTTTGCCAAGACGCTAAACACACAAGACTGAGTGCATGATACTGGCGCCCTCTGGTGGCCAAAGGCGGCCTAACCGATGAGCATCAGGCTGAGCTTTTATAGCACAACGTTATCGCGCCTGTAAAATGACTGACAGTCTTTCAGTCTGGTAACAATTGAAGGTTCAGCATGTCATTTTTATGTTCTCTGCTGCTACAGCTGAGTGCAAAATTTTACACATCGGGCATGAAGATTAAGAATTTTAATTTATAGAACAAGCCATACATATTTACGTCATCACATACACTGACCAGGTATAACATTATGACCACCTGCCTAATATTGTGTTGGTCCCCCAATTGCTTCCAAAACAGCCTGACCCGTCATACACTGTGTATTCTGACACCTTTCTATCAGAACCAGCATTAACTTCTTCAGCAATTTGAGCAACAGTAGCTCGTCTGTTGGATCGGATCACACGGGCCAGCCTTCGCTCCCCACGTGTATCAGTGAGCCTTGGCCGCCCATGACCCTGTCACCGGTTCACCACTGTTCCTTCCTTGGACAACTTTTGATAGATACTGACCACTGCAGACCGGGAACACCCCACAAGAGCTGCAGTTTTGGAGATGCTCTGATCCAGTGGTCTAGCCATCACAATTTGGCCCTTGTCAAACTCGCTCAAATCCTTACGCTTGCCCATTTTCCTGCTTCTAACACATCAACTTTGAGGACAAAATGTTCACTTGCTGCCTAATATATCCCACCCACTAACAGGTACCATGATGAGGAGATAATCAGTGTTATTCACATCACCTCTCAGAATGTTATGGCTGGTCGGTGTATGGCTGCTCGGTGTAAAGTCTGTAATACCAAGTAAGCCTTAGAGATTAATGAGGCATGTTTGCTCTTAAACACTTACGCCACAAACTCGACAGAATTATAATTTGGTCCTTTATGACATAAGACAAATGTATCTACATTTTTTTCTCCTTATGGAAGACTCAAGAAGCTCAGGCCTCATCGGCTGGCACTGCCCTCAGGTGGGGCAGGTCAACTCTTGTTGCCCACGAGCACTCTACATTGTTGTATATCAAATGTTTGGCCATGTCGTACGCCACCAGAGCACCGACTGCACCCGAGTAACAGCTGCATGGTACATTAAAGAAATCCGCCAGCCCTAAAAAGGGTTAGTATTGTTAGATTAAAGGTTTTTGTGGTAAGGTTAGGATTTCCATGAATAGCCTCATGATCTTTGTGGTTACGATTCAAAAATCTCTCCTTTGTAAGTAAGTAAGGGTCAAGATTGATGGTACAGTACATCACCTACAACACAACACACAACTTCATTCATTCATTGTCTACCGCTTATCCAATCTATTCTCGGGTCACGGGGAGCCTGATCTCAGGCGTCATTGGGCATCAAGGCAGGATACACCCTGGACAGAGTACAAATCCATCACAGGGCACACACACACTCTCATTCACTCACACAATATGGACAATTTAGAGATGCCAATCAACCTACAATGCATGTCTTTGGACCGTGGGAGGAAACCCCCAAGGCACGGGGAGAACATGCAAACTCCACACACCCATGGCGGAGGTGGGAATCGAATCCCCAAACCCTCAGAAGGTGTGAGGCAAACATGCTAACCACCAAGCCACCGTGCCCCCGTCAACACACAAGTTCCATCCTTTAAAGCTGAGATACAATATTATAATATAAATCATTTTTCATACAATTTTCATGCAATCCTCCATTTGACTGTTTACTGTGAGAAATCATGCTGAAACACTCTCCAATAACAGGTCCTCACTCTGTGAGGATTATAATGATGATGAAGAAGAAGATGATGATGTAATACAGTTTTACACTGCTTTGTAGAGAACAAAATTATATAATGCATTCCTCCAGTTCAGGCATGCGTTTTCATCAGTGAAGCAAAATGTGCTCTTTTTTTTCACTTGAAAAGGTTTTGTATCTATGCCAATACTGAATAAAGCAAAAATAAGGAAAACTAACAACCTATCTGGCTGCTCAGCCATGTAAATACATGGATGGATGGATGGATGGATGGATGGATGGAGGGATGGATATTATTTTTATAAAAACATTTTATATATTCTTATCACTCATCCTTGAAACTCACGTGATTTTTTATTTTACTTTACAGAAGCAGCAGGATGAAAAACCGTGACCGATATTATTGGTGTTTGTCGCCCCCGTGTGGTCAGTGTGTGTATGTACGTGTATAAGGACCGGGACTCCTCCCCTTCTGCAGAGCAGAGAGCTCGCTCTTCCTGCGGTCAGCTCTATGTGACAGCCAGCACTGGCGCATTGTCTTTTTTCCCCTCATTTCATTTTATTTTTTCACCCCACTCTTTGCATTGGACACTTGATACGACGTCCGCAGCTTTGCGTCTTTCTCCTCGGACGTCAGGGTCGCCGCTGGTCTTCTCTATCATGGGCAACAGGGACGATGAATACGATTTCTTGTTCAAAGGTAAATTCTGGGGAGCCGCATTCTCCCGCACTGGGAGGGGGGTTACAGCTTCATAATCACTCTTTTGTTTCCTAGCCAATTAAACATCCATGTCTCCGGAGAAATCGTACAAAGCCAAAGCAACAGTATCTTTATATCCTATGCTTTTCACAGCGTGTCCGAATCCTGACCGCTCGCATTAGCCACATAAAACGCGCTTGACATTGCCACATATTATAACGCCCGCAGCAGCATCGATAGATAGGCGTCGAGATCGATGTGCAAAACATCTGGTTTTACTTGGCTGCATGTTTTCACAGCGAGTGTGTGTGTGTGTGTGTGTGAGTGTGTGTGTGAGTGCAGGATAGACAGGCCAGGCCCTTATGTAGCCAATATAACACTGAATAAAATCATAATAATAACAACCAAAAACTACATGATGAATGTAGGTGTATTCCTGTAGAAAGCTGTGCAATACTAAAAGGATCATGTATATACTGAGTCTGCTCCATTTATTTGTATTTGTAGAATTATGAATATGAAACCTGTTTATAGTTGGAGGAGATAGAAATCTGTCTACTCAGTGATTCACTGATGCGCATTTGCAGTTCAAATGAAAAAAAAAAAGCGCAGGATCACAATAATAAACATAGTTAAGAAAATGTGACCTATTAAAAGATTGCTGTGTCCTAAATATTTATTTTATAGGTTTCTCAATCCTCCAGCTTTAACCCTGAACGCATGAGAATAAGGCCTGAGACTGTAGAATTAGATATCAGTATGTAAAGCTGCATATCCAGGACGGGATTGTCATGTGATCAGTTTGTGAAAAGGACCAAGCTCAAAGCTGTGTTAAAAAATAAATAAATAAATAAATAAATCATATCCTGATCGACTTATTTACGCTTGAGGAAAAAAGGGAGAGAGAAAAAATCTTCACTGTATATGAAATATCAGGGCGTGTTTTTCACACCTGAATCTTGAAGACGCAGGAATTTGCTGACTCTGCTTTTTTTTTTCTTTTTTTTTTTCCTAGTTGTTCTTATCGGAGACTCAGGCGTCGGGAAGAGCAACCTGCTGTCCCGATTCACCCGCAACGAGTTTAACCTGGAGAGTAAAAGCACCATCGGGGTGGAGTTCGCGACCCGCAGCATTCAGGTGGACGGCAAGACGATAAAGGCGCAGATTTGGGACACAGCCGGACAGGAGCGCTACCGGGCCATCACCTCAGCGTGAGTGCACTGAGAACTGATATCAGTCTAGTCTGGCAATTCTGCATCAGGACTTCCCTAAGTAGCCTAACAACGTCCTAAATCATCCGTTAGATTTATTCTGAGGTCAAGTATTTGGTCAAATGTTGTCATTAATTTGCGTATAAAAGCATACAGCTGCCCAAAATGATGTGTTGGTTTAAGCTGGTTTCCCAGTCTAGTTTTGCTGGCCCTACACTGGTGTGCATGGTTTACTGAACTGGCTCCCATCAAACCAGACCAGCTAGAAGCATCCTGTCCATTTCGAATCAGCCTTTAAGTATCCAAATCAAACCAGATCATCTTGTCTAGCTGAGTCTGGTGACACCTTGCCTTCTGGCAAAGCTTACTATTTTTTCCCCTAGCAGCACTAAATTATATACAGATAGAACCCTTGGTGCTTTGGAGAGAGGAGACAAGCCTCCAGAAGTCTCCAATGTTCCGAAAATTTGCTGTCGATATAATTATTCTACCGATCCGGATTAAACGATGTAGCTTGCACTGTGTCAATCCTGACTCTTACTTAGCTGTGAGAGATTGTGAATCGTATCCACACAGGTCATGAGGCCATTCATGGAAATCCTAATCATAACACAAAACCTTTCATCCAACAATACTAAGCCTTTCAGGGCTGACGGATGTCTTTAATGTACCATGCAGCTACTACCGGGGTGCAGTCGGTGCTCTGCTGGTGTACGACATTGCCAAACATTTGACATACGAGAATGTGGAGCGCTGGTTGAAGGAGCTGAGAGACCACGCTGACAACAACATTGTCATCATGCTGGTGGGCAACAAGAGTGACCTGCGCCACCTGAGGGCAGTGCCGACCGACGAGGCCCGAGCTTTTGCAGGTACTCAGAGCATGAGCGAGGCAAAGAGTGTGAATGGGAGGGAGGACATGCTTGAAAGAACTCTTACAGGAAAATATTAACAATGTTAGCATTGAACTTGTAAGTGTTTTTGTGTCATAAATGTAAGACGCTATCCATATGTACATACAAACCATGGGAAGAGTACAGTATAGTGTTAGAGCTGTTAATAATTAATGATAAAAGGTAGGCATGTTTCTCTGCTTTTTCTCTTGACAATGTCAAGCAATTTATTATTTCATACAGAAAAAATATCGGTCAATTTTAATCTGAGATTTTTCCTTGTGTACTGCAGGAAAGAAAATCTTTAATGCTTATTGCCCTATATGCGAAACTCGCTTTGATTTCACTTGTTTTGAAATATGCATTACATAACAGCAACAACGCTCCTATTAACACTGCTGCTTAATGGGCCTGCTTCTGCAAGATTAGCTTTTAGGGATATGTGCAGTCATGGCTTACAGGAGAAGCAGATTTCCTTTCTGGCTGTTAGTGGTTTATTTGTAGTTGTCTGGCAGACAAATAGGTTCAACCACCCAAAAAAGACTTTTTCAGAATAAGCTTAAATGTAATATGTATCTGTAATACGATCTCAGCTCGATGTTATAACTAAAGCACACACTTTCAAAACCTCCTGCAGCACTATACACATCCACCAATCCTATTTTTACTAAATGGATTAATTAGCATAAGCCAGTGACAGATCAACTGCACAGAATCAGGGAATACGAGTGAGAAAAGTGAGAGCATATAGTCGTCATACACTATATTGCCAAAAGTTTTGGGACACCCCTCTGAATCATTGAATTCAGGGTTTGGGCTCGGCCCGTTGCAGTTCCAGTGAAAGGAACTCTTAATGCTTCAGCATACCAAGACATTTTGGACAATTCCATGCTCCCAACTTTGTGGGAACAGTTTGGGGATGACCCCTTCCTGTTCCAACATGACTGCACACCAGTGCACAAAGCAAGGTCCATAAAGCTGAAGCATTAAGAGTTCCTTTCACTGGAACTAAGGGTCCGAGCCCAACCCCTGAAAAACAACACCTGAATTCAATGATTCGGAGGGGTGTCCCAAAACTTTTGGCAATATAGTGTATATCTCTTTTACTCATTGCGTTCACTTTGTGGTAATTCTCAACATGATATTATAATACTCTGATAAAAAAAAGGTTATTTTATATTTTTTGGTTCTTTGCTAATGGCTTAACTTAACTTGCAGCTGAGCAGCCAGACAGTCAGGTTTCCTTGCTATGCAACCAAAATATAATTTTTTTCTGAACCATTATTGATAAAGACACATGATCCACACAGGCTTCTAGACAGACAGAAAAAAAAAGAGCATTATAAAGTGAGAAAATAAAGACTCAGAAATCTTTTGTGCACAATATGAGGAGTGAACACTACATCTCATATCTAAACTGTAGAAAAGGCTTAGCTTTCTTAGCTAGCTAACTAGCTTGTTATGTATTATTATATCATCCCTTTTTTTTGAATAGTAAATTATGTTTCCATGTAACCATAATATAGACCTGGGAAGCACACTGGAGCTCTCTCTTCTACGGTGCACTAGCTAATTATTTGTCCACCTCTAAGGTTTAATTCAGCGGCTATATGAGAAACAGAGGATCTTATTTACATCCAGGAGCCAACTTAGAAACTCCTCACAGTCCAAAGCAATAAAATAATGCTCATATTCTTTTATAGTTTTTCTTTTCTGGAGAGACATTTTCCTCTGCTCAAATCTTAAGATTTGGTACAAGCGATGCCACTAAACTCCTAGAGTGAGGCTGAAAAAGATGGGTGTGCTTCCACGCATGTCGTTTGCAAACAGAAAGAAAAGAAAGTAGGTGGATGTTATATGATTACAAGAGATGTTAACACACTCCTTTATTGTTTCCAGAGAAGAATAACCTGTCATTTATCGAGACCTCGGCTCTGGATTCAACCAACGTAGAGGAGGCGTTTAAGAACATTCTAACAGGTACATCATGTCAAACACAATACTCTGCCATGCCAGGATATTATTCACACTCCCAAATATACATGTGTGTGTGAATTTGAGTTTAGTAGTCCAGCTTTCTGCGTGAGTGATTTTGGTTTATTTGGGGTCATTAAACTGCAGTAGTCTTGAAAGCGAATTGTCTTGTGATGGCAGTGTGACGCAATATACATCCTGGTTTAATCTGTCGAGCATGCACGGGTCAATGCGCCATTCTAGCGCATGAGGCTTCAGACCAGTATGGTTTTCAGGTTGTAATAAAATGGTAACAAATCACAGGACGGATTGTGTGTAACAGGTTTATGACAGGTTTCATACCAAGTGCTGCTGTGCAGTAAATCAGAGCAACTCAAAAGATAGTGTAGAGAGTGTAGTTATGAGCTATGTACATATTTAATACTGTAATATGAAAGACTTTATAAAACAGTGTACATATGGTATGCTCAAGTAGCAGCTACTTATCTAGGATCATGAGGATTTATCTGGATCAGGATATATCTGGATGTGATTTAGATATAAGCATTATGAGGAAACCTTGAAATGAAATCCTTACACTTGCCCATTTTTCCTGCTTCTAACACTGCTCCTGTGATATCCATCTCCATTGTCTCATAGACTGATTCTGAAAACCCAAAGAACTCAGTGTTCCGACCAGGGAAACATTTCTGTGATGTACACCGACCAGGCATAACATTATGACCACCTGCCTAATATTGTGTTGGTCCTCCTTGTGCTGCCAAAACAGCCCTGACCCTTACTCAGCAATTTTGAGCAACGGTAGCTCGTCTGTTGGATTGGATCACACGGGCCAGCCTTCGCTCCCCACATGCATTAATGAGCCTTGGCCGTCCATGAGCCTGTCGCAAGTTCACCACTGTTCCTTCCTTGGACCACTTTTGGTAGATACTGACCACTACAGACCGGGAACACCCCAAAAGAGCTGCAGTTTTGGAGATGCTCTTATTGTTCACTTGCTGCCTAATATATCCCATCCACTAACAGGTGCCATGATGAGGAGATAATCAATGTTATTCACTTCACCTGTCAGTCCTCAGAATGTTATGCATGGTCTGTATTGAAGTGCTGAGTGGCCTTTAGAGGTGTTACATTGCAGACATACCAGCTTATACAGTTATTCATCTTAAAGCATGTTATTCAGATGTTAAGGGGTTAAAATAGCTGTCTATGTGTAAGGTTAAACTATGAAAATTGATCATCAGGTTGTAGAAATTTCTAGTTTCCATATTTTTTTTATTGTCTGAATGGGTGGCTTCTGCAGAACTGAAATCCGGCCTCCTGTTACAGCAACAGGTTCTAAGTTTACGTTAATTAAATTGCCTTTTCTTCTTAACTGTGGCTTAAACCACTGCCAGCAGTTCTCTGAAACAAGTAAATTCCAGCAGATGACCAAATGAACCCAGTAGAGATTTAAATATGATAATATTGAGCGCCTCTGCTCTGTCTTGCAGAGATCTATCGCATCGTATCACAGAAGCAGATCGCTGATCGATCAGCTCATGATGAGTCTCCAGGGAACAACGTGGTGGACATCAGCGTGCCGCCCACCACGGACGGGCAAAAGGGCAGCAAACTGCAGTGCTGCCAAAACCTGTAACCATGACGACCAACCATCACCCCTAACCCCACCGAACCCTCACCACACTCCGCACTACACGCATCTCCTGTTTTCTCTCTATGTGTCGTGCCGCTGACGTTCGATTTATTTGTGTAATATATATTTTTTCTTTTTGATAGCTTCTCAACTCACGTATGCACACAATACCGAGACAGACACTCGTACACACACATATTTCTGACATGAAATAAAATTTTACAGTACAAACTGTGGTGACGTCTGTTTGCTTAATGTGCTGGAAATAATGGCTTCTTAATGAACCAGCCTGCAGTGCACTGAAGAAATAGCCATAAAACTGAGTTCTCCAGCATCTGGTGAGCCTAATGAAGATTAAAATCATTCTGCTAGAGCTTATGGAGTTTCCTTCTGTCATTTTCACAAGGAGAAAAATATTTGTCTCATGACATGAAGGCTCGGATCATGATTCTTTCTAGTATGTGTCACGTGTGTTAAGAGCCAACATGCCTCAAGGCATCATTAATCTCTAAGGCTTACACTGTATGACTGACTTAATTATAACACGAGAGCAGACATCTGGCTGCTCTAAACATTTCTGGTCGGTTGCGATGATGTAAATATGAATGGCTTGTGCTATAAATTAAAATACATGTAAGGGATGTGAAAAACTTTGCACTCAGCTGTAAAGATATATACAAAAGAGGAAATTAAAATGACATACTGTGAATTAACCTTTGATTGTCATCGGACTGCAAGGTTGTCAGTTATTACAGAGGTGCAGTTATGCTTCTCAGAGTCTTCAAGGGAAAATGTTGGTCTGTCTCACTGCACTGTGTGAAATAAGATTCTACTGAGAGTGGATCCAGTTAAACACGTCACTAAGATGAACAAATCTATTTTGGAATACATTAAGTAGTCCATTTTTGTTACTTGGTGCTGAGCATCTTTTTAAACAACCTTGAATTAAAGTGAAAGCAGGTTGTACAATGTTGTTCCCTTTACTTTGTACTTAAACGTTTCACCATGCAAGCTGTTTTTTTCTCTGTACAAATCAGTATGCTGACCAAAAACCATTAGTCATAAGCAGAAATCTGCACATCACATTGGACTAAAAGGAAATTTGGCTGAATGAATCAGTGAACAAATTTGAATGATTATTTTGACTGAGTCACTCAAGACGCTCAGATATTTCAGCTCTAACAGATAGTTTGCTCTGAGGCAAAGCAGGGCAGATGTGGAGAAGCTCTTCACCTCTAACCAAAGCAGCTGTTGCAGTAACAGTAGCTATAATGCATGCAGTGATGCTGAACTTTTTTCACTATAAAAACACTCGGACACGTGGGAAAGTAGAAACGTTTCTCCTGGTTGGTGAATCTGTTGGTTCAAGTAGCGAGACGAGACGAGGAGTCAGAGTCTGGAAAAGAAACAGAGGAACACAAAATATAAAGATTTATTTGGGGAATCAGAGCGAATACTGACTCTAGACTCCAGTCCTGGAGAACAGATTTTTGTTTTAAAATTCTTATAAAGTTGAATCCATTTGCATCTTTGTAAGTTCACTGAAATGTTTTTTGTATGATAACAAAACTGCTTTATCTTGGTGAGGGTCACGGTGGATCTGGAAAGTGAAAGTGTGCACTTGTTTGCTTTATACTGGGATTAAAAGGAGATCTGCAAGGACCATTGTTTTCATTTTATTTGTTATTTTCATTAATCTCATCCTTACCGCTCTCTCAGCTCCCACTTGACTGCTCTCCTCAAGTGCTTTATCCCTGTGTTCATCTCCGCTGAGGCCTGGCTGCACTGGGACAGCTCAGCCTCCATGTCGAGTCCTTCCTCATGTGTCTTTTTAAGGCAGTCCAGAAACAGGTGTTGTTCCTTCATTTCATCACAAGATTTTGGACAAAATGATTCAGTGAAAAAACAGGACATTTCATACCTGAGGCTCTCAATTTTTTTCTACAAGCTTTACATAATACTTCAGTGATTCAGTGCTTGAGTGATTTCTTCAGCCCTCTGATCATGGTTCCGTGTTCAACAACCAGCTTTTCTTTATAGGTCTATGGCTGAAAACACATTTGTTTGTTCGTATGTTCGTTTGTTCATTCATTCATACAACAGAGACAATGGAGACTTGGTTGTCTGTTTTGAACTACATTTTTATTCTACAATGACAAGGATCTTTCCAGGGAAGACTGAGTTTTCCCCTGTAGGTCAGTTGTGGTCCTCTGCAGCCTGTTGCTCAACCGTTCATGCAACTTCTTCATGGTGTTCTCAACGCACATTTCATTGCTCATAACCTCACATGGATTCTTTCTCTCAGTCTCCTTAACCCGTATGCCACTTGCCAGTGGCGTTTCTGTGAGTGTGAGCTCCTTTATTGTTTCCTCAAACTCCATTTCTTTCTTCAGTGATTTCTTCAGCTCTCTTGCCATGAAGGCATGTTCATCCACCAGATATCTTTTCAGATCCATGACTGAAAAACACATTTTTGTTAGCGTAATCTCATAAATTAGAGACACTGAACACATATCTTTTCAGTAAAAAGTGAATTGTTGACTTACTGTCAGTGCGAAACTTCATCTCCATTTCTCTGGCCTCCTTTTTGTTTTTTTCTAGACTGTGCTGCAGTTGCTCTACTTCAGCCTTGTGATTGGCTCTGGCTTTTTCAGTAGAGCTCATCAGATTCTCTTCTCTCTCCTGTGACACTTTCAGCTCCCCCTGCAGGTCGTCTAGTGCGGGCTCTAGCTGGTTGTTCAAGCCTTTAAGCAAGAGCTTCAAATTCCTTATCTTCTTCTCACACTCTTCCTTACTCTCAGCCTCCTGTTGTTTTTCTTTCTCTGGCTCGTGAACTTGTGCCTCGTATGCCATCAGCACTTCCTGAAGTACATGATTCTGCTCCTCTGTGGCGCTCAGCTGCTGCTGAAGGGTGTGAGACTGATCCTTAGATCTTAGATCCTTCACTTTCGTTTTCAGTGACTGTACAGCGTCTTGAGACTGGTGGAGATTATCTCTCAGTGACTGATTGGAGAGCTGAGTGGAGCTGAGCTCCAGGAAAGACTGAGTTTTCCCCTGTAGGTCAGTTGTGGTCCTCTGCAGCCTGTTGTTCAACCGTTCATGCAACTTCTTCATTGTTTTCTCAACGCACATTTTATCGCTCATAACCTCACATGGATTCTTTCTCTCAGTCTCCTTAACCCGTATGCCACTTGCCAGTGGTGTTTCTGTGAGTTTGAGCTTCTTTATTGTTCCCTCAAACTCCATTTCTTTCTTCAGTGATTTCTTCAGCTTTCTCACCATGAAGGCATGTTCATCCACCAGCTTTCTTTTCAGATCCATGACTGAAAAACACATTTATGTTAGCGTAATTTCATAATATAGACAAAACCGAACACATATCTTTTCTGTAAAAAGTGAATTGTTGACTTACTGTCAGTGCGAAACTTCATCTCCATTTCTCTGGCCTCCTTTTTGGTTTTTTCTAGACTGTGCTGCAGTTGCTCTACTTCAGCCTTGTGATTGGCTCTGGCTTTTTCTATAGATCTCATCAGATTCTCTTCTCTCTCCTGTGACACTTTCAGCTCCCCCTGCAGGTCGTCTAGCGCGGACTCTAAATTCCTTAACTTCCTCTCACACGCTTCCTTACTCTCAGTCTCCTGTTGTTTTTCTTTCTCTGCCTCCTGAACCCGTGCCTCGCATGCCATCAGCACTTGCCGGAGTACACGATTCTGCCTCCCTGTGGTGCTCAGCTGCTGCTGAAGGGTGTGAAAGAGATCCTTTGATCCTAGATCCATTGCTTTCATTTCCAGTGACTGTACAGCGTCTTCAAACTGGTGGTGATCTCTCATTGACTGAATGGAGAGCTGATAGGAGCTGAGCTCCAGCTGGAGGGACTGGACCATGTTCTCAGAGGTGCACAGTTTCTCTTGAAGCTCCGTGCTCAACTTCAGCTTCTCCTTCTGTAGAGACTGGTGAGGTGCCTTACTGACCTGATCTCCAGTCTCCGCTTCTCCAACCATCTGCAGCCCTGTGAGCCTCAGATGCTCCGAAAGATGCAGGAGATTGTATGACTCTGTCAACACATTCTCCATCACAGGCTACATAGTGTGTGTGGGTGTGTGTGTGTGTGTGAGAGAGAGAGATAGAGAGAGAGAGAGATTGCTAAAGTGCTAAAGCTAACCATGACACAAGCACAAGTTTCAGTCAAGATGAGAATAAAACCTGTTTAAAGAAGGTCAAAGCTCAAGTAACACACATGATAATGTACCTTCAGCTCATCGAAGAGGATTCCCTGCAGGTCAAAGACTCCAAAGACTGCTGAGCGTCCAATCTCTCCATTCAGCTCATCCATGAGCATGTTGAAGCTAGAATGTACATTATAATGTAGTTATGTTTCTTAAATTACATTTTTTTGGTCACTGCATGATTACATATTTTATTTTAAAGTGGTAATGTTTTCTTTATTATATTGGGGGGAAAAATGAAGAGCGTGTTTCTCTGAACAGCATTTAGGAATACAATTAAGTTGAATTAGAACTCATTTAAAATGTATTTATATCAGGACATGTCGGTCTAAGAAAAACCCCAAACAGCACACAAAGATGTAGAAATAGATAGAACCATGTAGTTCTTACTACTTACTTGTCCATTGTCCAGAAAAGTTCCTCAAGTTCCTTGAGCGCTTCTTCTAAAAATGCTGTGAAAGATCACTTAAGCTCTTCGAAGAAAATAATACCAGATACTTCTTTTTTGACTGTTCTCTAGGAAACTGAAATCCGTTTACTGAGAAACTAAAGTAAAAAGACGTCGTTTAGCAAGCAACTGTAAGTTGATACACAACTGACTGAGTGACAGTGAGTGAGTGAGTGAGTGAGTGAGTGAGTGAGTGAGAGAGAGAATGGAAGAATGGAACTCGCCATGGCAACACACTTCTAGCACATTATTATGACATAAAGGCCTTCTGGATTATAAATAGCAAGAAATCCCTCTAATCACATATGTGGCTTAGAATATATCAAAACATGATCAGAACAATGAAAGAGGATAAACTATGTGCAGTTCATTAACCTTGATACTGGTCAGGATACAGGAAACACTGGGCTTGAATAACCCTGAATGAGATGTCAGTTTGAAAGCAAACAAACATACATACATACATACATACACAAATACATACATACATATGCTGTACATTCCTGTTTATTAGCAATTCAGCATTGCCAATCCACCGCTGGGATGATTTAGAGTGGAGACTTTGTACACACACAGGTAGAATCAGACATGTGAGCATTCCTTGAACATCTCACACTACTGGTGTGCAGTAAGGAAGTTACTGTACTTAAGTACCTTTTTCCAGTATCTGTACTTTTTAATTTTTTTGAGACTTTTAACTTTCACACCACTACATTTTGAAGTAGCATATCATACTTTCTACTCCGCTACAAAAAGCAGTTGTCCAGTTACTGGACAGCAAACCAAGCTGCAGCGAACGAATCTTTTTTTTTTTCTTTTTTTTTTTCCAACGTAATGTATCTTTTCGGTTTCATTAAATGCAGCGCGTGCAAACTTTTCGGTAGAGCATTAACACTGCAGTGTCACAGCCTACGATGGAGGAAAACCCTGACCCCATCCGGCCACCTGCACACCCATGACCCATGGCCTGACCTGCGGGATTTGTTTTAAGTTGTAGAACGACTCTTAAATATTTTAAGTTGAAGAAAGACTCTTAAATCGTCAGATTCCTGCTCTGCTCTGCCTCAGTAAAAAAATGATTACAAGAATTTAACAACATAACTCACACTACATAGAGGTGAGCATGTCCTGTGATGGTCATGATGCCCATTTTCTTTAATATGAACCTAATGTTAGCTCGTAGCAATGAAGGATTTTATTGTGTATGTGAATAAATCTGTTATTGTCTTAATTATGTAGTGTATGGCTAGGTACACATTAGTTAGCTAAGTAAGCTAACGTAACCAGTAACTCTTGAGCAGCAGTCTATATTAACCTTACTGATGTTATACAGCAACTCAATAACCCAACAGCTCCACTTTTATTGTTGATATTTGACCAGTCACCTAGTAACATTTCTTTTCTTTTTTTAATGTAAAGCAGAATAAAATTACTGCACAAATACTGTAATTATCCAACACACCTCAAAGCATTAGTTTCTAAATACTGAAATATTGACTGTGCTGAATTTGACCCCCCACACACACACACTTTGTGTAGGAAACAATTTACAAGCCACAGCCCCTGTCTTTATATAAGGGTCCTTTTTCTTGTGTAGTGTCCATGCACAAAGACTTGTGCCCTGTAAACACTGGCACACACACACACACACACACACACACACACACACACACACACACACACACATATGTGTCCTTTCAACATCTACATGGTAAAGTGTTTTATCAGATCTTAATAATAACATAAATCTTAGCAAGGAAAACCTAACTGAGCTCAAGTCCTGCTATTTTACATCCCCATGTTCCCCTTGTGCTCCTTGTTTTAGAATAATGTTAACTGACATCTGTATCATGATCATTTCTCAGACCTTGTATTAACAGGCATGTGTGAGTAGAGGGACAGATTCTTCTTGCATAAAATAAATAGTTAATTACAAAAAATGACAACATTAAAGCTAGGATACATGTACTGCTTTTTACTTTACGTACCATTTGGATACAAGTACTTTTGTATTTTAACTCAAGTAGAAATTCAAATTAAGGACTTTTACCAGAGTAATATTTTAACAAGGGTATCTCTACTTTTACTTCAGTACAGGAGATGTGTATTTTGCCCTTCACTGTCTCTCTGACACCAGGCCGAGCTGCTGCCTGCTGCTAGTGCTAATGAAACAGAGCTGAACTCTGAGAGGGCAGCGTGTGAGCACAACCAGAGCTGTTCATAGGTTTCATATGTGAGGAATACATCACAACACTATGAGCTGTTAGAGGTAAATAATCAACAAAGGAGTTACTGTTGCAACCAAGAAGTGTTTTATTCCTCTTCTACTCCTCAATAGAATGTTTGTTAATGAAAGAACGACACATCGTACTTAATGCTGTGGAAAATCAACAAAACAATGTTTTACCTATTCCGTACGTAATAACAGGATAACTAATACTTGTGTTTTTCTCCCACAGCAGAGTGCATTAAAAGCTTTACAGAAACGAATGAATGAATGGACAAAAGAGTGAATAACTGAAAGAAAGCATGAGCACAGAAAATAAAGCCAAAAAAGGAAGTCTCTTTCCGTGAGGATCCGGAGTGAGAGTCGTGCAGGCTTTTGGGTAATTTCAGTCAGACTCCCACACTTACTGCCTCGCTCTCTCCATCAGATACGGGCTGAGACTCGGAGCGATGGTGGAAGGGGGAATAAACCCAGCTCCTGTCCTCTGGAGGCTGCTGTTCCACCACCAACACAACAGCAGGGGGCGTCACAGAGGTACGCACACACAGACAGATGGCCACGCAACACGGACAGCATGAGAGAAAGACAGATAAAGAGACGAGAGTGCGACAGATAGAGAGAAAAAGCATGAGGTGATTTACATAAACATTCATTCAGGAACTTTTACATCACTGTAATCAAAACTAGGATTCTTTGTTTGCTGAACAAAAGAGAAACCTGATCACATGAAGCAGAAGGGTTATTATGTACTGTAAACAGACATCTAGACTGATGGGTGTGGTGATGAAGGTGGCTACGGCTCAGCTGCTAGAGCTACGGCTAATCTCACTGGCTTTTAGTTCACTTACAATGTCGTCGTAGCTTGAGGTGAGCTTGCGTTGATGAGAAACAGGGGAATACACCCAATATCTCCCCTCGGCATACTGGTCTCACACACACACACAGTGGGAGTGTTGGAGGTTTACAGCAAAAACAGGACAGGGCAAATCAGTGGAAAGCAGGATGGTGGGGGTTAATTCCCAGGAAAATAGAGGTATGAAAAACAGAATAAATAAAAGGTGTGGGAGGAGAGAGGAGAATGGCTGAACTGGTTTGATCTGATGGGAAGGCTATGGTAGGCCAAATAACCACTCATGTGGTGAACAGAAAAGCATCTCAGAACACACAAGACATTGAACATTGAGGCAGATGTCTTACAACAGCAGAAGATCACAACAGCATTCAGTCCCTTCAGGCAAGAACAGAAATCTGAGGTACAGGCTCACCAAAACTGAACAGTTGTACAGTTGCTTAATCTTTTATTTGATCTTCAACTCTCTAGCTTTATTTGGTCTCTTAATGAATTTTTTTGATCCCTCTGCGGCGTCTCTATGCCTCCTGAGGACACAAAGGTTGTGGACTTGCTGAAGCAGGATCTGGGCAAAAACAAGAAAGGAATGAGAACTTGCAGAAGTTCAGATCTGAAGGGGGCCAGGCAATTGGAGCACTCAGAGGCACTGCAGAAAGTCAGGAGGAAGTATGTGAGTCGACTCCCCTAACCTCACAGCATCCTGCTTCCTGTAGACTGCAGGAAGTGGGGACTAATTGCTGAGCAAGCCTCTCCATTGCTGCCTGAAAAAATAGTGTTGAGTCAGATAGAGTCCCTGAGTGAGAACTGTAAACATGTTATGTAATGGAGATGTGTGTAGTTAAACAACTGCAACCAAGCAAAGGACAGAAGTATGTTTAATGTAATAAACTCTAATATCATTTCAGGAAGTTTGCAGCCATCATCAAACTGCTCATATTGTTTTCACTGAGAACCAAAGATTTGGTGTGTAAATGATTAGAATTTCATTACTTCCCTTCTTATTTAACTGTGTTATTTGAGTTCCATAATCTTGATCTTGCTGTAAACCTCCAACACTCCCACTGTGTGTGTGTGTGTGTGTGTGTGTGTGTGTGTGTGTGTGTGTGTGTGTGTGTGTGTGTGTTTTATTAATAAATCAGTAACAGTGAGGACCTCCGAGGTGTTTAAACAACCCTCTAGATTCCTTATCAGAAACAGTTAAAGATGTGTGTACAGTGAACTTCCTTTTTGAAAATGCATATGTAATATCTTTTGAAGCATGACTGTTTTGCATGCAAAACAGTCAGCTTTTCTATTATTAGCCAAAGGAAATGTGCTGATCTGAACATTTCCGGTGATAACTAATCTTTCTCATTCCTGATTTCATTAAAGCTGCACTTCAGAAGATAGGTAAATAGACAGACTGGTTTAAAAATTAAGTATTATAATTTAGACCTTGGCACTATGGAATTCTTGATTCTGATTGGTCAGAAGGTTTTTTCAGACCAGGGGTTTGAGCCATTTTTGAGCCATTTTTGCCCAATTCCCACTGAATAAAATTCACAGAGTCATAAAGCCTATTTGACCCTTAAAATGAAGATAACACGGCTTCAAAAAAAAAATATATATATATATATATATATATATAAAATATATATATATAAAATATATATATATATTTTTTTTTTTTTTTTTTTTTTTTTTTTTTTTTTTTTTTTAATGTAAAAAGGCCACCTCGATCTGGAAAATAAGAGGTATTCCATTAGAAAAAAAATTTATTTGGCCTTTATTTAGTCACTTTTTTTCAAAGCTACATGGAGCCACCTCAGGGGGGATGAAACTGGACATTGGGGCATATAAGCAGTAGCCACACTCCTGATAAACACTAGAGGGAGCTAAGTTCACGTTTGTAGAAATACTTTCGCCGTTACACAACTTTTCCCTCACTCTCTATCTCCCCGTTAAGGTTTCTTTGAGATGGAGATGAAATATGATGAGGGTGATAAGCTGGTCATCAGATAATGGAGTTTTAACTGATAAAGTCACAGGCCTCTTTGGTAAACCGTCTCTGTTCTGTCCTTCCTAACTGTAAATTACAAAATCTATAATGCTTAATATACAAAACTATAATATACTTGGGTTTTTGGGTTTTTGTGGTCATATCTATCAGGCGTTCTGTCTGAAGTGCTGACAGAGATTGTGAGAGCTGATCTTATATTAGAGAAAGACTTCTCCTCTTTCATTTTGAACGTGATTTATTAGTCCCAATATCTTAGAGGTGAGATTTCTGGCGAGTTTTGTTACTGTATGTTCTCATATTTTTTGTTTTTTCAACTTAAATGATTAACTAACCATATTAAAAACATGGAAGCCTCAAGAGGAATACTGTTTTCAATAAAACTCTTATAATAATCTCCTCTTTTTGTGTCTCTTGCCTGAGGATATAATATGAGAAGTGGAAGTTTTCAAAGACTGTTGCTATGAAGCTGTAAGAAATCATATGTGTTGGGTTTATAGGTCCTATCATCTTCCTGTTTTCAGTTTTTTGACCTTGCTGTTAGTTGAATCACATATCATCCGAATGAGTTTTGACCCTCTGCTCATCCTGTACAACATACAGCAGGTTTGTTCAGCCCATTACACAAGCCATAGCCACAGGACTCCAGTTCCAGTTGAAAATCTTGAACTTTACCAATATTGATGTATCTAAGGAGTGTGGGTTTTATGGATAACAGGGAAGGTAGCAGATAGGAAAAGACGATAGGGCATCGATCCTTCCTCATCATAACCTTTCAGGCTCATGTTGCCATGGTGACTCGAAGTCCCAAAGGGGAAGATGTGGAAGGTTTTAAATCCATTAAGTTGACTTAAAGAGTTTACGATAAAGTCCTTTAATGAGGGACTGGGTACAGCGTTAGTCCTGAGTCTCTGACCAACTAATTCATTATTTTGTTTATGCCCAAATGTTTTCTCTGAACATTTCACAATAAGCATTACTCTACACTGAATAATCGATAGTTTTATGATTATAAATTCTATTCTTAATATTTAAGAAACTACTAAAATTACAAGTTAACAATAACTTAGCCTACAGGTTCTAGTGCTAAAAATTTCATCGTCATGTTCTAATAGTTTGCATTTTGGACTTAGATTGGTGAGACTGGACTGAATTACAGAGAAAAATCTGTTTTAAATGGAAAACTGAATTATATTTTTTTAAATGAAAAGGGAGGAAAATATAATAACAATAACAAAAACAACAACAATAATAATAATCAGAATAATATTAATAATAACAGAAGAAAGAAAGAAAGAAAGAAAGAAAGAAAGAAAGAAAGTAAAAGAAAGAAAGAAAGAAAGAAAGAAAGAAAGAAAGAAAGAAAGAAAGTAAAATAATATACCAAACATACATTCATGTAAATATAAATTATACAAAAGAGCACCCAGTCCAGCAGAACCTGAGGACCTGTGAAATATGAAAGAAACGATTGCCGTTTATGAAGAAACCTGGCAGTGTTACCCCTTATTGTGTACTTAATTTTCTCAAGCTTAAGAAAAAATCTGCATCTTTTAGCCACTGTGAGAAGGTGGGACAGAGGACTTGTAGGAGAAGGTGGCGTCTGTCCAACAGTGATGTGAAACTAATAACTTCCTTCTGCATAGAGTTTAACTGAGATGCTGGAAATCCAAAGATAGCAATCAATGGGCAGGATT
>JAUCMX010000022.1:5063758-5231258 GCA_033459395.1 Hemibagrus guttatus | reverse complement strand
TAATATTTTTTGGCCAATTTTTAAAGCCATATAACTTTTTATTTTCTGAATTTTCCACTTCCAAGTAAAATGCCTGCTGGTTTTATGTTTTAACTTTTGAATTAAACCCATACAATCCAAGTGACCAGTCAAAGTGACTAACAACTAATAGAAATGGAATAAATTTAATTATAATTACATTACATTACATTGCAGTCAGCTATGTTTCATAGACTCCACTCCACTGCACTACAGAATACAGCTGAGCATTTCTATTTCTCACTTAAAAGATGACAGACATTGATGTGTTTGATGCTCATTTCTAACAACATCGCAAATCACAAATAATAATAGCTAAAGCAGTTCATAGAAGCAGATAGTGAAACTTTACCTCAATTAATTAACTGTTAATCAGGATATTTATCTCTAAACAATTTCTGAATTAGTCCTTAAAGCTCTCCCTTTAACTCATATATCCCACACCTTTCAACATTGCTCCATGACTTGGGTTAAAATGTCTAAGAAATGTCAGGGAGCAACACATCAGCTAATCTCTTGAGTTCTTTAATCTAATGTTAATGTATTAGAGCTATACTGCAAAATCGAGACGATAAAAAAAAACAATCTAATATACTGTAATGCAAAAGAAGCTTGTCTTAACCATGTAGCCAACTATCTGATTTACAATGCTTTCATATTAGCTACCTGGTTAGCTATACTCTATCCGGCTAACATTAAAGCTTCATTGACACTCGATACAGTGAGCTAGCTGGTTTATCTACTTTACTTAATGAACTTTCATGAACTTTCATAAACTTTCCATTGCTCTTTTCTGTAAAGTGCAATAGTCTGAGAAGCTTTTGTTAAGATATCAGATTTGATCTGTAGCCACTTAGCAGGCAGGTTTTGTTGGCGCTAACAAAAAAGGAAAAGCAAAACTAAAATGAAAGACATTTGGAAAGGTTGTAAAGATTTAAATGATAATTAGATAGTCATCTAATTACCATTTAATTAGATAGTCTTTGTTTTCTTTGCTTAATGTAAAGTCATCACTGGGTTTGGACTGTACACCATTTTAGAAACATTTCTGTACAAATGTAATCCTACACTGTATTCCTGTATGGTACTCTTTGGGACTGAAAAAAAAAATGCTGAGTAGCCTAAACAGAAAGTCAGAGCTAAATAGGGGAAATAATGAACTCTCTTGGCAGCTGGCTATATTTTTGCAAACTCTTGCATCATTACAAAAAAAAACCTTATTGTGACATAGACAGGCTATACTAGTCCTAGCGAATGACAGGTGACTTTTTGTTCAAAAATAAGAAGCTAGTATTACGCTTTCCTCTTACACAACACTTAATCTTCTGGATTAAGTTCATTTTCCAAACCTTTTGTGTGCATGAAAACTAGAAGATGCGGCAATAACCTGAGCAACAAGAATGAAAGTAGAGAAATCAATCAATATTTGTCTCACTTTCAAGGATAGAGGATGACAATGAGAATGACGATGAGGATGGGGATGATGAGGATGGTGAGGATGGTGAGGATGGTGATGAAGATGAGCGCCATTAAAGGAAAGACTAAACAATCACATTTTATATGCAATATCATGACTGGTATTGTGTGTTTGTGTGTGTGTGTTTGTGTGTGTGTGTGTGTGTGTGTGTGTGTGTGTGTGTGTGTGTGTGTGTGTGTGTCTGTGACTATCTATATGCAATTTGCTGAGCTTCCTGAGGATATCTGGACCTGTTATAAGTAAATTATTGCCCTTATTAAGGCTTCTTGGAGTCTGATTGGATAACAGATGGACAACAGGAATTCAATTATACTGTTAAAATGTTATATTAGAGAGGAAATTTATACATGACATCAGACTAGAGGAAAAAAAATCAGTCTTGGCAAATTGACTCCATGATCCAGTTGAACTGATTTTAGTGTGATCTGATCAGTTCACCTGGATTTAATCATACATAAAGCAATATGTACACAAAAATGTGCTAATGTGTTCATGTGTTCTGTGCTAGGATCTGAAAAAAAAAAAACACAACTCACCCTTATAGCTAAAATGGACAATTCTATTTGCCTCACTTGGCAATGGTAATGCATATAGAAATC
The DNA here is from genome assembly GCA_033459395.1 of Hemibagrus guttatus. NCBI lineage: Eukaryota > Metazoa > Chordata > Actinopteri > Siluriformes > Bagridae > Hemibagrus > Hemibagrus guttatus. The sequence goes on along the minus strand of JAUCMX010000022.1, from coordinate 5,229,164 downwards.
TCAAACATTTCTTTTTAGCAGTTGATCTGTTTACTCAATTAATAAGGAAGCAGGAAAAGAAAAACCTATTGCCTACCAGTTGGCAATGATGATCTCCCAGTTTGACCTGCTCTGCCTGTGTCCTAGTAGCTGCAGGTGATCAGATCGGGCTGATTATTTCAGCAGGGGAACCATTTTCAATGGCAAAAAAGAAAAAAGAAAAAAAAAAAAAATTTGTGTAATACACTCGAGGAAGAACCTTCAATACTTCATCACTTAGTGTGTATCTTTTTGCGGAGAATTACTGTAGTCGTGTTTCCAGGTGAAATACACTGACCAGGCATAACATTATGACCACCTGCCTAATATCGTGTTGGTCCCCCTTTTGCTGCCAGAACAGCCCTGACCTGTCATGCACTGTGTATTCTGACACCTTTCTATCAGAACCAGCATTAACTTCTTCAGCAATTTGAGCAACAGTAGCTCGTACCTTTAGGTACCTTGTTTTTGAGAGTGTTTACATCATTACATCAGTTTACATCTGTCGTTGCAATAGGCATAAAAAATTTTTAAAAAAAAAGTTACAAAATAAAAGTAGAAGATGAAAAGTAGGTTGTTTGTGATATTGATGGGGTCAAAGAGGATGATGATGCCGGGTGATGATGATGATGATGATGAGTTTTTATATAAGTTACGGTTCAGCCTTAATGCTGAGTGGATCGCTTCTGAGCGCTTGCAGCGTGCAGCCAATAGGATTCCGCGCGCGTGAGGGGAGTTTAGTGATCCAGCGGCAAAGAGGAGAATCTGCAGCTGTGTGTGTGTGTGTGTGTGTGCGCCCTTTCTGAAACCGGGAAATGTCGTGGACATGGATCGGTGAGTTTCATTTCTAACAGCTTCCCCTTGCGTTATGAAGGATATGACGTACGTTAGCGCTTATCTTTTGGAGATACAGACCGGTCTGGCAGGTTGGAGATACAATCCTGTATAAATAGAACATAAGTTTTCTGTTATAAAACTTGAATACATTGCCATGGCTATATATATATATTTGGTTCAATAAATTTCTTTTTCTGGACTAAAAGGTACAGTGCATGGTTATTTTTGTGTTGTTTTGTAATCTAGTTGATCATATGGATATCCAGATTCACATGTTATTTACAATAGACTATGTCATTTCCTCTGAATCAGGACCCTGGGACTCTGTTCCCTGTGTCTTGTAAGGATCTAACAAAATAAATGTTGATGTTTCTTTAAAAAAAAGGGGAAAAAAAGTATGACACTAGTAAAAGTATGATGTAAAGTATGCATGCTTGAAAATACAACATGAACATGATTCTTTCCTAACTTCTTCCATTTTTCTCCAAAGACATTGACTCGTATAGAATTAGAGTGATTGTAAGACATTTTATAGTTGATGTAAAGGGCTAGACTTTGCAGTCTTGTTTCTCTTCAGGTCTAGTAAAAACAGAAAGTCCTTCGGCTTTTACACTTTCCCCTGCATATTAACCTGTCTCTGTGGATGAGGCAGAAGCGCCAGTTGGACTAAAATGTGCTGACAGTATATGGAGTTGCTGAGCTCCTCGATTCTATTAAGGTTTTGTAAAGATGGCATTCTGTGTGTGCAGTTTATTGTATTGAGCTTTGGCCTTATGAACATTAACCTATAGAAAAGATCTGCCCCAGAAGAACACAGATACTGTGGCTAAAGTGCGTGATCCCAGAATGCAGTTCAGTGATGTTTGTCTACATGCAAATCTCACACATGTTCATCTGATGCACAACTCCTGACACATTCATCCTCTCCATCCATCATGAAAATGATCTTTGTCTGATTAGAACGCATGCATTATAATTTAGCAGCCTGTCTCTTTAATGTAGCAGATATTGATCAAGTGTTTCATAAGATTGAAACCAATCACTTTCTTTGCTATGCTTCTTATGTTCTCCTAAAATAGGAGCCTTGATCAGTCTGAATGATTTAACCTTGCTTCTGTGGCTTAGGAAGACACACGACGAGGTACCTGTGTGCACAATTAGCCACCGATTAACATTCTACTGTATGTTTGCATAAAAACGTACCACATTATGAGTATAGTGCAGGGCACATATAATAGTGTAATAATAAGATTGTAAGAATTTTTGAGATAAGTAGTTACATTTAATTGTAACCCACTTTTAAGCAAAAAAACTGTACACTGTTACTGCCATCTTTCAAGAGAATGAGTTAACTAAAACTTATATACAATCAACTTTTAACACAATTCTATTAATTATCCACTTATCCACTAGTTACTGATACCATACAAAGACAATCATTCTCATTTGAAAATATGGCGATGGATTGTTGATGCCTTGGAGCTGTTTTGTGGCTTGCGGTTCAGGCCATATTGTGCAGATTGATGGCACCATGAATTACCAGGTTGTTTCTCCATGGCAAGTTCCACTAAATATTAATTGTAAGAGTGCCAATAATTTCTACCCCAATAAGAAAAGGTCTAAGTTTATAATACACAATTCATTTTTATAGCACAGCACTGTTGAATGCTTGATTCTGATTGGTCAGAGGGTGTTGATTAGCTTTCTATAACAGCAGCGTGGGGAGTAGTTCAAGCTGCAAGGTTTATATGGTTTCTGTAGTAACAACTCACACGGGGACTTGCATGACAGAGGTTCCACGTAAGATAAGTGTGGAGGAAAATGTGTGATGTTTTCTTTGAGGAGCTGTTTATTTATAATTTTTGGAAGGAGTCTCCATTTTTAGCTTTGTAGTAAAATGTGGAATTTATTTTGTTTCAAACACTGGATTTCTCCACGGTAAGTAGTGAGGGAACAATTTAGCTGCTATAATGTAAGCTATAAGAGGAGCTAACCTGTTTTGTGGATTTAAAACTAAATGCAGCTACAAATGCATGTATAATTCTTTAATTAAGTAAAAAAAATGATATTTTTCGGCAAATTGCTTTGGTATAAGATGAATAAAGCTCTTTGCTGTTATTGAAAAAGATAAACTTTGAGTTGGCTTCACTTTGTCTTGCATCACACCAGCCTGTGGCTGATTATTTTCCTAAGTGCTTATACCCTCTATGTATATTAACTTTTCTTAATTCTATGAAGGGTGCCAATAATTCATAGAGATCTAACTGTATACTTAACACTATAATAATATTAATCTGACACTGCTGTAGATTTTTTAAAAATAAATGTTGTGTCAGCATCTTCCAGCATCTGACCTGACAATATTTTTTACTATCTTTAACTTTCAGGAGATTTCTTTTCTGGCATCTGAAATCTCAGCTAAAGCGCTTCCTCTGTTCCTCAGCTCTACACCTGCTGGCCGTCCAGTGACAGATGTCATTGTTTCTTTCTTAAGTAAAATGAGTAAAGCTCCTCTGCTGGACTATGGGCTTCAGTCTCTGGCTCCAGCTCCAGGTTATGGGGTTACAGCTGGGCTGTCCCTGGCTACAGACACAGAGCAGAGCACAGCCTTATGCTTTGTAGGCCTTCTGCTACTCTTCCTCATCTTCCTGTTGGTGCGGTGTTTCCGGATCCTTCTGGACCCATACGGTAGCATGCCATCATCCTCCTGGAATGACCACAAACATGGACTGAGAACAGTTTGATTTTACTCAAGTGTAAGAAAAAGGAAAACCCCTTTTATGCTTGCAGCAAATGGAAATGGAAATCGAATGCTCAGTGGCCTGTATATTGATTCAAGCTGGACAGATGCTTGAGATAGATATGATTAAGTGAAAGGTGGGAATTCTCTGAACAGGCTTTCTTGGGAATGGTCAGCACTTGTCTGTTTTTGTATATGCAAATGATACTCAAACAATCACTACTCAAATGGTATACAAATTCATTAGATGAGTATCACAACAACCTGCAAGACAATTCTGTCGGAATGTGTTCATCCAAAAAAACCTTGTGTACATATGACAGCTTTAACTTTTCACTATTGTCTACATTTTTATTAAACAGTAATTTAAATATTTGTTATATACCAATATACCAAGTTACAGTATTATATAATAGACTTATACTGGTTTTGCATGCGTGAATGCAGCTTGTGTTATGTTGTTGTCTTGTCAAGAGTTTAGTTAAGCTTTTTTTTTTTTTTACTTATTATTATTCAATCTTCTCTAGATTTGCTGATTCAAATCACTGATAAGCTGAGAAATTGTGCCTTTATATCTGTCATGGTGTGTGCCTATTTACTGCAGGGTTTTCTGTCACTTTCCTAATGTTGTCCTGAACAAACTCATTTCCGCACCTAACATATTGCCAGCTCCTCAAACTTGTGCTATTTTGGTCTACTGTTATCTCCATTTTCAGGATTAATGGTTGAGCGAAGCTGATTAGTTATTAAGATCCTTCTTGTGTCAACTGCTAATTATTATAGATGCTATAATCACATCGATATATCAGCGTTAAAATCTGTTGGATTACACTGGCTGTTTTTTTGAAGTTCACTCTCAGGCTAATTGAGGAAGGAATACACTGCTCACTCAAACCATCCTGTATGTCCGTAATTTAATCAAGGTTTATTACACTGACAGTATTTGAACTGAAGCTCTGCAGATAGGATCAAGCATAGCCTGTCCTTATATTTCACTGTCTTATTCTTATTCACTTTAGACCTTTTTTTTGTTGCATTTACATATCAGTTTTTGCAAAGAAAATCATATTCAATTTTGCATTTATTTGCATCCCTTTCATTTGCATATATCTATATGCACTGAATTTCATTATTTAATGTCCTCTTAGCATAACACTCAAACTAGCATGTGCCTCTGTCACTAAATCCAACCAAATCTTTCTAGCTGTAAGCCACAAATTCACAAACCCTTTGCTTAATTCCCATCACAGACAGATCTAATCCTAATAAATCAGGAAAACTCACATTTAACAAGCTGACTCAGGTATTTTAGCAAAGGGCTGCAGTTAAAAAACTCTGGTTTTCTGACTGCATCTATTTTCTGTTCGCTGATTTGCACGACGTAATACACTTAGCATTAAATATTCTGTTTGTTACTCACTTTTTGAAGCAATTAGGTTCTTGCTTCATTGTGTGTAGCAGCATGTTTGAATACTGAGTTGTTATATATTCACTAGATAAATGAGTGAGTGTCGAGAAAAGTCATTAAAATAGACAGTTATTGATCATGCGATTGATTCCAGCTGGTGTTAAAATCTCTGTGTACTGTTCATGAGCAGAGCAGATTGGAGACACTCCAGAGACACTCGTCATAAACATCCACCAGGCCCATCACAATTTGTTTGTTTATGTGTGTGTTTGTGAATGTGTGTGTGTGTAGCGCTTATTAGGGACTTGTTAACATCACTCAGGTGAGTGCTACACGGTGTTTGTGAGTCATCATTATGAGTACAAAGAATTAAAGCAGTGTTTGATATCCACGTCAGCATATTGCTCAAAAGACTTTGAGCAATATGTCTTATAAATGTGACTAAAATCGCACTTCTGTCACTCTCTGATACTTGACTCAGCATCTTGATTCCTGGATGCCACTGGGGAGTAAAGCATCTACCAAACTAATATATGGATTTTTTTTAAATGAGTAAATTGGTTCTAAGCTGGTTTATAGAAAACTGTTAATGAGAAGATCTGAATGTTTATATGTATCAGGGGAACTTGCCTGCCAAACATGGGACTAGAATATTATGGGATATATATTTTTCATTAATCTGGTTTTTACATATTTGCACTTTTGTTATGTTATATAATGTACCATTCTTCACAACAAAAGACTGCCAATTAATTTAGCATTGTTTGTTAGATAAAAGAAAAGTTAGCATTTGAAATGAAATGCTAAATGAAGTAAAAAGTTAATATATAATTATCTTTGATTAAACTTTTCTCTGCTCCCAGTCAGTGTCCTTAAACTCTTGCTAACTCATTAATTCGGATCCTTTTACTTCCTGACAGATGCCCTTATGAAACGGCGAACAATGACCCCTGTTGTCAAACGAAACAAAGAAGATATGAATCATCACGTTCTCATAATTTCCCAGTGGAGATTCGGTGAAGCCCAATGAGCAGAACGTACAGGAGGGCTTCCTTTCCTGAGACAGACTTCAGGGTTCTGTCTTAGCTGACAGGAACGATAAAAGTGCATTCGCTAGCAACACACACTAGATATAAGAGCTCGGTTTTACTGTAGCCTGCAAAATTTTAAACACGCTTACAGACACACTTCAATCTTAATAAAGGCATTGACCCTCATGTGAACTTGCTACGACAAATCATTAGTGTCTCAATTCACATTTCTCTTACACAATATATTAATAAATTATTCATATATTATAGCAATTATGTAGCCAGGACATAAATTTAATTAAGTGGCTGTTTGTTTTGCGCCGAGGGAAATTATTCGGTTCCACCTTTTAGTGTGCTCTAGATCTCTAGATTTTAATACCCATGCCTTAATCCCAGTACAAAGTGTATAGTATCTTAAAAGGGTCTTTAATGACTTTCTGATGAACAGCAGCACTTCACAAATGAGAGGAACTTGCTTGATCATTACTGCTTGTTCCTGAAGTAAGTTTGTTTTGCAGCCCTTTAGCTATTTAAAAGAAATCCACAGACTCTCTTAGCCCAGATGTATTTTATGAACTATTCAAATATTAAGCTCATTAATCAAATGTGTACAATAATACTGTGGCTATTTATTTCCTTTTTGTTCCAGAGTTTTCCACCAACAGAAGATGAAGGTAATATATAGGCCTACTTATTAGCCCTACAGGCTAATAACGATAATAAAAATCAGTAATAAATACTGCTTAGATAATGATGGGTTGTTGTTTTCAGCACTGTAAAAAAATTGAGGAAACAAAATCCCAGACTCCCTGGCTTTCCTGTCACACTATGAGACACCACAAGTCCCTTTGGGAATTCAGGGCAAACCGCCTACTGGCTGAGAGCCACTTGGCTATTTTGTGTGGGAAATCTGTGAATAGTAGACAGTTTAACTGACAATATAAGTGCCACTTAAGAGAACCAGTCGATGTAAATGTTCACGTTTACAATATATTCTAGCACTAATAAAAAAACGGATATTGATCAATAATAATAATTGTGAATAAGACGTGCACTTGCTGCTTCTGGTCACTGACAAACATGCAAAAACAGAACACAACCAGCTACTGTAAGTGCACGTAGGCTAATCTAACATCAGGAATGCACAGGCTGTTGGGTGCTATGTAATGGTTAATGAGTGACATGACTGCCTTAGATGCCTGTCATTGTCTTATGGCAGCATTTTTACGTATCAACCTTATCTCAGAGTCATCTATCTGCAAAGGACCTAGAGTACATAATGTTAGAAGCGGGTCCACACTTGATGACCTGTTGTATACATAAAAAGGAAAGAATTGAAAGAATTAGGCAAGAGATCAGGTAACTATCAAGTCTAAACCTAATAAAAAAAAACTAAGTATAAAACTAAAAAAATGACCTTATAGCAAATGTCAGTGGAGTATACAGCTGGACAAGGAAATGGAACAAGGAAATCAGAAACAACTAGACAAAAACCACTGACATTAATATTTATTTGCATAAAAGTGGGTGTATCTTTTTTTGTAAGATGATTACAACATTCCAAAATATAAGGTCAAATAAAATTAGCCTGAAAAGAATCAAAAGTAAGAAGTAAAAGTTTTACCATCACTCTCTTGAACGCCAGACCTAATTTGCAGGGGATGGCATCTTGCTGAGCTTTAATAGAGCTGTCAGAATAAAGAAATATTACTTTTGGGTAAACAAGTAGAGTGACTGTACAAGTTATTTAAGAAAGTGCAATGTATTAAACTGTTATTATTGTGACTGTGTCAATAAAAAATCATATAGTACACTATTTGGACACATCGGTTACATAAAAATGTTGTAACGTCTGTGAAAAATAGCCACATCACACTGTATTGTTGGAATAAATTAAATCAACTTAAAAACAGATCACAATCACATTCAATTGCAAAACATCCACCTAATTGACTAACCATTTCTTCATTTGTTCCAGCATACCATTTTAAAGTCTATATAATTGATTGTTAGGTACAATGTGGTTAAAGCTCTGAATGTGGTTTCTGCACACAGTCTGGATGGAAATCCCTCGTCACTGTTGCCAGATTATGGGTTGCTGTTATTTTTTGTTTTTTTCAGCTGGGCTACTGTATTTAATTAAGTTTGTAAAATGACTAGAAGATAAGGTTTAAATTGTGTTCATTTTATTTTATATGGGACTGCTTTTTGTAGTGTAGTGTCGAATTGAGATTATAGTGGATTGTGTAGGTTGTGAACTATAAGTATTTCAGACATTCAGTGAAACCTGGCAACCCTGATCTCTAAAACAGGTGCAACTCTTACGCAATAGATCGCACAGCTCCTGCAGTCAGACAGTAGTGATGTCAATTCGGATTCATTTACTTGATTCGATTCTCTGATTTTGATTCGTTTGAGTCTTTAAGGCAATTTTGTCTACTTGTTTTGTTTGTTAAAGGTTTTGCGTGTGTGTGTGTGTGTGTGTGTGTGTGTGTGTGTGTGTGTGTGTGTGTGTGTGTGTGCGTGTTTTGCCAAATGACTTAAGGTGTAGGCAGTTATACAGTTAGGATACACCAATTATTAGAAATCACCAGTTATCATGCTTGAAAGATTTTGTTTTTGATATTTATACATTTATTTTATTTTTATACACATATTCATTTATATAAATTCTAGTGAGATGTTGATAACTTGTTAATAATGTATGCATGTATGAGAAAACAGGTTTAATCCTATCGAGATGATTCGTAGATTCACTCCTGCTCGACTCGCATAAAAGGAGTCGTACATAATGAACCGATTCCTTCGCGAATCTCTAGAACCGGACAGTTGACGCGCCACAATTCAGGAGCCCGCAGATCAGCCTCTGGCTCTGCACCCTTGAGGACGGACACACCGCTGGAAACATCACCAGGTAGTCCCAGTGCTGAGATATCACGGGAAATAAATACTGAGGAATGTTATGAAGGATAATATTAGTAAATAGGAGGTAACGTATCTGTTTTTTCACAGACGAATAGACAGTGTTTACTGTTCATTTATGCGATATAGAGGTATAATTAAGCTCTACCGTTAGCCTACGTTAAGCAGTAGATGATATTTAATAGCAGCGAGTCGCTTTGACATGTTTTCGCAGTGTAATGGCGCATCAGAAGGAAAATGACAGCGCTCTTGACCTTCACACAGCGATTCCTGATTAGATGACATCTCTGGAGACAATTCTCTTATTGCGCACCTTGTTTATTTCGGTGTGTACCGATATGTATCGAATGTAACGAGATGAAACGAGAGCAAAAACACGTGTGCGTGTGAGATTGCATTGCATTGGAAATTGCATTAGAGACCCCCAAAATGGCTGTTTACTATATAACCATGTATATTTAGACTCATTTCTAAACTCTCACGAATTCCTCAATCTTCCCATTGACAACAAACTGGGTGTTTTTCTGCATTTACAAGGGAGGGTTTGTTTTATTTCTGTTTCTTTTCGTTGTCTCGCAAGTTAACGGCGATGTCATCAAATGCAAAGAAATAAATCGCTGCTGCACGTCACTGGCAATTAACTACGTCATTTTCCCGAGTCGCTGAAGTCACGCTTTCATCTGCTTTTATTTTACTCACTAAACACGTGATCCACGTTAAAATAAACAATTAGAGTCGTTGTGACAGAATTGTTACGAGCAGACAGCGCTCCAGTATCAGTCTTCTTATGTGTGTAAAATCTCTACTTTCTCAGGGTTAATGAGTATGCTGCTAGCTTGCTGTGCCACCTAGCTCTCACCACCACAAGGTTTGCATGATGCATACATATGCTTACATGGCCATATTCATATTCTCCACCTGCAGCATGGAGCTGATTAATGAGTGGTTGTGGAGGCAGGAATACTGGCTTCCACCTGGAATCACCTGGAAGGATTTGGAGCAGATAGAGGGTTCTCCGTACCCCAGGGACCTGCTCATCTCACTGCCCCTGGCACTTGGCTTCATAGGCCTAAGAAAGGTTTTTGAGAGGTGACCATTTCATCTACATGTCCAAAAGTGCATACTACTGTACCAATTAGTCTGATAAAATAGCAAACTACTACTCCATTTTTAAAACACTGTATAGTACAGCGTGTATCTGTGAATGTAGACACACTTCTGTATTGTTATTATGGATTAAAGCAAGATTATGGGGTTGGTGATAATGTGAAAGTGATATATTCACAATAGTGTATCATGATATGTAACTGTGTCACAACATGAAATCTATGCTAGTTTTTGCGTAAAATATACAATGTGATTATTTTCATATGACAGCATGCCCCAGGGTGTTTTATTTCCTACATTTCACCCACCTGTATTCGATCTATTTGCATGAATTCTCATTTTCTTTAACAGGAGTTCTTTGGGACAGAGACAGTAATTTTGGCCTAGGTCTTGTCTTTTGTTGCTGAGGGTGTGAGAAACGCTAGTAGGGGCCATGACTGGAATTCAGGATGTTTACAGGATTCAGGGCTCACACAGCTGTAAAGATCCCAAGAGCACCCAAGTGGGCATGTCAACTTTCAATTAACGTTTAAAAACAACTGTAGGCTTCAAAACACAGTAACAATAACACATTAGAAAATAATGTGGTTGTAGTTCAGTTCCTTTTGCTTTTAAAGGCAGCTATTAGCCATATGCTGGCATGTAACAGTACCCTGTCTGTTTGTGAAGAGAGGAGAGCTCAGCTCACTGTGAGTCTATAGAGTTGTGTGATTGTAAAAATGCTGGCTCAGGGGACCAGGAGACAGGGAGAGCATGAGATGCTGAATCAACAAACAGCAGCAGGCCAGCAAGAGTGTCTGTGTGTGTGTATGTGTAAGATGTGACTTTGTTGCTGTGGTAGCTGACCACTATTGTAACCTGAGAAGACCTGAGGTATCACCTGATCAATTTGTCCCTCTCACCCATGTTTGATCTCATCTTTCTTGGGTCTAATTAATCTCTCTCTCTCTCTCTCTCTCTCTCTCTCTCTCTCTCTCTCTCTCTCTCTCTCTCTCACACTCACACACACACTCATTATCTCATGTGTCACACTTTCGTGAATGTAATGCATTTTCAAACCCTTTTATTCTAGAAAACCAAGCAATAATGTGTCCATATTTGACCCAGTATGAGTCTGTGAAGTGATTATGTGTATGTGTGTCATTATGTTTCTTATTTAGGTGCATAGCTGTTCCTCTAAGCAGACTGTTAGGGGTGAAAGACAAGGTGCGCTTATCAGCCTCACCTGCCCCAAGCCTGGAGGCCTTTTACGGCAAACACAGCAGACAACCTGCACAGGTGAGCACTGGGAAAACAAGCACGCACACGTACACACACACACACACACACACACATACACACAAAAGATGTATTGTTCATTAAGGTAGCATGTGTGAAGTCCCAGGTGGCTCGTGTAGTTTTGCATACCTTCTTCCTGGAAAAATATATCCATGTCGCTTTAAAAACAATTATGGATGCTAACACCATGTTAACTATTTTTCCCTGAGCTATGTCTAGAGTCAGAGTTTTATGCTTACCTGCACCAAAGACCCTGTTTTAATCGATATACATTGCATTTTTCTCTGCACTAACACAGTTTCTCTAGTATATATCATATTTAATGTTTTTAAACATTAAAATAAACGTAACATTGTTTGGAAAATTAAACAAATCTTTCTTGAAAAAGTTTAGAATATTTTCATAGGAAAAGGGCAAGACCCTTGTTGAAGCCCTCCATGACCGCGTAAAACTGCTATAAATTATAGGAAGTTACAGTTATATGATAATTAGCTTTAGCTGCATCAGAGGAAGGTATGTGTTAATCCCCAGGCTGTTTTGTATGAGGTGAGAAAGCTAGAGGGTTCAGTCAAATGGCTTCAGTAAACTAGCCTTCATCTATCACTGGATCTAAATTATGATCAGGTTGAAAACAAATTTGTTTCATTTTTCCAACATTGACTCAGAGACACAATCATGAGGGTTGCTCCTACCATGAAGTTGCACATATTCTCTTCCTCTACAATTCATAAACTGAAAACAAACCTCAGGGTTTTGTAATACTACACAAGTGTTAATCATATGATCCCCACAAGGACTGCACTGGCTCGCTGCTTCCTCTTATCTCTGTTTGTGATAGTTTGTGATCTCTGGACATTTCCATTTTTTTGTTTAGAGAACCAACGTGTGTAGTTCTAAATCTAAAGACAATCCCCACTTTAAATGTTATTTTTATTGACTGTTTTTTAGAATGAGCTCAGCAGTCTGATGAAGCAGAGTGGCCTAACCCAGAAACAAATAGAGATCTGGTTCCGTCATCGTCGAAATCAGGACAGACCCAGCAACACCAAGAAGTTCTGTGAGGCAAGGTGTGTTCACTCTACAAAAACAAGGGTATTCACATGTAATAACCACCGTGGCCCTTTTATGCCACTTAGTAGCAGTGATGATCATGTTTTAGATAACAATCACATGGCATTTGACTGTGTGCTTGTGATGGTGTTACATGATATCCAGTGCATTGTATGGTCTAGTGACCTTGGACCCTGGCAAGGTCTTTAATCTGCACGGTTAAGTCCAAAATATTTTTAATCTTGTTTTGTAGTTGGCGGTTTGTCTTCTACTTAATATCATTCATTGGTGGACTTGCGTCGCTTATCGAAGTAAGTGTGTCATTGCAGTGTTTTGTAGCCATTCCCTTCATAGCAGCAGTCTCCAGTCTTATCTGGAGAGGGCTGCTGTGGATGCAGGTTTTCATTCCAAATAAGCAGAAGCCACACCTGAGTCTATTGAAAGCCAAGATCAACTGATTAAACAGGTGGAATCAGGTGTGGCTCCTACTTGATTGAAATGAAAACCTGTACACACCGGCCCTTTGTGGATAAGATTGGACATCTCTGGTCCATGTTGTGTGCTAGTTATACCAGAATTATATGCATGTTGCATAGATAATTCGACTCATATTTATCAGGTGATGGATTTCCCACAAACAAATATGAACACACTATTTGAAATGAGCAGATACAGATCCAATCAGGAACATTTGCCAGAAAGGTTCACAGTGTGAATCTGGTTGAAACTGTGCATTGGGTTTTGGATCCCATGGGACACTGATGGCACAAGCGAGGAATTAGATATAAAGCTTGCAGGACAAAGAAAGATCGTTTATGAACATTAAAATGTGATGCTGCATGAATCATTTACAGCATTCTTAGCAACTGCCTAGTCAGAGTTGCTGTGAAATAAATTGGTTAAAAAAATGAAATTCATTTGAAAATATCATGGTCATCTCCAGTAATGTAATGTACAGTCAAGCCCGAAATTATTCATACCCCTGGCAAAATCTGACTTAAAGTTACTTTTATTCAACCAGCAAGTTTTTTCTTGATTAGAAATGACACAGGCGTCTCCCAGAAGATAATAAGACGATGTACAAGAGGCATCATTGTGGAAAAAATTATTACTCATCTTTTATTTACATTTGAACAAAAAGTGGCATGTCCAAAATTATTCATACCCTTCTCAGTAACCAATAGAAAAGCCTTTATTGGCTATTACAGCAATCAAACGCTTCCTATAATTGCTGACCAGCTTTTTGCATGTCTCCACTGGTATTTTTGCCCATTCATCTTTAGCGATGAGCTCCAACTCTTTCAGGTTGGAGGGTTTCCTTGCCATCACCCTGATCTTTAGCTCCCTCCACAGATTCTCAATTGGATTTAAGTCAGGACTCTGGCTGGGCCACTGCAAAACGTTAATGTTTTTGTCTGCTAACCATTTCTTCACCACTTTTGCTGTGTGTTTTGGGTCATTGTCGTGCTGAAATGTCCACTGGTGCCCAAGGCCAAGTTTCTCTGCAGACTGCCTGATGATGTTGTTGTTGAGAATTTTGATGTATTGCTCCTTTTTCATGGTGCCGTTTACTGTGATTAGTTTCCCTGGTCCACCGGCTGAAAAACACCCCCAAAACATTAGGTTCCCACCACCATGTTTGACAGTGGGGATGGTGTTCTTAGGGTTGAAGGCTTCTCCTTTTTTACGCCAAATGAAGGCTACATCATTGTGGCCAAACAATTCAATTTTTGTTTCATCTGACCATAAAACAGAAGACCAGAAGTCTTCTTCTTTGTCCAGATGAGCATTTGCAAAGGCCAAGCGGGCTTTTGTGTGCCTTATCTGGAGAAGTGGTGTCCTCCTTGGTCTGCGTCCGTGGAATCCAGCGGTGTGCAGTGTCCGTTGGACTGTCTGCCTTGAAATGTCGCCACCAGCAGAGCCCAGATTCATCAGGATGGCCTTGGTGGTGATCCTTGGATTCTTTTTTACCTCTCTCACTATCTTCCTGGCCAGCACAGGTGTCACTTTTGGCTTCCGACCACGTCCTCTGAGATTTTTCACAGTGTGGAACGTCTTGTATTTTTTTTTATAATACTTTGCACTGTAGCCACTGGAACTTCAAAACATTTAGATATGGTCTTATAGCCTTTTCCTGACTTGTGAGCAGCCACAATGCGCAGCCGCAGGTCCTCAGTGAGCTCCTTTGTCTTAGCCATGACTGTCCACAAACCAACAGCAGAGAGCTTCTGTTTGTCACCTGTTGAGTTGATTAAAACAGACGTTCCCAATGAATCAGGGTAATTATGATGCTTTAGAACAGCTTGGACTATTTGGAATGGTATAGAACTTTGGATTTTCCCATAGACTGTGACAGTTTGCAAAGGGTATGAATAATTTTGGACATGCCACTTTTTGTTTAAATGTAAATAAAAGTTGAGAAATATTTTTTTCCACAACGATGCCTCTTGTACATCGTCTTATTATCTTTTGGGAGAAGCCTGTGTCATTTCCGGTCAAAAAAAAACTTCCTGGTTGAATAAAAGTAACTTTACGTCAGAATTTGCCAGGGGTATGAATAATTTCGGGCTTGACTGTAGCTGAGAATGAGGAACTGTCAGAGACTGAATTGACAGACCATGCTGACACTTCTGCCATTTTTACCTTTGGGTTTTTCCATTGTTTCTTTAGGTAGAGTTCAAACTTAACTTAAAAAAAAACCCTTCTGGTTGAAGTCACATCTACTGCAAATACAGATATTTGAATACAGACATTTGGAGCACTAAACAGATGCTAATGCAGACGTTATGGTACACCCCTACACCACAAGGGAAGGTATTAGTTAAGTACCTGGCATGAACCTGTACCTGGCATGAACCAGTGTAAGTTTGCACTCTTGAATTGCATGAATTGTAAATTATATGAAGTAAAACAAATCCTATGCAGACACAGGCTACTTTTTTTCCCCCAATAATAACAGCAGCGTTTATAATAACAGCACTCAGACAAGCCTGATGATTATTCATTTGCCTTACAACTTACATATAGTATGTTTCCCCTAAAGCACATTGGTATATAATACATATTTGTCTTCCGTGTAACAGCAACGATTCACTGCATTCATTAACCAAGAGCACAATACTTTCTTAACATTACTGAGCTGTCAATCATTTGTTAGCAGAAATCCTTAAATGCTTCATTAATTCCTGAAAGATCTCATTTGTCACATTATGTCAGAGTTCATACATAGTTACAGGAAGTTATTTGATTCCACTTTCATTTCGATTGTCATTGTCTGTCATTATCGTATGGAGTGAGAGTGTGTGCGTGTGTTAGTGTGTGTTACAGAAGCCTGTTATCTGACCTCATTCTTTCTCTGCTTGGCAGACACCTTGGTTTTGGGAACAGAAGGAGTGCTGGAGGGGATATCCCCAACAGGTAAGCTTGCCACAGACAAAAAAAGAGAAAGGCAGGAGAAAAACACCTTTTTCTCTATCATTTGCATTGGCAGCCCACAGGAAAGAGCTGCTTGACCAAAAGAAAAACAGCAATATAACAATCATTTCCATTTATCCAAATCACAAAATGTAAACATTCTGAAAGAGGAGTTTATTTGACTTTCAAAGCTGTATAAGCATGAGTGAAAGTGTGTGTGGACATGTTTGTGTTTTTTTTTGTTTTTTAATCCTTTTTGGTGGCAAATGGTTCCTTTTGGGTTCTGAGTTTAGTTTATGTAGCACAGTGTTAATTAGCTGAATAATTATGGCAATGGAAAGTTCTCAAGAGGATGTGTGTGTGTTTGAACATGCAAGTATTTTTACATTGAATCATTTATGAACTTGCACATTTAAGGTAGTAGAGGAGGTACACACATACCTAATCAGTCACATTTTGCCTTTGGTTATTTATTTATTTATTAATTATCATATTTATCTATCTATACTGATCTTTGTGTTCAATACTTGTGTGCAGCATGTGGAGAATGTGCATTACTGGTATTACATGCTGGAACTGGGCTTCTACTGGTCCCTGCTGCTCTGTGTCTCTGTGGACATCAAGAGAAAAGTAAGTGCTGAGCATTTAGCACAGAAGCCTACTTGTAATACACAGAGCTCAGTAATGGCTCACTGAAAATGACTTTCGCCTATGCTTTTGTGACACAAAACATACACCATATGCCAACAAGTATGTGAACAACTGACCATTTGCCAATCAACAACTACTTGAGCTTGTTTGATTTGCTGTTCCATAACCAAGGGCAGTAGTATGGTCCCCACTTTGCAGCTATAACAGCCTCTATTCTTCTGCAAAAGCTTACTACAAGATTTTGGAGTGTTTGTGGGAATTTGTGTAGCTTTGTGGGTTGAATGAGATGGCCTTGCTCACAACCACACCAGACTTGTCAAACAATGTCTTTACGGTCCTCACATTATACACATGTTGTTATGCTGAAAGAGGAAACAGCCATGCCCAAACTGGTGCTACAAATCTGGAAGCAAACAATAGCTTAAAATATTTTGGTTTGTTGTAGCATTA
This sequence comes from Hemibagrus guttatus, assembly GCA_033459395.1. Lineage (NCBI taxonomy): Eukaryota > Metazoa > Chordata > Actinopteri > Siluriformes > Bagridae > Hemibagrus > Hemibagrus guttatus. The sequence continues at coordinate 5,212,258 of JAUCMX010000022.1, read as the reverse complement.
ACCTTCACTTGAAAGGACCCAAACCCTGAAAAATAGAGCCATTCTATTATTCCTTCCTTCATCGTACTTTACTTTTGGCACTATGCATTCTGGTAGGTAGCGTTCTCTTGGTGTCTACTCTTCATCGCTCTTGAGAACTGCTCCAGAGTCCAGTGGCACTGAGCTGTGCACTGCTCCAGTCTCCACTCCGCATTACACATAGTGCCCTTATGCTTGTGTGCAGCTGCTTGGCCCTGGAAACCTATTTCATAAAGGTCCTGTTGCAAAGTTCTTCGGCTGAGACAGTTTGGAAAAACTGAGTGATGGAACAGAGAATCAGTGATTTTATTCACGATACATGTTTTAGCACTTAACATTTGACATATTATTAGCGCAGTGGTTAAGGCATTGGAACACTGATTGGAAGGTTATGAAGGTTATGAATCCCAGGACCACCAATCTGAAACTGCTGGTCCCTTGAGCAAGGCCCTTAACCCTCAATTGCTCAATTGTATAAAAATGTAATGTATGTAAGCCGCTCTGGGTAAGGGCCTCTCCCAAATACTGTAAATGTGAATGTTTCAAGTTACTGAGATCTTCATTACTACTGCTATTGTTGGTCTTTAGAGATTGCATGTCTTGTGCTTGATTTTATGCACTTGTTAGCAATCCATAATTAGGAGGGAGACCACATACTTTTGGTCATATAGTGTATTTGTGTAAAAGAATGGAATCTCTGAAAAACATATACAGTTGTGCATCTAAGTGATGTTTTTAAACGCACAAAAGTACATTTTAAGCAACTTAATATTAAAATCTTAAACTCTTAAAAGTTCCTAATCAGCTCTGTTTTCTGTTCTAGGACTTTTAAAGAACAAATTGTACACCACATTGCTACCATCTTCCTGCTCGGATTCTCTTACTGTGCCAACTACATCCGCATTGGCACTCTGGTCATACTCGTCCATGACTCCTCTGACTTTCTGCTAGAGGTAGGAATGCACTGTAGAGGCTTCATTGCTGTTCAGTGTCAGAAATAATTCCATGAATAAGGAAGTCCTTGATAATGATACGGAAAAATGTATATTGAAAACTTTTGTCTAAAGCACATTTTCTTTAAAGGAACCTCCATCCTGAAACTTATGCAATGCAGTGTGTTAATATTGAGGTTTCTTTTGATGTGTTGAGAGATTCTGGTGCTGATGTGTTTGTGGATGCTGTATGCTCATTATTAAAGGGGGGAAATTAGGCCCTCTGAAGCACTGGGGGACCAGTTTAGTTACAATAGTGTTTAAGAAGAGAAAGAAGTATAGTAATTTCAAAAATAAAACTAGCCGTCACTTTTCACTGTTAGCTCCTAAAGGCTACACCAAGGTACAAGTGCTTCTTTTCTGACACATCATTTTCCACTGTCATATCAACAGGAAATCAAATGAAGAAAAAACACTGGCCTCAAAGTACTCTAATGCAGTGCAGCTATATGATGCTGAGTTGTAAGTTATGGCAGAGACTCTATAATAAGCTACAGGATGATGTTGTTGGTGGATGAACTAGTATAAAGCTTTAAAAAAAAAAATAAGAGAAGATACAACTTCAGTGAGGCGGCATTACAAACAGCATGCTCGAGCTTGAGGGGCGCGCTATTTTCAGGGCTGATAGAGAAGCTGCAGCCACAGGTAAAAACAGAGGTGGGGGCTTATGTATCTATGTAAACAAAACATGGTGAACTGTCTCTATCACTGTTTGTTCCTATTGCTCTGCTGAACTTGAATACCTGATTATTATGTGCAGACCCTTTTATTTACCCCCGGATGCAAGGGCTAATATAGCCATAAAAGAACTTAGTGCTGCTATTAACAATCTGCAGACAGTGCACCCTGATGGAGCCTTTATTGTCACTGGGGATTTTAATCACTGCAACTTAAGATCTGTTCTGCCAGAGTTTCAACAGAATGTCTCCCACTTCACTAGAGGACACAAGACCCTGGACCATGTATACACAAATGTGGCAAATGCTTACAAACTCACACTTCTCCCACACCTTGGACAATCTGACATCTTTCATTGTTTCTGCTGCCCAAGTACTCACCAGTCATCAAACGTGTGAAACCCACAGTCAGGACCGTTAAAGTATGGCTGGATGAGGCTGGCGCTGCTCTCCAGCAGAAGTTTTCACACACTGACTGGAGTGAATTCGCTAACCAGGCCACCATAGACTCAGACACCAACATTAACACCTACACCAACTCTGTTTTGGAGCATATTAACAGATGTGTGGACCAGGTGACCACACAGAAAACAATCATTTTGTTCTCCAACCAGAAGCCCTGGATGAACTAGGAGAATGGAGCCCCTGCTCAAGGCGAGCAGACACTCTCTCCACCTCTGAAGTGTGTGCTACTCTGAGCAGGGTCAATGCACGAAAAGCAGCTGGCACCTGTGGCATCCCTGGCCAGGTGTTTAGAGCCTGTGATGAACTAACTGAAGCCTTCACGGACATCTTTAACCTGTCCTTAGCTCAGGCAGTTGTCTTCACCTGCTTTAAGTCAGCTACCATTGTGCCTGTGCCTAAGCACTCCGCTGCAGTGACACCCAAGTGATTTTCGTCCGGTCGTACTCACCCCTATCATAGCAAAGTGCTTCGAAAGGCTGGACCTCACCCACCTCCAATACTGTCTAACTCCCACTCTGGATCCACACCAGTTCGCTTATCGTCGCAACCAGTCAACAGAGGACGCCATCTCCAAAGCGCTTCATTCTGCTCAGACTCACCTGGACATCCCCAACACTTACGTCAGGATGCTGATCATTGACTTTAGCTCAGCATTTAACACAGTCAGCCCGCCCAAGCTAATCTTGAAGCTTAAACAGTTTGGTATTAGTACTTCTCTCTGCAATTGGACTCTGGACTTTCTCACAAACCGACCACAGTCTGTCAGACTTGACAACCTAACATCCTCCAGTCTCATCCTCTACACTGGAGTTCCCCAAGGATGTGTATTGTCCCCTCTCCTATACTCCCTCTTTACCCATGACTGCATACCTGTACATGCCTCTAAAAGCATTATCAAGTTTGCAGATGACACCATGGTGATAGGCCTGATCAGAGGTAACGATGAGACAGCTTACAGGGAGGAGATCCAGCACCTTGTGGCTTGGTGTGGGGACAACAACCTGGAACTCAACACCAGGAAAACAAAGGAGGTCATCGTGGTGTCACAAATCGGTGAGCTTACGGAGCACGCTGGTTGCGCCGGTGTAGCTGAATAACACGTGGACTTCAGACATGCTGGTAATCACACTCACACTCCCATTCACATCAATGGAGCTGCTGTTGAGCGTACCCAGCTTTAAGTTCCTCGGGGTCCACATCTCCAAGGACCTCCTTCCTGGTTAAAAAGGCACAACAGCTCAAGATTCTTGTGAACTTTTACCGCTGTACCATTGAGAGCATCATCACCAATTGCATCTCAGTCTGGCATGGCAACTGCACAGCTACAGACCATAAAGCCCTTCAAGGGGTGGTGAAAACCACCCAACGTATCACTGGCACTCAGCTACCCACCATCAAGAGCATTTATAATAAACGCTGCCTGCAGAGGGCGAAAGGCATTATCAAAGATGCCTCTCACCCGAATTATGGACTATTTACCGTCCTCCCATCCAGAAGGCGCTTCCGGTGTCTTAGCGCCCGCACAAACAGACTGAGAAATAGCTTCTTCCCTGTGGCTGTTTCCTTACTGAACAGCTGATCACACTGATACACTGTAATATCTGTGTACATTTACTTTACCTCACTGTTATCCACCTTGCATCTTTGCACTAACTGGTTTTGCACTACTGTACATTTTTATCCTGTACATAACAGTACTATTTAAGCATGCATATATATTATATATACATACATATATAGATCATACTTATACCTACTACACCTGTACATAAGACATCCTTTCTCCTGTACATATCAGCCCCATAGCTGTATATCTTTACTGGAATTTATTGCAAGTATGCCCCTTATGCACTTCTGGTTGGATGCTAACTGCATTTCATTGTACTCTGCACAATGACAATAAAGTTGAAATTAATCTTATCCCGGAGGAAATTCTTTAAAGTTAGGGTTAGGGTTAGGCCTGTGGCAGGTGAGAATACTACCTCTGAACCACAAGTGCCTACAAAAGCTGCTCTGTTTGAGAGATGAGAAGATGAGAGAACTTGGTAGACTAACAGATTAAAGTGCTGCTGCAATGCTCTCTGTAAACAGAGATCTCGACTAGCACCATTATTAGCAGGTAGTACAGCATCGGGGTAACATAGAAACCTGTTAACTGTTGTGAACATGGAGCATCATGTCCATGAAACATGTTTAAACTTATAAAACAAACCATGTTAATCAGATCATTTTAATTATAAAGAATAATATGCAAATCACTTCAAGTAATAAAGATTTCTTTTATTCTGACTGATGACATGTCTGAAGTAACACTAACATTTTTTTCTTTCCCATCAGTCGGCAAAAATGTTCAATTATGCAGGCTGGAAAAAAACCTGCGACTTGCTATTTGTGGTGTTTGCTGTGGTGTTCCTGGTCACACGCCTGGTCGTGTTTCCAAGCAAGTAAGACCTCTGTCCCGTCAGCTTTCATTAGGAGACAATTGCTTAATTAATAATGTAAGATCAAGAAAATGATAGCGTAACAACATAGCAGTGGTGTAATAGATGAGTAATTAGATCCTTGCCAGGTGTTCAGTTGGCACTATATGTTTTTCTCCTGCGTTTATTAGAAAGCAGGTTCTGTTATTAGGGCAACAACTTTCAGACTTGCTGATCTTTCTTGTATCCCACAGGATTATATACAATACTCTGATCTCGTCGATGGACTTCTTCCAGCCGTTTGTGGGGTATTATTTCTTCAACTGTCTGCTGCTAGTGCTGCAGTTCCTGCACATCTTCTGGGCCTGGCTCATACTCCGCATGAGCTACAAGTTCCTCTTTCTAGGCAAGGTGTGTCACAGCTCTGTAGATGAAAACTGTTCAGCGCTGGTAGACGTGACAGAATACTGGTGAAATAGGAAATAGGAAAATTCTTTGTTTTAATGCTTGTGATATTAAACATCCTGACCTTTTCCCTGCAGTTGGATAAAGATGAACGCAGTGATGATGAAAGTGAGGCAGACGAGGAGGAGGAAGACGATGGAGATGAAGAAGAGGATCAGGCCTCATGGAGGAAGAGGAAAGTGGTCCTCGATTCCAAACTGGCCATGATGACTTCCAGTTGTGTTTTAAACAACTTGGCTAATCAGAGAGTCAGTGTGAGCAGCAGAACCCCCAAAGCGAGATAGCAACTTTTAGCTAGAGCGAGAGAGAGAGAGAGAGAGAGAGAGAGCACTGAGGTTACTCTTACTGTTGTGTTCACTATTAATTTAAAAAAATTAAGACACGGGTCATTCGCAGGATGTAACATTTTGGACCTTGTAGCCATAAGACATTGCTACTGACTGCCATGTTCTGCATATCCTAGACTGTCATAGCAGTTCATAACACCTCTGGCGCTAATGCTAGTCTCACACACTAAAAACTATGGGCTGGTCCTTCATACTCCTGGAGTTTCACTGCACTTGATGTTTCTGTGCTTTCTGGTTTTAACAGACAGACTTTTAAGTGGCTGCTAAACAAAACAAAAGCGTGTTTTTCAGAAACGTCAAGTACAAAGGGAACTAATCGAGCAGAATTGTGAAACACTGTATAAGTGATAAACATAAAGTATGCACAAAAACGTATGCTTTCTTGACAATACCATACCCAGAAGATGAAAGATTACACCATGAAAGCCTTCATGAAAATTCACTGTCATTTGTACATATGCCTTTTCTGTGTTTTTAATCTGTATTGTATTATTAAATGAGTTGAACAATTTTTGACTCACTTATTTTTAACATTTGACACCTTCGTTGGGACAGAACCATGACTAGGTTACCCATCATGCACTTTGTTGTTAGTCTCAATCTGATGATTGTGATGTCATACTCTATCTGTATTTTCAACATCTGACTAAAGATTTCTGCAATGGATGAATTTGCAGTGCATGTCTCCCTCACTTTAATAGATAAACTGCAATCTTCCCTTTTAAGTTTAACCTTTTAACATAGAAAAAGTAAAAGTAATTAAATAAGATGAGACAAACGTATTTTATTAACATATCTACAGTATAATTATCTATCTAGGTATCTATCAATCTAGTTTTATACTGTTTATGGGCTTGACCGTGATATAGGGAAGTGTCGTGCTGCCCCCTTGTGGGTTGTTATAGTACTGCAGCGGAACGTTAAAATAAATTGTATTTAGAAATTAAAAATTATATATTTGATTTTTTTTTAAGCTTTGGACATTGATAAGTAAATCTACCCAGTTTCAAATTGTAGTTTTAGATAACAAACACTGCGTGGACCTACCGTTGTACTGCAGACACCACTTTTGCATGCCTAAGGTTGTCCACAAGAGGGCGCCATTAACCACGTTAATAACCCGAGTCGAAGAGAAGCAGTAGAGAGCTTTTGGAATGAATGAAAGTTGGTCTGTGAAATGTCTAAAACGATCTGTATCGTGTAGTAAATAGTTTTATACCCTTGTGACTTCAAAGAATACTTCAAAAAGCATCTGTCCTTAGATTCGTAACAAGATCGTCTCTGTGGCGCAATCGGTTAGCGCGTTCGGCTGTTAACCGAAAGGTTGGTGGTTCGAGCCCACCCAGGGACGACCCAGTATTTTCTTCCACCTTCATCTTTTTTTGATAATGATAAATAAAAAAACATCAATGACATTGTTGCTCATGGGATTGTTACCCTAGCGGCTAACCAAAATAAAATAAAATAAAATGCACTAAAACAAATTGCATGTAGTGACAGTTATTCCGCCAGTAGAGGCCGATACAAAACACTATATAGTCAATAAATAAGCTATAGCAAGATATTTAAAATATAAAACATATAACAGTTGCTTAAACATTTACGACCGTGTGACGCAAAGAGAAACGATCGATCCTCTCTGTTACAGGTGTAACACAACGTTGCAATGAAGCGCAAATTCTTCCCAAGCTTTTGGACAAGGTGGCCACAGATGTCTTTGAGAAATCCTGCGTGATGGAGATGGCACATCCCTCGTTGTTGAGACGGCTCTTTTCTGTAGCAGCTGCGATTAGCACAGGCCGCTGACGATCCCCTCTGTGCGTCCTGCACGTCCATCGAGTTTTCTGGTGCCGTGTTTAGTCTCCAAACTACTGCAAAAGAATAATCAGTCATGTCTGAAAGAGTTTAACAGGTTATCGACGAGCCTCCGAGGGTTTCTTCATGAAGAAGACCTAAATATTTGTTTTCTACGCAATTTGTTTTCAAGCGCCGTTATCCTCTCACTGAGCTCCATCGTCCTTCGTCTCTGAAATACCCTTTAGTTATGTGTTTCTTATTATTCTTAACTCTAACTGTAATAAAGTCCAGGGTCGTCTAAAATTTCTCACCTAACAGTTTATTTATCAGTGACATCCTATGCTAGTCTGCTCAGTTGAGGTCTTGCCATCTTTACTACCTTCCCAGATGCTCGAACCCTCCTTGGTTCTTGCTGAGATGCTTCATGCTCTTTACCTGACATTGTCCGGAATGTTGTGGCAATTTTATAAAGCGAGACGTCCAGATAGATAGATGGATGGACGGACGGACGGACGGACGGACAGACGGACAGACGGACAGACAGACAGACAGATAGATAGATAGATAGATAGATAGATAGATAGATAGATAGAAAGAAATAAAAGTGCACTGCTCGGCCAAAACGTGCCTCTTCACGTGGCCCTGGTCTCCAGCACGTTTGAAGCACATCTCCAGCTCTTCTTCTCAGTGTTGACTTTGAGGTTTTTTTTTCCAGCAATGACTAAATTAATACCCAGGTGTAGTCAGCATTTTTTTCCCGGGCTCCCACTCACTGCCTGTGTGGAGGTTGCATGGCAAGGCATGGCATTTGCAAGGCGTTTCCCAATCAATGGTAAATTATGTCAAACCTACATAATAGAGGAATGTTATGAAACCCTGCTCTGAAGTAGGGTCACTCTCCACTGGTGTCCCACAAGGCTCAGTACCTGGTCTTCTCCTTTTCTTCCTCTATACTTAATCTCTTGGCAAAGTTATATCCTCACATTTATTCTCAGCTCACTGCTATGCCGTTGACCCCCAACTTATCTTCTCCTTCCCTCCCTCAGATACCACGGCTTCTGCTCAGATCTCAGCTCGGATCTCAGCGTGTCTGGCAGACATATCATCATCAATTCAATCCCAGCAAAACTGAACTGCTGGTCATCCGAGGTGATTCCCCCCCAGCCCAGGATCTCTTGATATCTCTGAACAACTCTCTGATCTCCCCTTCGACCACTGTTCACAACCTTGGGGTAACCATGGACAATCAACTGTCCTTTTCCTCCCATGTTGCTAATGTCACATGTTCATGTCGGTTTTTTATGTACAACATCAGAATGATTTGGACATTTCTATCCGTACAGCTTGCTCAGGTGTTTGTTCAGTCACTGGTCATTTCGAGACTGGACTACTACAACTCTCTACCTCTGAGATGTCTACCTCTGAATGCAATTTGTCCACTGCAAATGATCCAAAATGCAGCTGTGTGACTTGTTTTTAATCTGCCTAAGTTTTCCCACACTACCCACTGCTGCGTTCCCTCCACTGGCTTCTGGAAACTGCACCTATCAGATTCAAAACACTGATGCTTGCCTACAAGGCCGAGAATGGACCAGCTCCCTCTTACTTCAAAGCTCTTATTACTCCTCACACTGCACCTCGCGCCCTCAGATCTACTAACACTGCTCGACTGATTCCATCTCTCAGGGTAAGAGGTAGGTATACCAATAAATAAATAAATAAATAAATAAATAAATAAAAACAACTCTCTTTTTAGGCTGATGGTATACTAAGTTTGTGACCTCTTGAACCAGTGTTAATGTATTCATTGATAGAGACTTTAAAGCACTCTTATATGTTGCTCTGGATAAGAATCCAGAAATGTAAATGTAAATGTATGAACAATGTAAAACATGAAGCAAGAAAACCCAATGCACATTTCCTTGGTGTTCAGTGGTGTTTTTTTATGTCCTTAACTCATGTGTTAGGCTGCTGATACACTATTTACTTTTACAGCATTTGGCAGACACCCTTATCCAGAGCAATTTATCTCATTTATATAACTGAGCATTTGAGGATTAAGGGCCTTGATCAAGGGCCCAGCACTGGCAGCTTGGCACTCACATCTTTTCGTTCAGTAGCCTATCCCTGTGTCTTTATAGAGCTAGCCTTGTGCTACAGCGAGCAAAGAGATTCTTTACAGTTGTGTGATTCTAACTGTGTGGCAACAGTTTGGGGATGTATGACATAGATGTGATGGTCCGGTGTCTACATACTTTTGGCCATACAGTGTATATCAGGGCATCATTAGACCATTTCTATTTTAAGGGCATGAGCCCAAGTAAAATTCTGATGAGGTGCATTACAGTGAATATGTCTATAAATATGTTTTCCTATTCAATGTTATCATTTACATCATCTGGCTTATTAAAAACATGGAGGATAATTTTAACACCAGCTTACTGGGCACAGATTTGATCAATAATGTTAGTTTGTTAGCTGCTGAAAGAATGCTTGCGTATCTCCACTTATTTGGCAAAAATTACCTGATTTATTCATCAACATTAAAACATTTTGAAGTGATTTGCTCATTTTGCTTACAAAATGCTAGTTGTGGATTTAAGGAAATACATACATACTAATTCAGAATTCACTGGAATGTACATTGCTTTGGTGTTTTCTGTGCATAATAAGAAGAACAATTTTAACAATTGGAGTCATTAAACCAGGGTCCCCAAACTACGGCCCGAGGGCCGAATGCGGCCCCAACATTTGGATCGGCCCTCTGAACAATGCCAGAGACGTATTTTGTGTAGTTTAATTCACCTACCAACAGAACGGTACATTCAACATAACGTACCATTGCAAACAAACAGGTGATTTCAATACCACTGAATATGAAGAAATTATTATATGATTATAATTAATCATTGTGATAGTAATAATGTTCTTTTAATAGGCTATGTATCTCTTGAAAAGTAATGATAATTTGTCTGTACAGTGCATAACCAAATATTATACTATTCTAGCATTAGGAGGCATAAGAAATAAGAATAAGCAAAATCATAACAAAATCTCCACAATAATACTAGTAGTCACTTTGGTCCACGTAATTTTCTGGTACAGACTGACCCGGCCCCCGCATTAAAGAAAGGAAAAATGATGTGGCCTTCACAGAAAAATGTTTGAGCACCCCTGGATTAAACTTTAGAAACACCCCTGACGGGCACGGTGGCTAACACGATTGCCTCACACCTCCAGGGTTGGGGGTTCGACTCCTGCCTCTGCCATGTATGTGTGGAGTTTGCATGTTCTCCCTGTGCCTCGGGGGTTTCCTCCGGGTACTCCGGTTTCCTCCCCCAGTCCAAAGACATGCATTGTAGGTTGACTGGCATCTCTAAATTGTCCGTAGTGTGAGTGTGTGTGTGCCCTGTGATGGGTTGGCACTTTGTCCAGGGTGTATCCTGCCTTGATGCCCAATGACGCCTGAGATGGCACAGGCTCCTTGTGACCCGAGTGTAGATCGGATAAACAATGAATGAATGAACGCCCCTGATGTGTATTGAGTTCAACTGCTGCATAAAAGTTAACAAACTATTCCTTCAGCTTCTTGCGTAATTCTTCCCCCAGCCGGTAGGCGGCAGTAACTTTGATAAATCAGGCTAAACGTGAAGGTTGAAGCGGAAATACGTCATCGGTCCTTTTTTCCTCCGAGGCCAGGCGTACAGGGTGCGTAAGATTTTCGGTCTCCGTAATAGTTAAAAATATCTTCAATACAGCGTGTTTTAAGCGATTATTGAGTATTAAGAGTCGAAAGAAGCGCTTGTGTTGTGTTTTAGAGAGGTAGTGTGACATTTTAATGCGGATTAAATACATTTTAGCGAGTCGTTATGAATGGCTAAGTAGAGCTAAGCGTTATAAGCGCTGCTCATGGCCATGTGTTAGCGGCGTGCTAACGACGGCGATATTCATCACTTGTTTCCTAGATTCGGTTGTGTTCATGAATTCATTGTATTAAATTATTTAAAGGCTTTTAGAATATATAATTGTAAACGTGTACACATTTTATTTGTGCTCGTGTTGAACGAAAGCGCTTTTCTTAGTCAGAAGGCCGTCTTTAGTTACATGGAATGCGTCTGTTAAATAAAAATGTTTTCCTTGTAAAAAGCTTTCCTTGTCTTTTAATCTGACAGTGAAGGAAAAATGCAGATCTTCGTGAAAACGTTGACCGGCAAAACCATCACCCTCGAGGTTGAGCCCAGTGACACCATCGAGAATGTCAAAGCCAAGATTCAAGACAAGGAAGGTAGTGGTGATGATGATGATGATGATGATGATGGTGGTGGTGATGATTAACGTCAGGTTTATTGTCGTGTCATAACTGTATTAATGCAGTATTTTGCCACAGGTATCCCTCCTGACCAGCAGCGTCTGATTTTCGCTGGCAAACAGTTAGAAGATGGACGCACACTGTCAGATTATAACATTCAGAAAGGTGTGTAATTTATTTCCCCAGTCTTTTTTATTAAACCGTCCTGTCAGTATGTAAGAACGGCTAGAATCTGAATGGAAGAGATCAACGTTAATGTTGCTTTTATGACAACTGTTGTGTGTACTTGAACAAAGTTTTACTAACTAGTGTTAAGTTTGATCATCTCCAATAGATGGAGATGCACCAATACTATGTAAAGATGTCCAGTATGATGCTGATGTTAGACTTTGGGACTCTGTGTTCATCTCATACTGTATTGATAGAAATATTTTTAGAACTTAGCTATGCAGAACATCACTGGTGTAAGAAAAGCTATGATCATTGTCAGGCTTTGATACACATCAGAGCTTGAAAAATGTCTCATCTGATTAAATGAGTTGCTAAATAAAACAGTAATGCGTTGTAGTTTGAGGGCTTGCTGCTAAAAGGTAACACTGAATGTTTCTGGTCACTCAGAGTCCACACTGCACTTGGTGCTCCGTCTGAGAGGAGGAATCATTGAGCCTTCCCTCAGGCAGCTGGCGCAGAAATACAACTGCGAGAAAATGATCTGCCGCAAGTACGTACCTTATTTTTGCATTTTAATGTTAAAATATTTGATCTAAGTTATGTTAACACACTAGATTTTTTCTGTACACATTCAAGTATCCGCTCATTTAATATTGATACAAATTGACCGCTGGTTTTGTCCGCAGGTGTTACGCACGCCTTCACCCCCGTGCCGTTAACTGCCGCAAGAAGAAGTGTGGACACACCAACAACCTGCGCCCCAAGAAGAAGCTGAAGTAAACTGTAGCACTAGTGTGCTTGGAAATATATGGCGATTGTTTAAAAATAAAACGTTAAAAAGAAATCGGTGATTCAGTGCTTTATGTTCAGCAGTCAAGTTAAAATAAATGACAAATTCACATCACACACATGGCATCATGATTTCTTTTTATTAACCGGCACTGTGCACATCTTCAGCACAGAAACAGTTGTTAACGAATAATCCAGGCCAGGCTGCTTACATTCTGTATGTGTGTGTATATCAGTCTCTGGCTCAGTACACAGTTTAAGGTAAAGATTGCAGTACAACAAATTCTCACTTGCTATATGATTTGCAGGCCATAACATGAAAATTGATAATGATACTGGAAATGTGCTGTACCCCAATAAGGCATGTACAAGGATATCAGCCAGCAGAATGATGTAAAGCAAAGGTGATCTGTAGAGTAAGTGATCTGAAAAGTATCCCTTAAGAGAAATATTTGAGTATGTGCTCCTATAAGGCTCTAAAATCAATGTCATGCTCCTGTTAGGAAATGTAAAAAAAAAAACTTGATTGATTTATCATTTGTAACCTTTATTTCCTCTGACATTAAGACACGATCTTAATCGTATGTGTAGCCTGCCTGGGGGAAAAGTATGTTAAGTCACATTCAAAAGTCATTTCCTCTTCACACAAAAGGTCACATTTACAAATACTCAAAGCGATAAGTTTCCTGAAGCAATGACCGATACGCAACCATGCAGCCTCGGACGAGGCCTGTGACATCAAAGTTGAACAATGCTTAGAAGCCCTACATCTAACTAGAAAAGTACAGTGCAAGTTCCACCCAAGCCACAAGCGGGCATTCCTAAATGCAGGAAAAATAGCCTTAACTTGTACTTAATGAATACTTACCTAGAAATATCGTAACCTACATGAACCTATTAGAATAAATTGTGCATTGCCTACAGTACATCTTGACTACATGTGTACATTTCAAACTACTTTCTTTTCTCACATCTCATTTTACTTATGAAGATTAGTGCTAGATTAAATACAGACCAGGATATTCTACCGATGAATTAATCATACTGAGCAGTTAGACTCCTCAGAGAACAGTGATGTTTCTGCTGGTCTTTGGTATACATACACAGGGTCTCTGACTCAAAGAAACTGCATACGCAGATTACATTCACTTACCATTTCTCTCCAAATTAATCTTAAAATTTTGAGTTCATATAAAGTTTCAAAATTCGAATAGTATAATGGTTTCATGCTCACCATAAACTCTCGCCGTCGCTTTATTTCTTTCCCTTGCCATTATTCAACAGTGCCATAGTACCGGTTATAATAGGGTTATGTCTAGGACATAATATAATGCAACATAATATATTATTTCTATTTGGACTCTTTATTTTCTGCTACTGAAAGGAAACGTTCAGCCGTGCATCACCTGATGTATCAAAAATATACTTTACACCCAATCGCTATCAACTGAATACTGACTTAAACTGATATTTATTGCTAAATTGTTAACTGAAAAATCAAGAGGAAACATCAAAGAAAACTACAGAACAAAATGTCGTGTAGGTGTAGTCACTAGCCTCTGATATTCTCTATTTGAAAGCATAGCTACACTATGTGCTGACACGTGGCGCCTCTCGAACAGCAGCCGTTCTGTTTCTTAGAGCCGGGCTGCTGAGCTTTAGCCGAGCACAGGGACTAAACCTCTCTCTCTCTTTCACCTCAGCTCCAGCTCTTTCAGTCAGAACACCGCTCTTTCTTTACAGCTCTACTTGTCAAGCAGTTTGATGAGGGTCTGTCGCAGGTCATTGAGGTCAAAGAGCTTGACATCGAGCATCTGGATGACCCTCTGGACCTCGTTCTCGGTGCGGTCTCGATCCTCCAGGGTGGAGGCCAAGCTCTGCTCAGCACTCTGCACCCGCCGCTCCAGATCCAGGTTACGCATCTCCAGCCCCTGAATACAATCACAATAATATGGTTTGTAATATCGTCCTCACATTTCAATCACTATATATATATATATATATATATATATATATATATATATATATATATATATATATATATATATATATATATATATATATATATATATACACACAATGGTGTGAAAAAGTGTTGGCCCCCTTCCTGATTTCTTATTTTTTTGCATGTTTGTCGCACTTTAATGTTTCAGATAATCAAACACATTTAAATATTAGTCAAAGATAACACAAGTAAACACATCATGCAGTTTTTAAATGAAGGTTTTTATTATTAAGGGAAAACAAAATCCAAAACTACATGGCCCTGTGTGAAAAAGTGTTTGCCCCCTAAGCCTAATAACTGGTTGGTCCACCCTTAGCAGCAACAACTGCAATCAAGCATTTTCCATAACTTGCAATTCCTCCAAATGTGGAGGAATTTTGGCCCACTCATCTTTGCAGAATTGTTGTAATTCAATCACATTGGAGGGTTTTCGAACATGAACCACCTTTTTAAGGTCATGCCACAGCATCTCAATGGGATTGAGGTCAGGACTTTGTCTAGGCCACTCCAAAGTCTTCATTTTGTTTTTTTTCAGCCATTCAGAGGTGGACTTGCTGGTGTGTTTTGGATCATTGTCCTGCTGCAGAACCCAAGTTCACTTCAGCTTGAGATCACAAACCTACCGATCTATCAGTCTGGAAAAGGTTATAAAGCCATTTCTAAAGCTTTGGGACTGCTGCGAACCACAGTGAGAGCCATTTTCTACAAAAGGCGAAAAACATGGAACAGTGGAGAACCTTCCCAGGAGTGGCCGGCCGACCAAAATTACCCCAAGAGCACAGCGACAACTCATCCAGGAGGTCACAAAAGACCCCACAACAACATCCAAAGAACTGCAGGCCTCACTTGCCTCAATTAAGGTGAGTGTTCATGACTCCACCATAAGAAAGAGACTGGGCAAAAATGGTTTGCATGGCAGAGTTCCAAGATGAAAACCGCTGCTGAGTAAAAAGAACATAAAGGCTCGTCTCAGTTTTGCCAGAAAACATCTTGATGATCCCCAAGACCTTTGGGAAAATACTCTGTGGACTGACGAGACAAAAATTGAACTTTCTGGAAGGTCTGTGTCCCATTACGTCTGGCGTAAAAGTAACACCGCATTATGGTGGTGGTAGTGTGATGGTCTGGGGCTGTTTTGCTGCTTCAGGACCTGGAAGACTTGCTGTGATAAATGGAACCATGAAGTCTGCTGTCTACCAAAAATTCCTGAAGGAGAATGTCCGGCCATCTGTCTGTGACCTCAAGCTGAAGCGAACTTGGGTTCTGCAGCAGGACAATGATCCAAAACACACCAGCAAGTCCACCTCTGAATGGCTGAAGAAAAACAAAATGAGGACTTTGGAGTGGCCTAGTCAAAGTCCTGACCTCAATCCCATTGAGATGCCGTGGCATGACCTTAAAAAGGTGGCTCATGCTCGAAAACCCTCCAATGTGGCTGAATTACAACAATTCTGCAAAGATGAGTGGGCCAAAATTCCTCCACAGCGCTGTAACAGACTCATTGCAAGTTATGGAAAACGCTTGATTGCAGTTGTTGCTGCTAAGGGTGGCACAACCAGTTATTAGGCTTAGGGGGCAAATACTTTTTCACACAGGGCCATGTAGTTTTGGATTTTGTTTTCCCTTAATAATAAAAACCTTCATTTAAAAACTGCATGATGTGTTTACTTGTGTTATCTTTGACTAATATTTAAATGTGTTTGATTATCTGAAACATTAAAGTGTGACAAACATGCAAAAAAAATAAGAAATCAGGAAGGGGGCCAACACTTTTTCACACCACTGTATATATATACATACAGTTTGCCTCCAAAAAGTGAAAGGGGAGGAAACCTGTTTTAACATCCCACTAAACACACTGATATACACCGACCATGCATACCATTATGACCACCTGCCTAATATTGTTTTGGGCCCTATTTTGCTGCCAAAACAGCCCTGACCCGTCATGCACTGTGTATTCTGACACCTTTCCATCAGAACCAGCATTAACTTCTTCAGCAATTTGAGAAACAGTAGCTCGTCTGTTGGATCAGATCACACGGGCCAACCTTCGCTCCATAACCCTGTCGCCGGTTCACCACTGTTCCTTCCTTGGACCACTTTTGATAGACACTGACCACTGCAGACCGGGAACACCCCACAAGAGCTGCAGTTTTGGAGATGTTCTGATCCAGTGGTCTAGCCATCACAATTTGGCCCTTGTCAAACTCACTCAAATCCTTACGCTTGCCCATTTTTCCTGCTTCTAACACATCGACTTTGAGGACAAAATGTTCACTTGCTGCCTAATATATCCCACCCACTAACAGGTGTCATGATGAGGAGATAATCAGTGTTATTCACTTCACCTCTCAGTGCTCATGATGTTATCCCTGATTGATGTATATATAGTGATTTAATTTGAATTCCATTTAACATGTAGTAAAAAACGTATTTAAAAAAATCCATCTATTTACAGCTTTTTGTTAATCTGCCACCTTATTTACCCTAAGCAGAAATCAAGGCAAGTTTAGGAATCATTTCTGCTGTAAGGTTGTACAACACACCATAACCTATGGATGTGTGTGGATGTCCCCAGTCGCTTGTATACATGCGTGTTGCAACATTGCAGTCATTTTTTGAGCATTGCTATTAAAAAAGAAAGAAGAACTGTCAAAGTAAAAATAACTCGGTTTAGTTTAGTTGATGTTTATCATCTGGAAAATTGCTTAAGCTGCTACAACTAACTGTAATTTAAACAAAAACAGTGCAGATGTAAACTAATTATATTAAAAGCAATCACATTTTAAAGACGGAACTAAAATAGCCTTAGCACAAACCCACACTTTCAGTGAGCTATTTTTTGTTGTTCCTTCAAATCAACACACTAGCTGTAGTGTTTCGGTTCTTGAAAAGCCCTGATCGTGACCAGGTGGCTGTATGAGTAGCAGCTCACACAAGGGCTGCTGTGGCGGTGTATGAGGCTACTGAGGCTCTTTTTTTGCACCTGTAATCTGTGAATGGCTTCCTCTCTCTCCTGCTCCATCTCATGGAAATTGGACTTCTTCGCCTGAAGAATACGGATTTCCTGAAACACACAGAGGTCCAGAGTTGGTGCTACCTGGTGTTAAGATATTGTTTAAAGATTGGTAGGATAAAAGCGTCTCTGTGCAAAGTGTCTCCACAAACCCGCCTGGCTCATAACCTTCACCTCATCTTTAGCTTTGAGTAAAGCCTCCAGTTCCTCCAGGGACTGTGTGAGCTCATCCTTCAGCATGTCGCTAGGCCCCTGGCCTCCACGGCTCTCCAAATCTGCCACCTACACACACACACACACACACACAAACACACACACACAGTAGCTCATTCAGGGTTAAGAGTGTAGGTCAATTATTGACATTTTGAAGGAAAAAAACCCTGAATTATGCAGTGATCAGCTATTGATCTCTCTCACGCTCTCGCTCACACACACGCACACACACACAGTGTGAGACAGTAGGACATAGATGTCATGTGACAGGATGCTGAAAGTACATTTCAATAAAATTTGCCTGAACAGAAAAAGAGAGTTAATCATGTGGCACAGGATCAGAAATATGTGACCCGTCAGTGCAGGTTCAGGAGAAGTGTCTTGAATCTCTGTGACCTTCCTGTGGAGAATTACATGGAGTCTCCTATACACCATAAGCTCGTAAAGTCTGTGTGAAACTGTGTTAGCCCCCTTGGGCAGAGCACATGCTTATTGATACCATAGTTAGCACAACAGTGCTCTCCTTGTTCTCCATTTTCTAAAAAAATGTATCGTACCACACGATGCATTCATGAAAGATACACATATCTTTCTGTGTATTCATGTGTTGGCTGTTTTGGAATATTTCAGGGCCCCAAATAGCATACTTCCTCTAAACAGTGCAACACAGCATGGTACAGTTACTAACACAAAGCTACAACTACCGTGAGCGAGTACGGAGTGCTTGTTTCCAGGACTTATGAAAAGGTGCTCTCTTGAGTTTTTAAAGATTTTTGCCACACAAACAGTAGCAGACTAATCAAGTGCTTGTTATTTAACAACAAATCTTTCGGAAAATACTATTCAAATTTAACTTATTTTCTAAAAATAAAGCATTTCCTTTAAAGGAGTTGTTTCTATCATTGCCTCAACACACAGCTAAACTGTAATGGTAGCAAACGAGCCAAAGAAAAACAAGGGTGCCAATATTTTTACCCTAGTGGAAACTATTTGAGACCTTATTGTTAAATAGTCATTTCTGAATCTCAGATGGTGTTACTATAAGATGTAACATGTATAATATATATGCAGTGAATTATAGTACCAGTAAATGAATTGGCTAAGATAAAGTGTTACTAGTGTGTGTGTGTGTGTGTGTGGGGCACACTATAATGGACTGGTGTATTCACTGCTCATGCCAGTGTTCCTGGGATAGACTCCACAGTGAAACTGATCAGGATTAAAGGATGGTGAGTAAGTGAGAGAATAAAATGTAATTAATAAAATTACCTGGAAACAAAAAACCCACAAAAAGAGCAAGTATGGCAGGAGGAAGTTTTTTTTGTTTTTGTTTTTCATATTTTTGCAATATTCTTTGGCAAAAGTTGTATTTTGCATGCAATAATAAAACATTTGATTACTGAGTTTTATTAATATAAATAACAATAATTTTGATTGGTATGAATTGTAATAAGTTTAATAAGTTTAATAAGTTTTTTGTATACTACATGTATATTTTATGCATGTTCCACTTATTATGTATTTTCCGATCTCTGCTTCTGGAAATTAGCAGGTGATGTTCAAGACAGACGTCATAGACTTATAAATATCGAGGCATAAAAACATTAGTAACCAGGTATTTAAAGGAAATCTCCAACTATTCCTAACTTCGTCAACCAGCTTTAGGTCATACTCTCTCCTAACCCTTTCTCTCTCTCTCTCTCTCTCTCTCTCTCTCTCTCTCTCTCGTCCTTGACAATTGTCACAGCCCAGCCCTTGGGAAATCAGCACCTTTTCTGCATTATGTCAACAAAACTGACACTCACAGAATAAAGAAATAAATGAACGGGAGAACTTGTAAAAGGTCTTTGCCATTTGGAAAGTCTTAAGAGATGCTAGCTTATTTTTAACTATGTAATGTGCAAAGAAAAATCCCCCAAATGAGGAGCTGACAGTTCCCCTTGGTGATTTTTCAGTTCTCCTAACTAGGGCATAGAAAGTAGGATATAGCTGTCCTACAAACCCTACTCTCTCTGTGTCCCATGAGACATGAACCATTTTCAACCACCTGGCCGCCTGATTCATGGGAGAGAGAGAGAGAGAGAGGGACTTAGAGAGAGAGAGAGGGACTTAGAGAGAGAGAGAGAGACTTAGAGAGAGAGAGAGAGAGAGGAGAGAGAGAGAGAGAGAGAGAGAGAGAGAGAGAGAGAGAGAGAGAGAGAGAGAGAGAGAGAGAGAGAGAGAGAGAGAGAGATGCTCAGCCAGATTCTTCTTGTCCTTGTGCTAACCTAAAGATTAGGAGATAACAAAGTTTAGGCAGACGCCTATAATGTTAAGTGTGATAAGTGATGATCATTTTCACGATCGATCCACAGCAGCTTTTACATGTCATGGAAAGGGTTTCTGAAACACAGCCACATCCTCACGTTAGCTTAAAATTACACAGGCAGATGAAACACACTTTTACAATGGAAGCCAAATACTAATGAAACAAGTTCACTCTGAAAGATGGAGCCCCTTATAGAACATGTGCGTTATGAATTCATTAGCACGTCTATTTCCTCCTCTGACTCAGAGGCTGAGGTGGTAAGAACATTAGAGACCACCTCTATAGAGCCATTATAGAGTTTATGACATTACGGGCAGGTTCAGTAGGCACTCAGACTGGCTAAAATTTCATAGAAACTCAATGGGATACCATTAGCCTCCTGCCAGGAACCAGCCTGTAGGTTAAATCTGACCAGATCTGGAACTGACGCATTCAAACAAAGCAGGGCATGAACGTCAGTGGTTGAAGAACAAAAAAATAAATAAACGACTGGGTTAGAAATGAACAAGGCTGTTTCAGACTGCAGGATAGGAACTGGTCACACACTGTGTTTCCTGACAAATTATAAATCTAAATCACCCATATTAAGAGGAACATTAATAGTGCACTATAACCTCATTAGCAATCTGATACCCTCCACATCTAGCGCTTCCATAACAGCTAAGCTAATAATGCAACTGGGGATCTGATCGATGAGACGTCTAATAAGCAAGATCGCTGTTGAGTGAAATATCACCTATGTGGAACGCAAAACAAATTACAGCTATAGCTAGTGGTCTGAATTCACTTCCTCTGCATCAAGGCATAAAGAGCTTTGTCTCAAAGGAAAGGTTCATTGAAAGCTTCCAAACAGTTAGGAGACTAATTGGTGTAGGATTAAATATTGCTTGGGAGGTCAATCAAGTCAAATAAATAAGTAGATTATTCACAGTTTCTGCTGATTTTTTTTCCCAATTACAAAATGAAAAAAACAACAACAAAAACAACACATTTATGTTTGGACTTGTTTCAATTACTGTACATGTCAAGGCCAGCTCAGAGAAAAAGCACTTAACTCACCAAAACTCCCTGTTTCTCTCTTCCCAGACTGGAGAGAGTGAATGAGGGAGACTGCATTTATTCCTCAATATGGGGTCTCACCTGTTCCCTCAGCCTGTCCGTCTCATCCTGATAGGCTGCCAGCTGCTTCTTCCACTGCTCCACGTTGGCATTAGCCTCGTGCAGCGCCGCCACCAGTTTTGAGTTGCTGTCCTGCAGGGTAAAGAGCTCAGTCTCCAGGTTCATCTCACAGATAGAGCTGCGGAGAGCATGCATGAAGCACTGTCACTTTCACTGATGTGGACCAGGGCCAGTTTTATTTTAATTCAGCTTCGAATTTAATCAGCTGAAAGTTCCAATGCAAATATTTGAGATGAGTTGAAGTGACTTGGAACTTGATTTCAGGGCCATTTGTCAAGCTAATAATTAAGTCTGGTGACTGTAAAAGAAGCTTTCAGTGGCTATGCTAGCAGGAAATAATTCATGTTTAATTAAAATGTATTAATAAATCTTACTTTCCGCAGATTTAAAGTGTCATCGGTAAGAAAAAAGAATATCCCAGCTTGCACAATTCCTGATTTATTTAGATCAGTGGTTCTGAACGTATTGGTCAGTGAACCCCAGAAATCCAAAAAATATCCAGGGAGTAGAAACCACAACCCAAACAAATCATTATAATAATAATTATTATATTTAATATGGGGGGCACGGTGGCTTAGTGGTTAGCACATTTGCCTCACACCTCCAGGGTTGGCGGTTCGATTCCCTCCTCTGCCGTGTGTGTGGAGTTTGCATGTTCTCCCCGTGCCTCGGGGGTTTTCTCTGGGTACTCCGGTTTCCTCCCCCAATCCAAAGACATGCATGGTAGGTTGATTGGCATCTCTAAATTGTCCGTAGTGCATGATTGCGTGAGTGAATGAGAGTGTGTGCCCTGCGATGGATTGGCACTCCGTCTAGGATGTATCCTGCCTTGATGCCCAATGACGCCTGAGATAGGCACAGGCACCCCGTGACCCGAGAATAGATCAGATAAGCGGTAGACAATGAATGAATGAATATTTAATATGGAGCTCTTAGAATTATTAAGTTCATTTCATCCAAATCTCAATAACTGAAAAACATCAGCCTGTGAATAATCAGTCAGCTTGGATGTAATGTGCTCGGGTGATCAAGAATGAAAAGGTGCTAATACTTCCCTGGCTATACAAGGTTTGACAAACTCTCATTTATATGACAAAGGCTCACCAACAAAACCACAAATAAAGTTTGAAAATGCTGTACCGTTTTTATGGTCACATTTACAGCTGAATAAAACCAGGCTTTCTGAATGAGCAATCATAGATATTG
The DNA here is from genome assembly GCA_033459395.1 of Hemibagrus guttatus. NCBI lineage: Eukaryota > Metazoa > Chordata > Actinopteri > Siluriformes > Bagridae > Hemibagrus > Hemibagrus guttatus. The sequence continues at coordinate 5,189,878 of JAUCMX010000022.1, read as the reverse complement.
TTCCCATGCAGCACAGGCTTCACAAATTGGCCTGTAATATTCTTAAATCTCCCAAAACAAGCAGTTGGCAAATGGGGAGGCCCTGTGCAAGACTACTTTTTGTCAATATATTACAAGAGAAAGGGCAGGAGGCTGTTCGAAGACTCACCATAGCAACCCTTGTTAGAAAGGAGCACTAGTGGCCAATAACTGGCAGACAAAAGAAAGGCAAGTAGAAAGGGGTTAGAAAAAAAAAGCTCAACGTGTGAGTGCATGTGCCGTCACAGATGTACTGGAATCAGCACTTATGTATGACTCAACACTGTAATGGCTGTTCTTCTTCCCTCTTCCCTGGGTTCACACTATGAATAGTTCTGAATGGATAAGAGTAAGAGTTCATCAGGGTGGGGGAAAAAAAGTACTTCGTGGAACATGGTCTATTTCAGCATTAGCAGTCATGCTGGTGATGATTAAATAATGTTTTTGTCTTTTAGACAACATTCAAAATCTATCCACAGAACAAATGCATTGTAGCTCCAAAAAAAAGCGAGGCAGGAGGATGCTGATGCCAAAGCTCAAAAATATAGAGTACTGCTGTTATTTTAGAAACTGCTACTACTGATGCATTGGTGCGCAAAAAAGCAAGTTTGCTCTAAACGGATTCCCGACATGCTTGATTGATGTCCAACCTGTCCAACAAAATAGCCTTTGTCACATATCGCTGACTATAATGGTCTTACCCTTCAGAGAGCATCTTCTTGATACGCTCTTTCTCTGATGAGAGAGTGATGTCTGCGCTCTGGCTCCGGAAGAGTTTATCCTCCGGCCCGTTCACACACATCACCGGCGGTGACTGCAATTCGTCGGCGAGATCCTGCAACACATACATCAGCATGTGGCAAGGTTAGTGTTCACTTTCAAGAGTCTTTTCTTTTTTAACATTTCTTTTAAGATCAGACACATATCAGATTGCCTGTCACTGTAATGTCATCATGACTAACAGCCCAATTAAATTAAAATCATCGTATCCTTAAGACATCCTTTATGATGTTAACCCCTTTACACTCCCAGGACCCAGAGTCTGGTCCAGACTTGCATTCCTCACTCTACATAGCTTAATACACATATTTCCTGTTAGTGTAACTGCACTTACCGAGTAATTCCTCCATATGCTCCAAGATGTATGACTGCATTCATTATAAGCTGTGACTTTTAAGGAGTTTAATGAATTCAACAACACAATACAGAGAAATTCAGTTACACAGGCTAGACTTTTAACAAAAGGGGATATAAGCTACCGTATTGAATAGGTGTACGCTGAAAAATGAGCAGATGAATGCCGTCTGGGGGAATACTGAACAATGCATCTACTCTTCAAGGGATATTTAATAAAATAAAATCAAAATGGATGGGACAGATACCGTACAAAAGCTTAGATAATGTGTCAGGGTACAACAAAAAGTAGAATATTATGGAGAAAAGATTGAGTCATTTTATTCCTGAATTTATTCATAATGCAAAATACAACATTAGGGTTCGAGCCTCAACTCAGGTTTACTGTGGGGTTCTCCGGTTACTTCATACATCGCAAAAATATGGCAGTAGGTGGACTGGCTATACAAAACTGCCCATAGGTGTGAATGAGTGCCTATGTGTGTGAGATGCCCTGTGATGGTCTTGTTCCCACAGTAGTGTCCAGAACTGCCATTAGACTGACCACTGAAGATTGGAAAAAGACCAGGTGATGTTTTATAGCAGTCTAATTTTGGTGCCCACTGTAGACTCCTGTTTTGGACAGGAGTGGATGACAATGTGATCTTCAATGTGATCGTCAAGGTTCAACATGCGGTATGTTCTGAGATACCTTTCTGCTCACCATGGTTGTTAAATTGAGTTACTTCTGATCAGCTCAAACCAGTCTGGCCATTCTCCTCTGACCTGTCTCATCACCAAGGTGTTTGGTCAAAGTCATCAAGACTTCTGATATTTATTGTGAGCATTATCTGAAGCTGCTGACCTGTCTCTGCATGATTGTAGTTTGCTGCCACATGTATGATTAATTATAATTGCATGAAACTGTTAATAAAGTAGACCAAAGCTGGATAATTTAAGTCACAAACTGAAATTTGTCCAGTTCCCTGTCAACAATTAATTAAATAAAATACAATCCAACAACTAGCAGTAATGCATGATTGGATCAGTATTACACTGTCATTCTATTCAAGTTTCAAAGACATGTAATTTTTTCCATTGTCTGTACCACTTATCCGATCTATTCTTGGGTCACGGGGATCTCAGGCGTCATCGGGCAACAAGGCAGGATACACCCTGGATGGAGTGCCAACCCATCGCAGGGCACACACACACATTCACTCACACAATCACACGCTACGGACAATTTAGATGCCAATCAACCTACAATGCATGTCTTTGGACTTGGGGGAGGAAACCGGAGTACCCGGAGGAAACCCCCGAGGCACAGGGAGAACATGCAAACTCCACACACACGGCAGAGGCGGGACTCGAACCCCCAACCCTGGAGGTGTGAGGCAAACGTGCTTACCACCAAGCCTCTAAGACCGCCCCCCACCCCCCAGACATGCAATATCTAATAAAAATTAACTAAGGCAAATAAATAAAGCAGGTCTTGAGCTTGTTTTTTTTTTTTCTTTTTAATTTTAGAGAGCAGCTCCCCTGCTCAAAATCTGCTTGAAAAAAAAGAGGTCATGAGAATAATTACTCAGAGATCATTATCATGCCTGTCAGGGACGGTTAACTAGTTAAAAACCTGCAGAAGTCCTCCTACAAGACATTAAAGGACACAGTAAAGGACAAAACAACACGTTCTGTCTCCCTCGTTATAAAGAGTTGCTCATCCCTGCAGCAGTGAGGAAGGATGCAACAGGCTTTAGTAAGAGAGGCAAGTGTCACTGTAGCCCCTGTAGACAGCATAGTGTGATAAAGCAATGCTTATTTTTGCTGCCACAAATCTGCTCTTAGTAGAAATATCTGTAACAGCCGCACTGCATCACAACAGCAGAGCTTAAAGGAAAACCAGGACAGAGGACAGACGTTAGTTCTTGACCCAGGTAACCTGTCTAGTGCTTTCCAATGGTTTACTATGATTTTACTGTTGCACTTTGTGGTATGTTTGGTCATCAAACTGAACATTTAACAAGACTAATTTTACTGTAGTGCATTATCCTAAGTATGTTTATACCAGTGTTGTTGAATTCTTGAGGTTTATTTTGCATTCAATATGCTGAAGTAATAATAATGCACTCATTCTAATACATTATGGAGTCTATAGTAACAGCTTGCACAAAGACGTGTACGATGGATTCTCCACATGATGGAAAGACCCTCCAGTGTCAGTGCTTTGTAGTAGACAGAGGTTTACTTACACCACAGCACCGCTGAATGCTCAAATCTGATTGGTCAAAAGTATTGGATGCAAAAGGTGCTTTTTTTTTTCCTATTATGTTTTATAGCTATTCTATAGCAACAGCTCATACCAGGGACTTGTATCAGGTTTGGTGGGCACTCCACATAAAACTAATAATAAATGGATTAAAAAAACAAAAACAAAACTAACCTTGACTTATTCTGTAAACAATAAAAATAAAAATGATTAGTCTCATCATGATCCATATTTATAGAGGGTGCTGTTCACAGGTGTTCCCTACTATAACTGCCGGGAATTTTTATGAATTATTTCATAAATACAAAGAAACGTAAGGAAGGTCACAAACGTGAGGAATGTAAGTCTGGACTCTGGTCAAATACAAAAAAAACCTTTGCTTTGTGTAGCAACTTTTATGTTGTCATCATACAAAAATCAATAAATAATAATATTTCTGCAGCTCCACGTTCTTCAAAGTTTAATCATCTCAATGTTTACTGGAATAACATAGTGACCATAGTATTACAAAATCTATAAAAAGATTCAATTTTTGTCTATTTTTCTGTTAATAATCGCAATAAGTATGCACTCAGTGGGAAGTGCACAACTCTAAAGCTTTCTACTATGCGAGCCTCGCCTGTGCTGCTTGTCTGTTGTGCGTGTTCCCTAAGAGGAAAGAAGAACAATACTGATGTGCGAGATGTCGTCTATACGCTTGTCTGGCGGCCTTGATTGATTACTGTTGTCTTCTAAGCATGCTTTGAAAGATGCACTGGGAGAAATATGCGATGTGTTCCCGATGCTCATAACGCTCGTCACAGACCAGCTGTGCTGCAGTAAAACAAGGAAAGAGTTCTACATACAGTCACTATTTATTCTACCAACATGCTTAGTGACTCACCTGAGAGAACTGTAGAGATCCAGTCGAAAGGCATTATGAAAGAGGGACATGAAAGACAATTACGATGAATGAGTACAGGAGATGTTTTCCAGGATGTGAATATTTTTACAGAAGTAACATTTGATGCCATTAAATGTTCCAGCAACTACACCACCATGCCAAGCTTAAAAAAAATACAATAAAATTAAACATAAACCACACATGAAGCCCTGAAGCACTGAACTACAAGGTAGGAGTGGTGTTATTGTTCATTTAGCGGAAGAACCCGCTGATTGTTTAATTGCTTCTGATCACGCTTTTGACCTGAAAACAGATTTATGCAGTGGGAGACAGACACTCTGAGCCAAGGCACAGAGTAATTTTAATCGCTGCCCTATTTCTCTTCTCTCTTCGCCGTGAGATGAATGACCCAGCTGAGGCACGGTTGGGGTGCAATAACCCTTTGCCTACTGCAGTACTTCCACGAAAATGAGTAGCTTTACTGTTTTAGAGCCAGTAGCTTTAGAAAAGCAAACGTAGACTAAAGGACTAGCTAAGAACTGATCATTGGCTATTTAATGACTGATTAATAATTCTTGCATAATGTAAATCACATTTTCAATTAATTTTGATTACAATCTCAGTGGTATACAAATAATTAAATGTTGAATAGCTGTGTTAATGTTGATTCATTTGTCTGGATTGTCTTCAGAATCTTAAGAATTTACTGTGATGCTGAACACGCTTCAAGGAGCACGTCAGCTGTCCTATTCTGTATATGTGAGCAAACAAATGTCCAGACTGTCGCTCTGATCATTAGAAAATACACCAACCCCCAAGTAGAGCCAGTTACCCCGTCTAAACTCCCAGCCACGAATGGCTAGGGCATTGTCAGGAATTATGATCTCCAACGATCTCCAATGTTCGTACTGACCCCATGCTTATTTAATAAAAAGAGACAAAGACCATAATGGCTTCGATCCTTTAGCATGATTTGATTTTAGCAATCCATTCAAGTGTGTGTGTGTTTGTGTGTGTGTGGGAGTGCTTGTGAGAATGCACCTGTGGGGCTGCGATGTTCAGGGCAGCGTTAGCCAGCTCCATCTTGTCTTGCGATTTCTCTCTAGCCAGCCGAGCAGCTTCTCTGACCTCCTTAAAACGCTCAGAAAACTGTAATAAAAAAATACCACACTGATGTGAATTGCATAGTATTATATTAATGTATAGAGTTAGCTTTGGCCAAATTGTCAAATTGTCTCTGCCATCTGTAGCCTCCACTTGCAGCTATCCAGCAAATAACATGTCATGTAATTTAAAAGTAATTAGCTAAAATCAAATCTGTGCCTGCAGACATGTAGCAGAAGAAGCATATTATTACATATGATTATTCAAATCATGTTGTGTTTTAATGCGCAATAAAAGCTTAGTTTAAAAGAACGTTCTTTAGTTCACATCTGACCATGAGCAAAATGATTTCCCAAAAGAACCAGGGGTCTTTAAATGCTTAAGTGTGCTGCTGTGAGATTTACCTGGTTAAGCTGCTGCTCAGTGGCGAAGCCCAGGCCGTACACCGTGTTAGCCCTGCTGTCTGCCCACTGGCCAAACTTCTGGGATGTCTTAGTGAATGTCATGTTGGGTGTGATGGTGCTGTTGATGATAGCCTGAGGGACAGAGGGCAGCTCTGAGTTTTGGCAGATAACAGACACTGGTGAAATATTCATTGTGACTGAGCCACTTATAAGCATTGATGGCAGGTATACATGAGCTAGTTCAACAAATGTCTTAAGGCAGATTATTCTGGATTGCTTCCTTCAGTCTTCTCCTCAGGAGGTGAAATGCTGCTCCGTTAAGATTTAGCGGGTTAAAATTTAGTGATTGACCTGGCCTTCTACTCCCCCCTGAGTTTCCTCTCGATTCATTTTATGTATTTCTCTCTAAATTGGCAGAGAGAATGTTCTTGTTGTTGCGGGTTGCAACAGCGGATTATCCCATCCACATATTTGATTTTGGCACAGGTTTTAAGGATTCCTCAAGCAATCCTCCCATTTTATCCGGGCTGTACTGATAGTTAACCCCTCAGTGGCTGGGATAGTTCGTTGCCCGGAAATCACAGCAGTCCAGCAGTCCAGAGGAGTGAACCCGCTCCAGAAGCAGTCATGCAAGCACAAGCCATGACACTACCACCACCAGGTTTTAACAGATGAGCTTGTTTTTTTTCCCCTTTCTTTCCTCCACACTTTGGTCTTTCCATCATTTTTGTAGGTAATTTTGGTTCTAGAACTTTTGTGGATCATCTCTGTATTTATTTATGAATTCCTCTGACCTTTACTGCTGATAAGTAGTTTGCATCTTGTGCTCTGGCCTCTATATTTCTTCTCTCAGTCTTTTTCAAACAGTGGCTTGTGAGACCTTCAGTCCTGCCCTGTGGAGGTTGTTGGTGATGTCACTTGCTGTTGTTTTTGGGTTTTTCTTCACAGCTCTCACAATGTTTCTGTCGTCAGCTGTTGTTGTTTTTCTTGGCCGTCCTGTTCGCCGTCTGTTGCTTGGTACACCAGTGGTTTCTTTCTTTTTCAGGACATTCCAAATTGTTGTACTGTCAATTCCCAATGTTTGTGCAATGCCTTTGATTGAGTTTCCGTGATTTCTCAGATTCAAAATGGCATGTTTGCTTCTTCATTGTTTCGTTTAATACGTCTACATATGAAACGTAGTAAATAAAAGAATTCTAAACTCTATTCTCATATGCATCATTTAATCTGAAACCCAAATGTCTTCAGTCTACAGCAAAAAATATTAAATTGCCAAACAAAACCAGTGAATTGGAGGGGACTCTACTTACCTGCCTATATATACTCTATTACTGCTAGCTCTTTTCCTGCTCTTCACTGTGCAAAAATAAAAATAAATGGTGCAATTTATTCACAAAACTGCAGTTTCTGTTAGCCGTAAGCCAGTTGACATTTCAGGGACCGTCTGTCTCAAACTCTCGCACTGAATACATCAATCTGCATGCAGGATGCAGGCTGCTGTGTTTACTGGTGTAGGCTTCTACTTAGTAGCCTCACAGTATTGAAAAACCCAAATTGTGGCCCTGCTTTCAAAGCATAAACATAAAGTCTGAACCTTAATAACGGCTTTGAACCTATCAGGGTTATTACTGTGCATTCAGTTCTGTAATCATCCTTTCTCTTTGATATCAACCAGACCATTGATGTGTAATTAAACACCATCCTCACATGTTTGGCAGGCTTTCAATAGATAAAGAGAAACCATGTACCAGGTTTCTTTAAATCAAACATGCACCAGGGTATCAAGTTCTCTTTTTTTCCTTTCTCGCTCTCTTTCTAAAGGTCTTGTGACTAGATTAACAGGTTGGCAGGATTAAAAAAAAGGGGACGTGAACTCGTGAGCTCGTGGTGGAATTAAAATGAAGAAATGTAGGTCAGTTTGGGGGTGTAGGGAGCGCAGCGCTGTAATGCACTTCAGTAAGCTGTCATTATATGACCAGCTAAAGCTTTGTAGGGGTGGGGTTGAGGGGGGAAAATAAAAATAAAAAATCACACTAAGTGTATTTAATTCATTTTCACACGCACAGCACACAGCACTCAGTTACTGACCACTCTAAGAGAAAAAAAAAAATACAGTGTACTAAATTCTGTGGCCTATGTTTAAGTTCATCTGAACATATTGATCATCCATAATTCCTTGTGTGTAATAATGCTGTCCTTATTTTGACATCAATGCTGTACTTATATGCAAGGTCACCATGGACTGTTTTATATTCTGCAACTTCATATCAGTCTTCAGCTGATCTATTTCATAAATGACCTATTTCCAACCATGAAGCAGGGCTTAACTGGATATTTTTATCTTGGTGAATGCACTCAGGGCATCCTGATGGCGCACTGCTGCTTCACTGTTCAATCCTGACCTCAGGTTACTGTCTGTGTGGAGCTTCGTATCTTCCCCCTGTGTCTGTGTAAGCTTCCTCCAGGTTTCCTCCGAGTTCCATCTATCTAAACACATGACAGTAGGTGGATTGAGTGTAATAAAATGCCCCTAGGTGTGAATGAGTGTGAATGACGGGCGTCTTATGGAGGGAGTATTCCCCGTACTTACTCCTGGACTTCCCAAGAATGACCCTGCCCAGGACAAAGCAGTTCTTAAAGATGAATGAATGAATTAACGAATGTACTCTAACTGTATCAACATGCCCAGATAGTACGCTTAAAAATTGGTGTCTTATATCTGGAATTGAGTCAGCTAAGATGCTCAGATGAGCAGTGAAACGTTTCTATCTAATTAGAAAGAAGTCCAGTTGACATGACTTCCAGATAACCGCATCTGGATGACTGAGAATCTTCACAATCTCCCTGTCTTATAGATCATACAAATCAAAACAAACCTCCCAACTAAATTAATATTCTCCTATCCACTGTCCATTCACTTCTCCAGTACTCAAAAAAAACATGACTCGATACTTGAGGCATCCACATTGCACAAAAAGCACAATCTGCATTCTATAGGTGATCTCTGCCTTTCCTCATTGATCAACACTTCCATCTCTCAGTATCCTCCTCCCGGAACGCTGCTCCTCCAGCCAGAGAAGCCTGGAGATTCACTCTATCAACTGATATCGATTATCCACACTGGCTAAATTGGGCAGCTAAATCCCTCATCACAAACTCCACTTTCTGTGCTCCTTTACTGAAGGTGAAATCTGATAGTGTTTTTGATAGAAATCATCTTTTATAGAAAACTTTTCTGATCTAAACAATTGTTAAAGATGCTTTAATCCAATCATTTTCAGCCGTGTCCTGGTGCAGCTTCATCTAGCAGTGTAATGAGGCAGCTTCATCTAGCATCATCTAACGTCTAGATGAGAAGCAGCTCCCACATTAATAAAAAGGGACGACTGGCTCACCTTGGTGCCTCCCACACTGATGATGCGGTAGGCATGCCGATTGGCATCGTAGAAGAAAGAGACGGTGACTGCATGCTTGCTGGCTGGGATCCAGTTGCGCTTAGTTGCAGGATCGATCTGGAACACGTGCGCTCGGGTACTGAAAATGGGTTGCTCCCTATGTGAGAAACAGAAAATGACAGAAGACCAGAACAAGATTATGAATTTAAGAAAGTGAATGCCATACACCGATCAGGCATAACATTATGAGCACTGACAGGTGAAGTGAATAACACTGATGATCTCCTCATCATGGCACCTGTTAGTGGGTGGGATATATTAGGCAGCAAGTGAACATTTTGTCCTCAAAGTTGATGTGTTAGAAGCAGGAAAAATGGGCAAGCGTAAGGATTTGAGCGAGTTTGACAAGGGCCAAATTGTGATGGCTAGACCACTGGATCAGAGCATCTCCAAAACTGCAGCTCTTGTAAGGTGTTCCCGGTCTGCAGTGGTCAGTATCTATCAGAAGTGGTCCATGGAAGGAACAGTGGTGAACCGGTGACAGGGTCATGGGCGGCCAAGGCTCATTGATGCACGTGGGAAGCGAAGGCTGGCCCGTGTGATCCGATCCAACAGACGAGCTACTGTTGCTCAAATTGCTGAAGAAATTAATGCTGGTTCTGATAGAAAGGTGTTTTGGCAGCAAAAGGGGGACCAACACAATATTAGGCAGGTCGTCATAATGTTATGCCTGGTCGGTATACACACACACACACACACACACACACACACACACACACACACCAAGATACTATTAAACACTTATGCACAATAATTTATATGCATGAAGGACTTTCAGGGGATCTTACAGCATATGCAGTTTTCCATTAATATGAATATTAATGTAAATGATGAATAAAGTGTATTTCAGGCCAGCATTTTGATGCTTGATTGTTAGCTTTAGAAGCTAATGATTTTGGTACACAAACATAGTAAAATCGTCATTAGCTAACCCACCTGCTAACACATTCCTGTGTAAAGCGCAGATGTGCCCCAAGATCATGGACCAGAGAACCTGATACTGAAATCCGAAAGCCTTTCTATCCAACTCTATACTTAATCATGTAGCCCTGCTGCAAGGTTAATGGCTTGTAAAAGATTCAGAAAGGGCTTCTTTTACTAACTAACTTTAACACAGCTGCATCATTAAGGATAGAGTGTGTGAAAGTGCTAGCAGCTCTGAGTGGTATTATGGTAAAATCAGCTATTAGGTGAAAATCAAACGTGACACGCCGCCCTTACATTAACAACACTATGGCAGGGATGAGAGGAATCACAAGAAAGATCATGTTTATTGAAAGTGTTGTATACAGCAGAATGTGAAAACCTCTCTGTCTATCTGAAGGCTTTAGTTGATGTATTTTCAGCTTTTCAACAGTAAAAGCATTTTGCTCGTCCAGACTGCTGGACCAGAAGGACATTATAGGGACATTTCTACTACTAATAGCCACAGCTGAATTCCAGAAAAAAACCACAGTCCAGCGTGAACGTGAAGCATACAAACACTTCAACAGCTCGACAGACTAGGTGGTCACACTAACAAATTCATAGCATGTCGTGACTAAGAGGATCCTAATCCTGGGCCAGGACATTTATGCCCTTTCTGTCCCTGTGCGTGTGACCGTGTTGTGGATGTCTCCTGGTTACAGGGTAAATATTTGAAGATCTCAGAGCAGTAGCCTTGTTTTGGCTAGCTCCTCTAGCAAAGATTGAAGCCTCATTAAAAGTCAATGTCAACAGGGACAGGATTAAACTCAGCCCGGAAGAAGAAATGTAGGAGAAGATGTCACTGGTCTGTACATCAGAAGAAAAAGAAAGGAACTCCGTCACGGGTATGGAAGTGGTACCCTCCAGATGGAATAAGAAAATAAGAAATGGGTAAGTAGATGAATCTGGCTTTGTTGTTCAAAGTGTTCTGAGGTCACAAATCCCTAATTGGTATTTATCTTCCTGCACTGTTTAGAAAGCGCTGTACACCGATCACCCATAACATTATGAGCAGTGAGAGGTGACATGAACAACACAGATTATCTCCTCATCATGGCACCTGTTAGTGGGTGGGATATATTAGGCAGCAAGTGAACATTTTGTCCTCAAAGTTGATGTGTTAGAAACAGGAAAAATGGGCAAGCGTAAGGATCTGAGCGAGTTTGACAAGGGCCAAATTGTGATGGCTAGACCACTGGATCAGAGCATCTCCAAAACTGCAGCTCTTGTGGGGTGTGCAGTGGTCAGTATCTATCAAAAGTGGTCCAAGGAAGGAACAGTGGTGAACCGGCGACAGGGTCATGGGCAGCCAAGGCTCACTGATACACGTGGGGAGCGAAGGCTGGCCCGTGTGATCCGATCCAACAGACAAGCTACTGTTGCTCATATTGCTGAAGACGTTAATGCTGGTTCTGATAGAAAGATGTCAGAATAAAAAGACGAACAATCTGATAACACAACACAATTCATTTACTAAGCATGCAAGATAAAAAAGGTGCTCATCGAATCTAGTTCAAACTTACTCAGACATACATAAACTGAAGGAGCAGGACATGAGTCATGAATGTTTTTTGGAAACAGAGCAAGAAAAAAAGAATCATTGTTTTTTTTTTAATGACATTACAATAGGGCAAATATCTGACATTAGAAAAGGTCTGCAGTAGTATTAAAACACAGGGAGGTTAAGTGTCTGATGAGTCATCGTGGAAAGGGGACATCCAATACACGGCCATTTAAAAATACCATAAATGTTCTTATTGTGAGAGTTCGATAAAGAACAACACAGTAGTGAAGAGAGCAAAGAATCTATCCTGCAGTCACCTACAAAACCTTTCTGAAGGTTCGGACTGAATTTACTCACTTGGTACAAAACAACACACGGTCATCTCTGCATCAGTGAAACAAAACACTCATTTACAATGTAGTTTAAAAAAAAAGCCCATTTTTACCATACAACAAACATTCAGCTGTTGAGCACACTATACTTAATAGCTATGGATATAAAATAGATAAAGGCTTTTTTCTTTTCTTTTTTTTTCTTTTTTATAGCTGTAACGGATGATTGCTCCAGATTATAAAGCTGACCTTATTTTTATAGCTGTAACGAATAGCTGCAAGCTCCTTGCACAAATTAGGGAGCACAAACAACTCTGTATCACAAACGTTACAGAAAACAGATCTGTGGAGGGCAAATAATAAAATCATTAGCTAGCCAATCTGTCCTCACACTGCAGGAATATTATCTGAGTTTGGCAAATGTTTTTATTTTCTTTCAATATGTTTAAAGGTAAGATTTGTGTATTGTGCTAGTAGGTGAGTTACACGGCCACATGCCTAGCAAAAATCATCCTGCTGTCAAAGCGATCGCTCCGTGATGACAAATCACACATACTAAATTTGCAAAAGTCAGTAGGGTTTATTTTGTTCCCTGAACACGAAATCTGCTTGTGTCCATGCCACCGATTTGTCCATCTCTGACAAAGACAGGCTCATTTACTAAACTCTGTACTGATTCTGCCTGATCAGGGTTTCAGCAGCAGTTTAATTCTCTCTCTCATCTCTGCATAATCCTCACTGGTGTCTCAGATCACACAGTGCATTCCAGCACCGGCAAAGACACACACATGCATACACACACTAATCGCTGAGATGATTACAGCGCCTTCCGGATGAGATCACCTTCCACAGCCACGACCCTAGAGCAACTCACGGGGTGGGGTGTGGGGGTGTGTGTGTGTGTGTGTGTGTGTGTGTGTGTGTGTGTGTGGGTCGTTTGAGGGCTTAGAGGAGTGCAACTTGCTTTGGGTTCTGTATCTGTTCGTCACACCTCCTTATCCATCACATTATCTTTTTTATAAACCTTTTTTGGAAAAGACATTGTGAAGAGCGAAAGTCCAGATCATATTTCCTGAGTTTTTTCTTAGCACTAATCACAGAGACAGCACAAGATAACAACATTGATTTTTTTTTTTTATTGCTTTTATTTTTTTTATAGACTTTTTTTCTGCAATAACAAAACCAAGCATTCTCACCTGGATGAAATTAAACACAATTTACACTTCAACAGCCTAATGACAAAAACTAGACATGTTTTCGAGAACATTGTGAAGAATAAAATAGCAAACATTTGCTTTTCCATGGCACAAACAGCATGAACAAACCGAGTCTATTATATATGCAACAAGCAGTGCTTTTAGGTCTGTCCCTGAGCTCCAATACTTCCAGTTCATAAGCCAGTGTCCCAAACAGACAGTTCCAGGTTCCTGGTTCCAAAAGTTCGAGTACTTTAGAGAGTAAAGAAAAGCCTAAGGAGTCAATGAGACAACTAGTTCGAAATTCTTTGTTTCTACTAGGTCCAGACATGTTACCTGACTACAGTGTTTCTCAGAAACTGAAGAATATAATACAGATAATACAGAACACACACACACACACACACACACAGAAATACATCGATATGCACTTAGGCCCACAAACAAACAGTAAAGAGAACTACGCTTACTACACAAAAAAGTGCAAATGTGTAAAAGTGTATACATCCTGTGTGTGTGTGTGTGTGTGTGTGTGTTGATGTAGCCAACAAAAGACAAGTTTTGCTTTGACTGCCTACAAATTTCACTGATATATTGCCAGATATACATTCCTAATGAAGCAATTACTGCCAAATGTTACTAAGCAAACAGCCTCTTGATAAAACTGCTTACAGCTGCTCAGTGCTGCTAGAAAGCAGAAAGACAAGCTTGACTGAAGCACTGCATAAAGACAGTGTGTGTGTGTATATATATAGTGATGGTATATATCATGCGTGTGACAGATACGATCCACTAAAGTAAATCAGCATTTGTACTCAAGTACAGCTGTAACGTACAAGCTACGTCTCAAATGTGTCTGCCACTCCACTGTAATATTTCAACAGCACGTGTCCCTTTTAATTGCTGCACTTCCATGCCGGCTATAATACCTCATCAATCACGTTAACCACCTACAGTATGTTAAAAGAGCGATTAGGCTGAACGACTTCCCCAAGTTTTGTTGTGTCAGAATGAACTTTGCAGTTGTCAAAGGCTCTGCACTTGAACGTGTGAGGTCGTCTGAAGGACAAGCGGCGCCGTTCGGTTAGAAATGAGGCCGTCCTCTCACCTTGGGAGCTTCGAGAAAGCCTGATCTAATTAACCCGATGCTCTCTTGCTAATATCCAGACCAACATTAAGCTTGTCTGAATTCCCCAAGGTCGAGTCTGTGAAACACTTCAGCTGATACAAATCATGAAGCAGACATATCACATGGCTAAACGCCGACGGAAAATATGGCGGCTTGGCTTTTCATACTAAATCCCATGACCTTTTTGGTGATGCTCTATGAAAGAGTTTCCCCCAATCGCACTGCACCTCTTCCGGAGTAGCTTAATTAAGCACTACAGTGTAGTTTAAAACAGATTTGAGAAATGAAACTTGGGCAAATGCAAAGCGGAAATGGCAAACCTGTGAATATTTTATAAACACATCACACTTGGCTTCAGGGCCAAGTGTTCAATAGTGTGGAAAAAGGGATGTAATGTGATGTGTAACCTGAATCATGCTGGGAAATGTAAAGGGCCAGATGGGAAGCTGATAGGGGGAACGGCTTGGGGGTTTATTGGGGAAGACGAGGGGGTGAAGATGTTTACTGGGCATATGGCGCTGCTTACCTTTCTCTGTGGGACGGAAACATCCTTACTGGACAAATGAAGACCTTTTTCTGCAACGGGAAAAAAGAGCCAGGATAAAAGCGTTATAACTCACATGGACACACAATTCTAAATCATTATTCTAAAAGCACATGGGAATTGATTTGCACGTTTGCTGAAAGTAGAACAAGTGAAGAGCCCTCACGCTAACAGCTACCATTTAATACATAATACATACTTATAACCTAATGTTGCTACTATTTATTCCATTATAACCCCATTCTCTCTGTATGACCTAATTACACTTACTCATCTGTGCATTCATCAATGTAATTAATGCATAATAAAGAGTGACTACAACACACATTAATAATATTTTCAATATTTTCAGATCCCCAAGTGCGCTTTATCATAATGCCAGTAGTCAAGCCTGTCCTCAACAGACTGTTAGGCTGCAACATGTAGCCCACGTATAAATATATAAACATCACAGTATGTGACAAGTTCTATATCGCAAATATTACATCACTTATTGCAGTCACATTCTGTCTTGTAGTTTACAGCATACTGGTAAATATCTCATGCAGGAGGAACAGTAAAATGGTAGTTTAAGGTACCAAAGCTTGTCATTATGTGGTAGTGTCACAGACTTGGCTACTGCATCTTTCTCAAAAAAGGTCCACAGTTTTATCAAGACGGGCAAACATGCACAAGTACATATGTAAGAAACCAGAGCTGTAAAAGATGCAACATGGATAATCCATCCAAACTGGTCTCACCTGGACACTTAACCTTACACCTAAGAACGATGCTGTAATCATGAACGCTGAGGTGTGCTCATCTCAAGACGCTGAACATCCTTTCAATGCACTTTGTGAACCGTATGTCTTTATAGTATAGCATTGAAGATGAGAGAGGATTCTACATGAGCCTGGTTCCTCTCAAGGTTTCTTCCTCATGTCATTTCAGTAAGCTTTTTCCTCGCCACTGTCTCCTCTTACTGGGATCTAAACCTGCACCCAGATTTCTGTAAAGCTAAATCTTGACAATTGCAATTGAAGGGAATTCTCAGACATGGGGACGTGGTTAAAGAGTAGCTTGCATTATTTTGGCAAAGATTTTTATTATTATTATTATTATTATTATTATTATTATTGATTCTCATAAAAAAATCCCATATTGCAACTGCAACAGCAAGTCAACAAGTGTCAGCCAAAGTGCTGAACAAAACAAAATTTTGAATAAGAGTGGTTGAATAAAACAAAACAAACAGTATGGATATGTCCATACAGGGATATCCTTGATGTATTGTGCATCTCACTCTCTCTCTCTCACACACACACACACACACACACACACACACACACACACACACACCTGCACCCTGAGAAGCAAAAACTGCACTTTGGCACAGTGACTGTAATTTTTAGAAGACTGTACAGCAACAACAAGTTGTAACAATCTGCCTAGATACAGATTTTCTCCCCCTGAGGCAATAACACACACACACACACACACACACACACACACACACTACACACTTCACTCACCCCATTTCGTTGTCAATGCAAAAAGACAGGAATTCTCATTGCCCCTTGACAGTGAGGGAACTGCAGAAACCGCAGACTCCTGGATCCCGTCCGGATGCGTCCCAGTGAAACAGCCGGTATTACCGAGAGAGAGAGAGAGAGAGAGAGAGAGAGAGAGAGAGAGAGAGAGAGAGAGAGAGCTGATCGCTTCAGTTCCAAACGCGACTTTTTAAACTAAAACCGTTCAGCCTCAACGGTCAAAACGGGACCGACGGATATTAAACATCCGGTGTGGAGTTTCTTTCCTGTTTCCTCCCTCCTTCTTTCTTTCTTTCTTTCTTTCTTTCTTTGGCTGCACTTCTCGGTAACCTTGCGGACAGCAGCAAAAATAAATAAATAAATAAATAAACAACTCTCCGCCGCTGTCCGCCTCGGGGGGTCAAACTCCACGCCGCGGCGCCGCTTCCGGCAAGTCGTTGGGGAAAAGAGGAGGGCGTCGATCTGTCCCGCGCTTTCCGTTATCCGCCGTTTTCCGTCACGGGCGAGCCCGAGCAGCCGCGGCACAGTTGCCGGTGTCACGCGCTGCCGCCGTACGCACTGGGCTTTTAAAAGGGCGCTCGCGCGCGCCACCTGCTGCCCGGACAGCGGCGAGGGCGCGAGCCAGGAGCCAGGAGGCTGCTTCATCGGGGCTGCGTCCCAAATCCCGTCGCAACCTGCTCAATATGCATGCACTCTGCTTGCACATATTTTTAGGAACACCTGTACACACAAGTGCAGGTGTCAATCATGTGGCCGCAGTGCAGTGCAAAAAACCGAATGGAGATGAGACACGGGCTTAACGTTCATCTTAACGACGAGAATGCATGCGAATGCAATGCAATGAGAATGCAATGAAACGTGTGAACTCATTCGTTCTAACTGTGGCATGGTTGTTAGTGCCAACCTGGCTGGTTCGAGAAATTTGAGAAACTGCTGATGTTCTGAGATTCTCACATGCAACTGTCTCTAGAGTTCACATAGATTGGTGAAGAAAAACAAACTAGTGAGAAACACTGTTGGTGAGAGAGGTCAGTGGGAATTGGCCAGACTGGAAATTGGCCAGACTTTGAACTCACAAGAAAGCTACAGTAGCTCAAACAATTACTCTTTAACACCATGGTGAGGAGAAAAGCATCTCGGAACACACGAAACCTTGGCGTGGATACGAATACACCACAAGAAGAAGCTTTTATTGGCCATCTTCACAGGGAAATTCCTTTCTTCTGGGGATGGAGCACAGAGTCTGCCATGATTCAGTTAAGGTAGAGAAGGCTAAGGGCCTTGCTCAAGTGCCCAACAGTGAAAGCTTGAACCCATGACCTTCTGAGCAGTAACCCAGAGCGTTAACTCTTGAGCATCCACTGCCCATAGCAGCGTCCACTACTTTCAGCCAAGAATGGGAATCTGAGGCTACAGTGGACATTCAGTGAAACTAGAAGATTTAAGACTAGCAAAAAAAAAATGTTGTGGCAGTACGGTAGCTTAGTGGTTAGCATGTTTGCTTCACACCTCCAGCGTCCTGGTTTCCTCTGGGTGCTCCGGTTTCCTCCCACAGTCCAAAGACATGCTTCTAGGCTGATTGGAGTCTTTAAATTGCCTGTAGTGTGTGATTTTAGTGTGTGATTCTGTGATGGGTTGCCACGCCATCCAGGGTGTATCCTGCCTTGATGCCCGATGACGCCTGAGAAAGGCACAGGCTCCCCGTGACCCGATGATAGATCGGATAAGCGGTATAGACAAGGAAAAAAAAACAAAAAAACTGATGCCTGATCTTTGTCCAGTTTTTCATGGGGCAAATGTGGATCTCCTCCAGCTCACCTGATAGATTAATTACAACCCTTAACACTCGACTGCTCAGCTGCATCCTGTTTAAGTGTCAGCCAATATAGATGTAAACTCTATCACTATCCAAAAGCATGATGGAGAATTTCCAGTGCACTTGTGAAATTCCATAGTGCCAAGCTGAAGTGAACTTGGGTTCTGCAGCAGGACAATGATACAAAACACACCAGCAAGTCCACCTCTGAATGGCTGAAGAAAAACAAAATGAAGACTTTGGAGTGGCCTAGTCAAAGTCCTGACCTCAATCCCATTGAGATGCTGTGGCATGACCTTAAAAAGGTGGTTCCTGCTCGAAAACCCTCCAATGTGGCTGAATTACAACAATTCTGCAAAGATGAGTGGGCCAAAATTCCTCCACAGCGCTGTAACAGACTCATTGCAAGTTAAGGAAAACGCTTGATTGCAGTTGTTGCTGCTAAGGGTGGACCAACCAGTTATTAGGCTTAGGGGGCAAACACTTTTTCACACAGGGCCATGTAGTTTTGGATTTTGTTTTCCCTTAATGATAAAAACCTTCATTTAAAAACTGCATGATGTGTTTACTTGTGTTATCTTTGACTAATATTTAAATGTGTTTGATTATCTGAAACATTAAAGTGTGACAAACATGCAAAAAAAATAAGAAATCAGGAAGGGGGCCAACACTTTTTCACACCACTGTATATAATTTTTTACATTTGCCATAACACACTTTAAAAAAATAAAAAAAATAAAAAAAAACTGTGTGGAATGTCCACCAGAAAAGTCCCTGTATAGGCTGTTACTATGGAAACGATAATGTATTAGAATAAGTGCATTAACACGAACCTGTGACTTGCCGTGGAGGTGGAACTAGTATCAGGAGAAAAATGCTGGTCTACAAAATTAACAAGCGCAATCCCAAATTCAGGAGTGCTGTGACACAAGCCACAAACATTACGACTCTCAAGCAAGACTAAGATGAATTAACCCCCCCCCCCTCCCTCCAGATGCACAATCAGGATATATTTATAACATTCATATATATTGATTTTAAGCTAAGTTTAATTATTCCATGATTAATAATCTTGACGGACTTTTTAAAATCTGTAAAACTGTATAACTCATTAAAAGTCTTGAGGTTTTGAAGGGTGTACAATCTTTTGCCCACCACAGGCAATGGTGCGAGGTAGCGTACGTTTGTTTCTAAATTAAATCAGTGTGTGAATGAGAAGTGCTGAAACCACACGACACACAGGAAAGAAATGCAACAGTATATTTCATAGGATTGAAGGCAAAACAAGTGCAATCTACATGAGAAATCAAAATCATACTACCGTTAATCCAAAAATAATTGGTCTAATTAAACAGAATTATGGTCGCTCATCAAATAGAAGGATTTTAACATTTCACTAGAATATCTACTCGAACTTGGACACTACATACTCAAAACACCCAGTCTTCTTGAGTGAAATAAATCAACATTTATTGTAGTAACGTTACAAGAATTACATAGTGTGGGGACATATTTCCTTTAAAGAAAAAAAATGTAATCTCTGGTCAGTTATATGCTTTGATTCAATTTTAATTCATCCTACCCCTCAGGTCAGTCAGGGTATATAAGCTATTTAGTCAGAATTAGTCCCCTCTGTAATTTTCGTCTGATTTCTGTACAGTCTCTCATCTCACAGCTGGTTAATCGTGCGAGTCTGACATGGACATATCAGAGTACTAAAGTTACAGCATTCAAGTAAAACAACACAGCATTTATCGATCTATCCACCCGAAACAATCTCTGTATATTGGGTGTTCATCTTTGTCGATCAGGTTGTTGTTACAGGCCATGTCACACACAAAAAGAAGGGGGGGAAAAAAAAACCTTTATTATTGATATGGGTAGTATCTGCTTACAAAGTACACCAAAGAAACAGAAACCATTCAAAATCATTAAGCCAGGGGAGAGGAACTGAAGGAACATGAAGAAGCTATGTTTTTGATATTTAATTCCCTGTTTAATTTTGGATGCATATTCTACATTTCGCTTTGATACTACAGATGAGAATAAGTATAAATAACATGAAAGCGCTATGCACACAAGCAGTGAATGTCAAATGGCAAAACCTTCTTGAAATTTGTTATAAACCCATTAGACAACAAAACACTTAAATGAACAATAGTAACTCCATCAGGGAACGTTTTTTTTCTTTCAGTTTAGAGCCAAGAATAAAAAGGTAGTACTGCCAAGCTGTTGGGACACTAGGCAAGTAATAAATGCAAGGCATGAACATTCCAGGGTTATAATGAAAATGACAAGGCATCAAAGCATTATACGAGCACAGCTTTTGAAAAGAAAGGGGGGGGGGGGGGGGTTAGGAAATGTATGCAAAGTCTTAGATCATGAAGTGGATAACGTACACCTCACATTCATATCTAGACTATAGAAATAATGAAATACGCAATTAGGTGTTAAAATAATACAGTAAGTAAGGGGAAAGCAACTTCAACAATCAACAAGGGGGGAAAAAAAAAAACTATTAATCACAAAACAAGAGAGACAATATGGAGGCACATACACAACCTCCTTAGCAGAACACTACCATCTATGCGCACACTGGCATCCAAGTAAGCAAGAGACGAGTACGGCAGCCTCTTTCAGTCTGTTTGTGGGAAATGGACACAGAGAGAATCCCACCTGTCTGCCCTTCACCTTTTAACAAACGGCCAATTTTTGTGATTCTGGGATGCATTTTCCGCATGGCTCAAACTCATGTGTAGGAATAATTGAACTCAAAATCCAATAAGCATTGCATAAATATGAATTGTATTAAATAGGTGGGGCGATTTAGAGAATTTAAAAAAAAAAAATCTTTGCTTTGCAGCACTGCCTGTACTGTATCTTTATGTGTAAAGATGTAAATGTCGGTACAGAAGACAGAAGAACTGCTGAATGTGAGAGCAGTGCTTTATTCTTCCTACGGGTTGAGAAAATTCTCTAAACTCTTCTCAAACGTATCTACCCACGTTCAATTGCTTGCAGTCCTGTCAGAGTATGGTATGTGAAAGGTTAACTTTAGTGGCTGGCCCCTCAGTTTCTAGCTCATTTTCTTGTGGACCTGTGACTGCACGCTTCCCATACAGGAGACATCAACAAGCCACTAACAACCAATCTCTGAAATTTAGGTTCTGCAGCAATTGCTTATGCGGGTTCAACACAATTTGTTTAAAATGGCGAGGAAAAAAATGATAAACTTTAAACCTCTTAATCCTTCAGTTTTGCCATTTTGTTTAAAAAAAAAAAAAAAAAAATTACATAGCCATTTATTAAGACTCTCCCCTTCTTTTTCCACTGTCAGATACCCAGAGCAGGCGACATCTCTCACGGCCGTTCCATTTCTGAACCTCTACTCCACACCCTTCAACCAGAAAACTTTCCTCAAAGTTGAATCTTTCTTCAGAGACTCCTAGCACCATTTGTAAAGATGGGACCACCACCAGAGAGAAAAAATAAAAGAAAAACAAAAAACAAATTTTGTAAAACCACAACCATCCGCCGTAGATGTTTCCCCATCCTCTCAAAGATGTTTGGTGGTAATATCTGAAAGTCAGATTCCAACTTTGAAGGGAAAATTTTCCCCAAAATCAGCTGCGTGAAAGCGTTTTTAAAAATATCTTTATTTGATCATTTTTTAAATGACGTCACCTCATCTTTCAGCTTGTGGAGACGACAGAGCAAGCGTGGCGTTTTTTGCAGGTAGTTTTAAGAGAACTTCGTCTTCTCTCCGTCTCGGGTGGCAGAGCGAGGTCTGCGGCTGCCGGCTGCAGCCTGGCGAGAGAGAGGAGGCAGGTAAGGGACTGCCTTGCTCCCCAGGAGGCGCCTCGACTATGCGGAGTCGCAGATCGAAGATCTCGGTTTGGTTTCCCTCCTACATCGTCTCCTCCTATACTGCACCTGCTCCTCTCTCCTCCTCATCCTTAGCGAGTGGTGGGATGGTTTCGTCCCTCCACTCTCTTTCGTTCCCTCTTTACTTATCCTGCTTTTCTCCCTCTTTTTTCACACGTGATTGGTTTGATTCTCTCCTGTTGTTCTCACACCATGGTGCTTCAGTTGTAACAGTGGTAAACGGGCATCCATGTTTGTTCTTTTTTTATATTTACCCAGATTTAAAATGCTGATGAACTAAGCTCAGCGTAGGCCTAGCTCCTGTTCCAACAACCTGAGGACGCAGAAAAAAAACAGGTCCATCAACATTACATTTTAATTAACACTAATCCCTAAAGCAGTCTGGCACGGCAAGACGTGTAAGGAATGGTGCAAAACAAAGTGTTGCTGCATGCAACACCACATATATTTTTGTATTGGACAAGACTACACAATATACAATAAATGGTAATTTAATATTAAAAAGATGGTTCATCTTGTTTTAGTTTGCTCTTTTGTTCAAATAATGTGTTGTGCCTATCATGCAGTGCTACACAAGGCGTTGTGGTATTATGTGCATGTGCTCTTACACTCTAGTACTGAGAGAGTCCAGTCACTCCTCCATGCTGGTATGCCCGTTCACCCTGGTACGTGGAATCTTGGGACAGAGCCACATCCATCTGTGACTTGAACTCATCACCCAGGTAACTGTCCTATTTGGCAGAAAGGAGGACAATATCATTACAGACATATCAATACTAAAGTTCCTCTGGCAGATCCCATTCATTCTGTAAGGAGACATTTCACTCTGGATGAAGATAAGCTCATCTATCGGGTCTACCCAAAGGCTCATTCCTTGTTAGAGAATTATCAAAAATATGCAGATCATATACATTAGCCTTACAATGACTATATTTTACATGTCCACATTCACAAAAGACATCCTATATTATTCTGTTCATAAAGCAACTTTCAAACACAGTCACTTTTCCTGAGATATAGAACACCACCAAAACAAACAAAAGTAATCAGTGCAATGAAGGGCTGTGTACCTGGGAAAGTTCAGGCTGGGACAGGCCTGGCTGGCTCATCTGTGAGGGCTGGCTCATGGTAATGTAGCCCTGGGTCAAGGGTCCCTGGGAGAAGGGCTGAGACACCAGATCCTGACTGGCCTGGCTGTTTGCCATGTTAGTCTGCCCGCTGCCATGGTTACCCACACCACGATTCCTCTGGCGCCCACCGCGCCCACCTGTTTTACCCTTTGGAGCACCACGACCTGAGCAAGAGTGAAAATCACTAATTTAAGAGATGTAAAATAATACCAAGAACAAAAAATATATGTTAACCCAACATAAACACTCTTCACATTATTTAATCAGACCTTCTCCTAGCTAGCCATATTCTACAACAGCTCTTAAAGAGCAGGGAGGGCTGGTGTGAAAGTGTATAGCCATCATACCAGTAGCCGGGCCATTAATCTGGCCCAGGTAACCCGGTGGGGGCATGGGGGGCATGACCAGGTTGAAGGGTATAGGAATGTTCATGGAGGCCATTGGGTTGGGCCCTGCACCAATCATCCCAATCTGGTCATGAGTTTGAAAATACATGTTTGATGGACGACCTGGAATTACAAAAATAATATACAGTACAATGTGAGTATTAAAAAAAGCCATCTTGATTCTTTTTAGAAAAATGCCATCTTGAATGGTTTCTTAATGAACTGAACTTCAAGGACTGTGTTGATTCTACAGTGTTTGCACTTGGGCGACGACTGTGTAGCCCTACTTTCTAGAATGATTTGCAAGAATAAAAGTCCCATAAGGAGTCGTTTTTGTATTACTTACCAGTGTTGCTGCGGTCATATACTGAACCAGGAATCATGGCCTCCCTGGCATCGTACATGGCAGTGCTCATAAAACGAGCTCCCTGAGACACAAAGAACACACAAATGGACTTCATCTGATAGAACCACACAAATTCTCAATGGCAGTTTCTCAAAAGGTTTTGCAATCTCTGTGTAAGTGAACTAAGTATGATAACAAGTATAGACTATTTAACTTCCTGATGAAAGACCTTTATGTACATGACATCAATGAGACAGCCTGTGTATTCTGAAATACTTCTGCTATGAGGTTATTACACAGCAAGTGCTGCCATAAATTTTCCACAATTGGAGGAGTGTATGTGCAAATGTACGTGAAACACTCACAGGGTTGATGGTGTTGACGAGCTTACGAGGTTTACTAAACTGCATGAGACTCTCTCTCAGATTGTTGAGAGGCCCCTCAACAAGAACCTTCTGCTCCTTGTAGTAATTCAGCAAGTGGTTCCAGAGCGGCTGCTTAGACAGAGCTTTAGGATTCCCCACAATGATCACGCCATACCTGATGTGGAAAAAAACAAATTAATATTTTAAATTAAAAACGTTATATTTTGCATATCTGCACCATTCAACAAGTGCCTCAATAAACAGAAGAATAATGGGTGTGTTGATGAAATTAAACAATAAATTGTAACACACTACATTCTGTAGTGCTGTGGATAAACACTGCATAAAGCATATTACCTGGCTCTGGTAAGGGCCACGTTCAGCCTGCGTGGATCATTAAGAAAGCCTATGCCTTGGTGCTCATTGGCCCTTACACAGGACAGAATGATGAAGTCCTTCTCACGGCCCTGGAAGGCATCCACGCTGGCTATCTCAACCTCCTTCAGGGGGAGAAAAACCACACACTTGTTACCAATACACCAATTCATACAGATGTTCAACTAAACAGTCTTTTATTAAACAACCTGGTAGCTCAGCTAGCTTAAAATATTTGTGTAGGAACCTAAAGATGCATCCATTACCACTTAATTACGGACATAAGGAACTTGTGTAGTAACCTGTAAATAACATCAGTCTCAGCATGTGTGTATGTGTGCATATGGCTGTATTTGTACCTGATAGAGCTTAGTATGAAGGGAACCGCTGAACTGCATGTACTGCACCAGGTAGGAGCGCTGACCCTCGTACGGAGTGATTATGCCAATCTGGTCAGGTTTGGCCCCAGCCTTCAAAAGGCGAGTGGTGATCTTTTCCACATTAGCAGCCTCAGTCCTGCATACATAATTTCATCTCATTCACAGCTCTCAGGAGAGGCCTAAAGCTAGTCTGGTGTAGAAAGCCTCTTGAAATGACTTTTTTAATTCTCATCTTGTGTTCTAGATATCTTCCAGGATATCTGCACGAAAAACTTAACCTTCACCCAAATGAATTTGACGTCACACAATTCCTTACTTTAGTAGATGTTTTTTTTTAAATATATTACATAAATCAAAATGACAATTTCAACTCCCAAGGGAATATTTATGATGAGCAGTGTACCTGTTGAGGTAGGAGGTGCCTGAGCTGGCAATCTCCTCCTGACCCTGTGTCACATAGAAGAACATGGGCTTATCTGGCTGAGGCCACTGGAAATCAAAGCCCTTCTTGATCCGGTCAGCTATGGTGGAGAAAATAAAACTCTTAACAGAAATCCATAAACACTGATAAGGTAAACATGTCCTCAGACTAGCGCTATAACTTTCAATTCCTGTTTTGATTTGAAATTCTCTTCTTTAAAATACAGCATTCAATGCTTGATCAAAATACATGTTCACAAAAAACACACATTTCACATACCAGCAGTGACTCCGTTCTGGAGAGAGCCTTCATAGAAGATATTTGAAGGGAAAGCGCTGAGTGCAGGGTGCATACGGTACTGCACTTGTAGGCGAATGGGTCTGATGCCCAGGACCACCAGTCTTTCGAAGAGAGACTGGGACAGACCTGCCTTAGCAGCCTTTTTACACATGACCACTGGACCTAGCTGGCAGTGATCACCCACCAGGATCAGCTGAGAGATGAGGGAGAAAGCAAGAAAGCTGTCAGTTACAAGTGGGAACACAGTAAAATATATTTCAGATGCTTATAAATGAGGCATGTTAAAATAAGAAAAAGCAGTGTGTTTGGCCAATACCTGCTTGGCTCCCAGAACTACAGGCACCATGCACTCTGGCTCAGTAGCCTGGGTACTCTCATCTATCAGGATGGAGCGGAACTGCATTTTAGCCAGACGAGGATCACCCGCACCCACACAAGTACAACAGATGACGTCTGCATTCTGTGAAAACAAGAGATGAAAGATATGGAAAAATATAGGTTGTCCTTGTTTCTACTGAGCATGGTCTGAGAACATTAAAAAAAAAATACAATAAATGTCCTCATAACTCATTTCTGATTTATTTTTTTCCTCGGAAAGAGATTTTTCAGAACATTAGCTTACATAGATCACACATCGCTAACTCCTATGTTCACTGAATCAAAATCTCATTTCAACCAACACTTTTTCTCCAAATGGACTTGTACGCAATGAGAAAGTAACAAACCATGAGTAGCTCCCTTTCTGCTGTGCGTTTCAGAGCCCTGTAGCGCTTCTCATCTGAGGAGGACAGCTCTCCTGTCTCATCCTTCAACTGTTGCAGCTTTTGCAGTTCTGGCATGCTGTATATGCACAGAAACATAACAGGCAAAAGAGTAAGCATGTAAATTTGCCAAAGACTGCTTAAATGACAATCAATAAATTAACAAACAATAAATTGGCAGGTGTTCCAAATTTTAACCCTTTGTACATTACAAACTGATAATTGAATGTTATAATTAAAACTCATACTTTATTGATCCTGAAACTGCAGGTTTACATTCATGGTAAAAGATAAACAAATTAAAGTACAATGCCTTTAATAATCTCTCTATATATAATCCATACAATTAAAGTGACTCAAAAAGAGGTTCTTTTAACCTGTCCATGTTGCGAATCTGGTTGTGCAGAGCCAGGAATGACACAGGCGAGTCAATGGCCTCTCGGCTTTTGGCACAGAGACGCACCACCTTCAGTCCTGTTTGGTGAATTTTCTCCGTCAGCTGGTCCACTGCAATGTTGCTGGGAGCACATACTAGCACCGGCCTGGGAGCCAAAATGACAACGTGCAATATGTTCAATCAGGCTCAAGAAACTACTTAAATTGTACTAGGAACAATTATACGCTTTCATGCTCAAGCGAACATAGGAATCTATGAACATACACATTACACGGCCCCAATGCCCTTTGTCCTCCTGCTATGCCAATGCTTATGGCACAGCATGACCACGAAAAGCAAGAAACCACATTAGGGAAATGAATGCTTGTGGGAAACAAAGACTGATGTAATGTCCAAAGAAGAGATGTCCATTTAACATCACTTTTACCATGTGATCAGTGTGGCATTGTTTTCAAGTATGGAAAGATGAGCAGATGTCTAAAAACAAGTGGGTAACAGAATCACAGACACATGTAAAATGTATGAATAGTGTAGCTGAACAAGAGTAGTCACATGTCTCACCCGTTGCCCTGTCTAGCCAGGTGGTAAACAATAGTCGCTGAGGTAACAGTTTTGCCAGTTCCAGGAGGCCCCTGGATAAGACTGAGAGGACGCTGGAGCACCGTTTTCACAGCATAGACCTGAACAAGCATAAAAAGTACTGCTTCAATAATTTGGACCAACACATGTGCATTATTGGTGTAAACATGTTTCAGCTTAATAAAATAGCTGGTTGGCTAAGTCACTGCTTTCTAAAAATTAAGTATCAATTAATTATAGTGTGCAGCCTGATACAGAGAAACTGGAAGTGTGACTCCACAGAGGCTCACCTGTGAGTGGTTGAGGTCAGGCAGGCCCTGGGCAGTGAAGCGCTTGGGTAACTGGCACTTAATGATCACATCCTCTACCTCATGGCCAAGCAACTTGTGATAGATGTAACCAGACACTGAGGTCTCATCTACAGCGAATGTTTTCAGGGCACTCTGCATGCTTTAAAGACAACATTGGAAAAGTGTCATATGATTTTTCTTCTGTAACACAATTAAAACAGGCTCAGCAGTTTTGCTTGAGGTTAGCATGCAGTGAAACATAATACGAGTTAATATTTCCCTTGCTTGCACATGCAAAACATGTCCCAAGGTAAAAGCATGATTTCAGACAACAAGGACTACACAAAATAATCCTCTCGCTTAATAAACATAGTTACATAATAACCCACTAACCGGTCAAAGGAAGTAGACTTCCAGACAAAGTCCACCTGGAAGTTGTGGGGCACCTCGACAGGAGCTCCAGCACTGCTCCTCAGCTCTATAGCAATCTCATCTCCATAGTCTGAGAGGAACTCATTAAAGAATAACACTTACAGACCATCTGAAAGCATTTCGGCATGATATTCAGGCAATAATGAGCAATTTTATGTGTTGCTAATTATTTATGTAAACAGCTGCCGTTTCAAAGCCACCAAGGACTTTTATAAGTGACTAAATATCCTACTAGCATAATAAACCACATATGATCACAATAAAATTGTCAGCGTTGCCATGCAGAGTAAGCAGGAAGGATACTGTCAGGGACCTTGATGACATGTCCAATCCCCTTCCAAAGGGGAGCCAAGTCTCCCTTATAGCGCAGGCAGATCTCATCTCCTTGCATAAGACGCATGTCTGCAGCAGAACATGTGATGGTTAGTTTTATGCTGCTTCGTTTCATTTGGGTTTATTATATACCCACCAGACAGTGATGCATAAACATGTACAAAAAAAACCCACACATACAACCACAGACAGACACACACAGAGGTGCATGCGTCCGTGCATACATCGATGAGGGATGCATGGGGCACGGAGTTGGGGATGGGATGGATATGAACCACTGGTAGACACAGAAGATGATGAAAGTAAATATTACCACCTGAATCCGTCTTGGGAAGGGTGAAATAAGCAATCCTCTTTTTATTCAGGCCCAAGTCCCACCTGACAGTTATATTGTCTTGGGTCTGAAAAGAAAACATGAAAAGAAAAAAATTAAGAAAACAATTAAAAAACAAGATCATTCAATAAATATTTTCTTACCAAAAGTGATGAGACAATTCTCCTTTCATAAACACACTTTTATAACATCTTGCAAACAAAACAATTCGATTAACGTTAAGTACTTTTTATGTAGTGAATGCAGAGTAAAGAGGTAAGCTATTTTGTCAGACCACCTGGGACTCTTTAAGCTTCTTGTCATAATCTGCCTCCAGTTTGACCAGTGGGCCAAAGATATTCTGATACTGGTAGGCATCTTCATAGCGCAGCAGCACATGCTGAGGCTCTTCATCCACACCAGGCTTCTCCAAATCCTCAAGCGTTGCAGTTGGATTCTCCTGCAAACCAGAAATATAAAATATAAGGATTTGAGATCAGGGCCAGTCAGGCATTTTGGACAAAGGGTCAGACAAAGGGTCACATAAAAGTCAAGCTTTATATGCGTTCTCAAAATGTTATTCAAAACGACATGCAAGGTTTATACAAAAAGTTCAGAGTCTCGAACATGACACAAATTCCATCAGAAAACAAAAGCTTCCTTATCCACATTAATCAAAAGATATGTTAAGCTCATGCAGTCATACTCAAACACTAGATCTTCCTGCATGTTCTGTTACCTTCCAGAGCTCCTCCAGTTTGTTGATCTGCTGAGCAGTGATCTGGCGTGCCCTGAGCTGCTCCTGCTCCGATGGAATCTTCACCAACCAGGACAGAAAGCACCGGTCCTGGATCAAAGGCTGCCACTGGGAACTGTCCCAATTAATGTCCTTCAGACTGCTCTGACTGGCACATGGCTGCCTAAACACACAAACACACACCCATGTGAATACTCAGATCTCACCCTGGTCAACAGACAACCCTTCAACAAACTTTAAAACATAAATGACAATTACTTTAAATATATTACTGATATAACTATTGTTTAGACTAGACCAGGGATACTGAAAGCCTGATTCTATAACAAACATCAGTTCAGTTGCAGCTCGTAGTTCCCATGACAGAAACTTTCCTGACACACCTCTTCTTCACCTCTCAGCATTAATGTTGGTTTAACAGTGAATGTTGCTGTGTGCTTCTCTATGTTGGTCACACTTGCTACTCCTTGGAACAAGAACTGTGACAAATACTGTCATCACCTTTGCCATGATGTGTTCACCTAGTAATAGTCAAAAGCTGCTTGTAGAGAGCATGCTCTGAGACCCCAAGGTCTATGTAGTGCTTCTTAAGGTCTCATCCCTTCAGCCAGAAGGGCAAGAAGTGCCCTGTAACTTAAGTTGCAAACCTAAGCAGTATGTGCTCATGTTGTAAACAGACGGAGAATATGCCACAATGGCATTTAAAAAGTACCAAAAGCAATGCATCCGATGCCGTTCTGTGACTGCTGCTGCACTTGTAACACAGGTGGAGGTGCTCTTTACTCCAGTTTGTAGAAAAGTTTGAAAAGTAATTCCCCACATGACAATTGTATAAAAAAAATGTGCGCAAAATCCTAAATTGCTAAACGTTTCTGGTATTTAGTCCAAGCTTATTAAGTACACACCCCTATTTTACTCCCGATGACGGATCTGACTCACGATCAAACTAATTTTCAGTTTCAATCGGTTTAAAGAATTGAACACGCACAACCTCTTGGAAAGTTTACTCTAACGTGGCACGTCAACTTCCCCTCTCTCTGACTAAGAAAATAAGAGATGCAAATGTTTCCCACCTGCACAGCAGCACCACAACAGAATCAGCCTTTGCTGGAATAAAACCCAGGAGGAAAACGTTGCGACAGCCACAGTTGTAACACTCCAACACGGTCTCCCCCAAAGGACCGTCTTTGTGCAAGGTCACCTCCTTGCATTTGGCCCGCACCAAATGGTTGACAATATGGCTGTGAAAGAGGAGCAGAGAGAGAAAATCAAAAAATGATGCATGATACAATACACCCCTTAAAAAGTGAATTCATTCTAAAGGTTAGAAACGACCATTCGTTTAAAAAATCTAAAAGTGCATGGCCTGTAGCTTTACAGACTTTTACACTAGTTTTCTACAGCGCTTCATCTTAACCATGTTTTCACTTCCATGTTTCATTCTTGCTGCATATGATAATTCATTACACTTGACACAAATGTCCCAGATTTGTAATAACTTTTGTCCAGTGCCAGTATTTAACCCATTTCCAAACCTATAACATGATACTGTATGTACATTTTGTGCAGTTACTCTAGTGAACACTAGTGACAAAATTCATCAATTTGAAGTCAATGTATTTTGTAAAGTGTCGCTTGACATGACCACTTTTCACTAGTGCCACGGACTCTGAACAGATAAGGGACAGCTGTTTTGAACTTGAAGCGGAGATTAAATGTAAATTCTCCACCTCTAACCAAAAAAAAAACAAAACAAAACAAAAAAAACCTTAACTTCATTCCTTGTCCTTAAAAATCATTCCTGTCCTGACTTAACATCTAGTGAGTCTGTTATATAATGTACATAAGTGTGCTATTGGATAAGCCACAACAAAGAATCTGCTACAACAGCTACAGATGGGTTAATGTTTAGAAATCTGGAGATACTGAACTATGGCCATTTATTTCGTACACTAAACGTCTCTGATAGGGTATTTTGTGTTAATGTTTGGTCCACTAAAATACACACAGACAGGTCATATTCTGCCATGAGGATTTACTCATAACATTAAATAAAAAAACAAACAAACAAAAAACTTGACCGGTAGTGTAGATATAGCAGAACACCTGACCTCTTTACAAGCAGTGTAGATGCATTATTATAAATTCTGCTTAAAATACTCTGACACTGTTTACTTCTCAGTGAGTAAATTCTGCTTAAACTGTGAATGTAAGCCTTAAAAAAAAAAAAAACTTTTTTAAACCTACCTGCCAGAGGTGTTGCCACGTCCATTGCAGAACCACTTCTTGCTGGTGTTGCAATACACCACACAAGCAGGGTCATGAATGCCACAGTAACTATACAAAGAAACACACAGTTCTTATTATTTTCACAAATGACTTTTTTTCCATTTATATTTCTACTTCTGTATATAGCATATTTAAATGTCTGTTTTTCTTATATTAGTGTTACATTCCATCTCGACTGTGCGATTCCTATGCATGTCTGCACTATATGCACGTCTGCACCATGTCCATACTTTCTACACTGGAGCTCGAGTCAAATTCCTTGTGTGTGTAAACATACATGGTAATAAAGCTCTTTCTGGCTTCTGACTTCATACGTTCAGTAAGCAATGCTGCATTTACACTATGGGCCTTGATGTACGATTTTTATATTTGGACACAAATCTGTTTTTTTACCACATGTCCATCATACCAAAATGTGCTGGGCTGAAAACGGCAACTTTTGGAAACAAAAACAGGCCATTCTGTAGTTTCCAAACATGATTATAATTGTCTTTAGCCTCTTTATTTCTTATTATACCTTTATTCTACATAGACACTGTAGTATGGACCGACTCCATCCTCATTCTGTCACAGCCTCACAAGTCTTGTGGATATGGCAAATCTGTTCGTGTGTCAAATGACCAGATCTTGAATGGTTTTGTATTTACAGGCTCATTTGAGTGTGTCCACTAATGCATGTAAAAAAAAATCCATGGTGTTTAAAAGTAACAATATCTGATCTAAGTCAGAATACAGCAAAGACAACCTGAACTGGTTGTCAATGGGAATGCAACCCAAGCCTAATCCCCTTGCAAAGAACTTGTTAGGGAATTGTGTCACATTACTCAAAATAAAGAGCTCCAAAAAACAGGCTGTATACAAGTGCATTATTAGAAAAAACTAAATGATGAGGCTACCTGCAGGCGTGCACAGGGAGATCCTTGGTGTAATAAGTGTCCTCTTCATCCTCTTCGAAATTTAGCTCTGCCAAAAGTTGGCTGGTTTTCACCACAGCATCATCGCCGTTCTGCAGAACTCCCTCAGGTCCGTTCACCTTCGCAAAAAAAAAAAACAGAAAAAAAAAAAAAAAAACACACCGAAACCCAAATCATCAAAGCGCAAAAGCAACAGGAAAGGGTGAAAGTGAAACAGTAGCATGTTGCCAGGGCTAATTTGCATCTCTCGGATGTGTGGCCTAGCCTAGCCTAGCCTAGCATAACTTAGCTTGCCAGCTGTGGTCACGCTAAGTTTTTTAGCAAGCTAGGTTGTTTAGCAAACTAGCTAGCTTTGAGTGGCTGATGAACCACTAGCATATGAAATGTAAATAAAACAGTTAAATGGTGGATGTGGTGTTGGTGACAGCCACCTGTTTACGCTACCGCTAATTCGCTTATTCAGGCGACGGAGCTTGGCAACCTAGCTTCACAGCTAAGCTAACTGTAATGCTAACGAGCACGATATTCGAATACGCAGACCGCAACAAGCCCGCTAATTTCGTTTCGCGGCTTCGTCTGCCGATTTGTTTTGCACACTAAACTCAATCAGTTGGAGGGAGGGAAAATACAGCAGCGCACCTGGTTGTCGAGCTGACTCTGGGTTTGGCCTTGTGTTTGAGTTTGGCTCGGCAGGGTGAAGTCGGTGAACTCGTACTCCGAGCCCTGCGTGTCGGCTCCAAGCAGGTCTGCTTCCTCCGTGTCCAGGAAGGTGAGAGTCTGCGAGCTCGGCCCGTACGCCTCTACGCTCATTTTTTATCCCCCAAAACAACAAGGTCCGCTTTCACAATTACAAAAAACAACCCACAAAACACTATTACAGTGAATAGATTTCTTTTAAAAAAAAACAAACACGCTCACGATATTGTTTTTAATGAAACTCAAAAGCGTTATCACGAATGAACGCGTACGGCTTCGAGAGGAAGCTTCAACTCCCACTCGAAATGGTGACGTGAACACAAGCAACGCGAGAGCGCAGAAACGGGTGACGTCAGCGCAGAAGTGCACACATTTTCGAGCGAGACGTTTTTGCGCTGTGTTTTTCTGAAAATGTGGTTCAAAGGAACGAGAACTGGAAAAGCAATATTTTATTTCTCATTTAATTCTATTACTTGTAAATGATTATCATATGTCTACACTCTATGGCAAAAAAGTTTGTTGACATTTGACCATCACACCCATATATGGGCCTTCAAACTTTTGACACAAAGATGGAAGCACACAGCTGTATAGACTGTCTTTGCATGTGATGGCTTTAAGATATTCCTTCATTTTCTTCATGAGGGGCCCAAACCTGTTCTGGGCCACTTGACTACATCCACATGAACTTTGGTAAAAGTTCACCCCTCAAATCTAGCGAAGTGCAATATTAAAGTATACAGAGACCATTGTGTGCTTCCAACTTTGTTCCAACAGTTTTGGGAAAAAGTGTCCACTGAGTGTCCACTGACATACATATAATGTATATTCCAAAATGTACAGATAGTACAAAGATAGTATAAAATCTTCTTCTTCTTTCGGCTTTTCCCTTCAGGGGTCACCACAGCGAATCATCTCTTTCCACCTATCCCTATCTTCTGCATCCTCAACACTTGCACCCACCAGCTTCATATCCTTATTTATTCCATCCATATACCTCCTCTTTGCCCTTCCTCTTTGCCTCCTGCCTGGCAGCTCCATGTCCAACATTCTCCTACCAACATACTCTCTCCCTCCTCTGAACATGTCCAAACCATCTTAATCTGGCCTCCCTAACTTTGTCCCCCAAACGTCCAACATGAGCTGTCCCTCTGATGTACTTGTTCCTAATCCTGTCCAATCTTGTCACTCCCAAACAGAACCTCAACATCTTCAGCTCTGCTACCTCTAGCTCTGACTCCTGTCTCTTCCTCAGTGACACTGTCTCTAAACCATACAGCATGGCCGGTCTCACCACTGTCCTGTACACCTTCCCCTTGATTCTCGCTGATATTTTCCTATTACACAGAACTCCCGAAATCTTTCTCCTCCCATTCCAACCTGCCTGCACTCGCTGCTTTACCTCTTTCCCATACTCTCCATTACTCTGGACTGTTGACCCCAAGTACTTAAACTCCTGTACCTTCTTCACCTCTTCACCCTGTAACCTTACTGTTCCACTTCCCTCCCTTTCATTCACACACATGTACTCAGTCTTACTGCAACTGACTTTCATTCCTCTTCTCTCCAGCGCAAACCTCCACCTCTCCAGGTTTTCCTCCACCTGCTCCCTGCTCTCACTACAGATCACAATGTCATCTGCAAACATCATTGTCCAAGGAGACTCCTGTCTGACCTTCTCTGACAACTGGTCCATCACTATAGCAAACAGGAAGGGGCTCAGAGCCGATCCCTGATGCAGTTCCACCTCCACTTTGAACTCCTCTGTCTGACCTACAGCACACCTCACGAGCACTGTCCTGCTCCTCTCATACATGTCCTGCACCACTCTGACATACTTCTCTGCTACTCCTGACTTCCTCATACAGTACAACAGCTCTTCTCTTGGCACCCTGTCATACGATTTCTCCAGGTCTACAAACACACAGTGCAACTCCCTCTGACCATCCCTATACTTCTCCATCAAAATTCTCAGAGCAAAAATTGCATCAGTTGTGCTCTTTCTGGGCATGAAGCCATACTGCTGCTCACAAAACAAAGATAGTATAAAATAAAATACATATTTACAATATGTATTTTGAAGCTGGTGCCACTGATCTGGATGAGCTCACAGAGACTGTAACATCATATATCAGTTTCTGTGAAGACATGTGCATCCCTAGCAGGACTTATTTAACATTCAATAATGATAAGCCATGGTTCACAGCAAAACTCAGACATCTTCGTCAGGCCAAAGAGGAATGGGGACAGAGTCTTGTACAATCAGGCCAGAAACACACCGAATAAGGAGATTAGGGTGGCTAAGAGGAGCTACGCTAAAAAGCTGGAAAACCAGTTCTCTTCCAACAACCCTGCTTCAGTGTGGAAGACATTAAGGCCTGAAAGACATCACAAACTACAAGACACCATCCCCCAGCACTGAGGCCAATCAACAACATGCTGAAGACCTGAACGAGTTTTACTTTTACTTTATTTGAAACTGCCGGTCTAACACCCCATGCCCCATCTGAAAATCTCTCTACACAACCATTAACACCCCCAGCAACCCCCATCGCACTTCGGATCAGTGAAGATGATGTGCGTCAGATCTTCCTGAAGCAGAAGAGAAGACAAGCACCAGGCCCAAACGGTGTCACACCAGCCTGTCTGAAAACCTGTGCTGACCAGCTGGACTTCATCTTTTCACAGATCTTCAATAGATCACTGGAGCTGTGTGAAGTCCCTGCCTGCTTCAAACATTCCACCATCATCCCCATGCCAAAGAAACCCAAGATAACAGGACTTAATGACTACAGACCTGTTGCTTTAACGTCTGTTTGAAAGACTGGTATTGGCTTATCTGAAGAACATCACTGGACCCTTACTGGACCCCCTGCAGTTTGCTTACCGGGCAAACAGGTCCGTGGATGATGCAGTCAACATGGGACTGCACTTCATCCTACAGCATCTGAACAAATCAGGGACTTATGTGAGGCTCCTGTTTGTGGACTTTAGTTCGGCCTTCAACACCATCATCCCAACACTCCTCCAGACCAAACTAACCCAGCTCTCTGTCCCTAGCTCTATCTGTCAGTGAATCACCAGCTTTCTGACAGATAGGCATCAGCTAGTGAACTGGGGAAATTCATGTCATACAGCCGCACCACCAGCACTGGTGCCCCCCAGGGTTGCGTCCTCTCCCCACTGCTCTTCTCCCTTTACACCAATGACTGCACCTCCACTGATCCATCTGTCAAGCTCCTGAAGTTCGCGGACGACACTACAGTCATCGGCCTCATCCAGGACGGTGATGAGTCTGCTTACAGACAAGAGATTGAGCAGCTGGCTGCCTGGTGTATTCTTAACAATCTGGAGCTCAACACGCTCCAAACAGTAGAGATGATAGTGGACTTCAGGAGGAACACCCCTGCACTCCCCCCACTCACCATCATGAACAGCACTGTACCAACAGTGGAGTCATTCAGGTTCCTGGGCACCACCATCTCTCAGTGGGACACTCACATAGACGCCACTATCAAAAAGGCCCAACAAAGATTGTACTTCCTTCGGCAGCTGAGGAAGTTCAACCTGCCACAGGAGCTGCTAACACAGTTCTACTCAGCCGTCATTGAGTCTGTTCTGTGCACGTCTATAACTGTTTGGTTTGGCTCAGTTACAAAATCAGACATCAGAAGACTACAGAGAACGGTTCGGACTGCTGAAAGGATTATTGGTGCTCCTCTGCCCACCCTTCAAGAACTGTATACATCCAGAGTGAGGAAAAGGGCTCTGAAAATCACTCTGGACCCCTCACATCCAGGCCATCCCCTTTTTGACCTTTTGCCATCTGGCCGACGCTACAGAGCAGCAACTACCAGGACAGCCAGGCACAAGAACAGTTTCTTCCCCCAAGCAATCTATCTTTTGAACAGTTGAATGTTCCCAACATTGGGCAATAATAAAAAATAAAAATAAAAAGTGCAATAACCTCATATTTATTACCACCCCCACATCCCTACATCTCAACTCATTCTATTCTATTCTGTACATACAAATTACTTTATTTTCCTATTTAAATATGTGTATTTTTATTTCTCATTCTATTTTTTGTTGTTGTTATTTGTATTGTTGTTGTTATCTCTGTGCACTGGAGCTTGTGACACTAAAACAAATTCCTTGTATATGCAAACATACTTGGCAATAAAGCTCTTTCTGATTCTGATGTATATACACTGATCAGTCAGGCAGTCAAGTTCCTGCACACCAAACTCGATCATCCATGGACCTTGCTTTGTGCACTGGTGCGCAGTCATGTTGGAACAGGAAGGGGTCATCCCCAAACTGTTGCCAGCATGGTAACTCTAGTTGAACCACAGTACGTTTTGAGCATTGTGTGCTTGAGTAGAAATGACGGTGGGCTCAGTGTGTTCAAATCTTATTCAAATACACCCATTTAACCGAGACCTCACGTTACACAATGCACCCTTAAAGACAGACATGTAACTGCATACATCATTTCCCAGTAAGGGTGATGGTGATGACGGCAGTGCTAGCATGAAAGTTGACAGAATTTACAGATAGACGAAGAGTTGAGAGAGTTGAACAGTCTAAAGTTTTAAAGTGTTGCTGCATCACTTTTTTTAGGTAGAGATGAAGCGATGACTAAATCCCACTGCATCACTATCAGCAGGTTGCTAAGTGGCATTGTGGGTAATGAAAGAAACCATAACCAAGGTAAAATTAGGTGACATGTTGATGAACAAATTTTAAACTAAGAAAAAGTCAATTAAGAATTTTGATGTTAAATAAAATCTTTAAAGTCATTGCAGATCATGTGTTAATGATAAAGATTAATATACACTGATCAGGCATTATGAGCAGTGAGAGGTGAGGTGAATAACACTGATTATCTACTCATCATGGCACCTGTTAGTGGGTGGGATATATTAGGCAGCAAGTGAACATTTTGATGTGTTAGAAGCAGGAAAAATGGGCAAGGGGTAAGGATTTGAGCGAGTTTGTCAAGGGCCAAATTGTGATGGCTAGACCACTGGATCAGAGCATCTCCAAAACCGCAGCTCTTGTGGGGTGTTCCCGGTCTGCAGTGGTCAGTATCTATCAAAAGTGGTCCAAGGAAGGAACAGTGGTGAACCGGTGACAGGGTCATGGACGGCCAAGGTTTACTGATGCACGTGGGAAGCAAAGGCTGGCCCGTATGGTCTGATCCAACAAACGAGCTACTGTTGCTCAAATTGCTGAAGAAGTTAATGCTGGTTCTGATAGAAAAGTGTCAGAATACACAGTGCAGCGCAGTTTGTTGTGTATGGGGCTTCATTGCCGCAGACCAGTCAGGGTGCCCATGCTGACCCTTGTGTACCACCAAAAGCGCCAACAATGGGCATGTGAGCATCAGAACTGGACCACGGAGCAATGGAAGAAGGTGGCCTGGTCTGATGAATCACATTTTCCTTCAAATCACGTGGATGGCCGGGTGTTGCAGACCATGTACACCCTTTCATGGATACGGTATTTCCCGGTGGCTGTGGCCTCTTTCAGCAGGATAATGCATCGTGCTACAAAGTAAAAATGGTTTAGGAACAGTTTGATGAGCACAACAAAGTGTTTGAGGTGTTAACATGGCCTCCAAATTCCCCAGATCTCAATCCAATCGAGCATCTGTGGGATGTCTCATAGGAGTGACACACAATGTAAAACTCTGATATAAAAACAATGTAAACATATAAATGCTATATAAAACAATAGTCTATTCATTCTAATAGCATGATTTATTGTAGCATTGCAGTTTGATAGAGAAGTCAGACATTAAACTGTAGATGAACAGGGAATATTAAGCAGACAAAATGTTTCTACTTTTACAAAAAAGTAATGTAGAATACATTATTAAGCATTCCATGGGTTAAACAGAGAATCAGTTTAACAGCTGGCCAAGGGAAAAAATAAGTAAAAAAAATTAACATGGGGCACCATTACACAAGTATTAACTGCTTCAATCAATTCCATTTTAATATTTTGTATAAATAGGTCTATAACTATTAATTATAATATTTCTATAACTTCATATCAGGCATAGTTCACATTTCTGTCATAGTTTCCCAAACACAGACGATTTCTAGATAATGTCAGTGTGATGACTAGTCAGAGATTATCGATGTCATACATATACAAATGTAATTTCATATTATTATTAATAATATTCACAATACAATATAATATTCAGAAAATTGTCCTTCAAAAATAGCAGGAAGTTAGCAGGTCCTGATGTATATAAAAGGCAAAAATGTTTCCAGTGTGCTTTCAAGTGTGTGTTTTGACTATGTTAATGTATTACAATTGTTTTAGACAGCTGGTTGCTGACATTTTAGCGTTCATATACAAATAAGTGGCATATACCGGTACATCTAAAATCAAATAGGCTAGACTACACATATTTTATATACCTCTGCTAAAATACAAGGGTATATTATTCTTCGTACATAAATAAAAAAATAAAATGAGTCATATCTAAAGTGGCTGTTTGTTTAAAAAAAACACATAGATGGATTCTTCCAGGTATGAGTGGGGAATATTATAATATATTTTATATACAATGGATATAAAACATCTTCACACCCCTGTTAATACGGCAGGTTTTTGTGACGTAAAACAAACCAAGACAAGGGATCCTGTACTTTTAGCAGTTTTGGATGGACGTCCTGTTTAGGCTGATGTCACTGTGGTGCTATGTATTTTCTGTTCATTCATGATGGACTTCTGTTTTTCTGTTTTTCTGGTCTTCTTTTTTACCTCTCTCCTGATCGATACCTTTCAACCAGTGAAACAACATGACTTCAACAGCCAGACGAAACCAAGACGATGTGAAGAAAACCTTACAGAAACAGATGATTTTTATTTGGGGTTAATCAGAATAATTTCATTGGTGACCGGTGAATAATGATTACTTTTGAATATGAGATTGAATGTGATTGTTTCATTCTGTACACAGCCAAATATAAAAGGGCGTATGCACTCGTAGCTTTTTTATTTTTCTTAATTAATTTTTATCCGTTGTAATTTCACAGTGAGGCCGGAAAAGGTTCTGACATGATTCGTCTCGGTTTAATTTTTTACATCGCAAAATCCTGCCACTGTATCTTACCTGTGCACATGGCTATGTATGTGCTGATGGGATAACTAATGGGCTTCTTTAATTTTTCAGTTTGATTGACAAATACATTTTATGCATAGCACCACATCTCCGCGTCTTCTGACTCTGA
The DNA here is from genome assembly GCA_033459395.1 of Hemibagrus guttatus. NCBI lineage: Eukaryota > Metazoa > Chordata > Actinopteri > Siluriformes > Bagridae > Hemibagrus > Hemibagrus guttatus. The sequence goes on along the minus strand of JAUCMX010000022.1, from coordinate 5,149,014 downwards.
GTGACGTCTATCCTTGCTTGAGTTGAGCAGCAGTCTGGTGTTTGGGCTACATCGCAAATCAGCCCAGTCCCGCCTATGTAGTGTATAGGACATCACAAAACACACACTAAATAGTGGGTTAAAGAGCTGTTTTGGGATTTTTCAATGACTGTGCTGGCAAAGTTGCTTTTCCATACTGTGCTCCAACAAGTCCAGCATCTCCAAAATCACAGCTTGGAGTGCCTGCGCCAGCTGTTCCGCACTGTACGGCTCCCCCAGCGGGGGCACGTGCACGAACGCAGAGCGGCCTTTGCCCAGGTACAATGATGTGTAGTAGGTGTAGTCACACAGGTATCTAATGAGAGCCGAAACACACATAAAGTGTTTAACAGCACAACAGTGAAAATCCATGTGTAACATGTGATGTGGCCAAATTAAATGAAATTAATCAACACTATCTTACCAAACACTTTGCTTGGTATAAATGTGATATTATTACTTAAACCCACCATTTGCTGTGCTTTGAATTTCATACAGACAGCATACCTGCCGGCATCTTTTGAAACGGATACGGAGACGCCGAGGTCTGAGTTGTTGACCCTCTTGCAGACAACATCCATATCGATGGCGGAGTTGATGCAGTCTGGCCCCCCCTCCATGCAGCACTCAGACTTAGGATAGAAGTTGCAGTTGTCAAGTCGCCAATAGCCGTGGTTATGACCGCATTTTTCAAGGGTTACTGTTGTAGCCATTCCAGACACTCCAACATGGACCACTAACTGTCGAGCACAAACAGAAACAAAAGCAAAGTGTTGAATTAAAAAATAAAATATATGAACATACACAGAAATAGTTTGCCAGTACATCCCTAACATGCTCCCTCTCCTTTCACATGTTCTTCGATGCTGAAAACGATGCTCAATATGATTCAGACCAGATGACTCATTTGGAGTCCAGACTCAGATTGTGTGGACACTTTGCTGAAAGCTGTTTGCCAGTTGGCTGGATTTAGCCACAGAGCAGGTATAGGGTACATGTTTATTTTCATCCTGTCTATTTTTAAGACTTTGTTCCAGACCTCTAAAGACTTCTTTATGTATTTAATAATAGTGAACCTTCTTGCTGAGAATTGTTTGTGGATCCTAACCCTTTTAGATTATGCTGGCATACTCTTCTCTTTAAAACATCCATGCCTACATCCTGTACAGAGTTATTGATCTTTTCAGAACCTGATAAAACATCATTCAGTGCTGTTGCCTCCTTCAGTCGACGTCTGCTGACCAGCAAGTTCTTGCTTGTTATCAATCAAGCATTACAAGTTCTCACCATGTTTGTGTAGGTTTCCTCTAAATGCTCTCATTTCCTCTCCCCAAAACATACTGTAGGTGCAAGACTTGCTACTCTAAATTGTTCCTAGGTGAATGTGTTGGCATGGCCGCCCTTCACTGAACTGGCATCCCATTTGGGGTGTATTGCCGTTGGATTTCTGGATAAGCTCTAGATCCAATATGACCCTGATCGGTATAAAGCCATTACTGAAAACCGATGATAAATGAAAAGTGAGCAGTAACAGTACCTGTGGGTGATACAGTTCCCATAGCGAAGGCAGAAGATTCTGCACTGCTTGGTACTCCACAGGAACCTCGGTAACGTGTAGATCCACATTTGGTCCAAGCCCTAACTTCTTCAGCTCCTGCGATTTTAACACACATGCTTCAAATAAAGATCTCATACTAAAATAATGTACAAGATGTCCACGTTTTGAAGAAGGTTAGAGTCTTCGGGGAACCTGGAGGTTCAAAAGTATCTCAGGAGCCATAAAGGACACAGAGGTGACGGTGAACAATGCCTTAAGTATACTCTGCATTTCATTTGGGATACAGCCAAATAATTAAACGCTCATAAAGTGATCATAGTCCACAGCACTCATCCAGGGGTCAGTTCGGTTACTTTTTAACTTTTTTTTTTTTTTTTTTAAGAAAAGCATACTACAATACCTGCACTGCCACCCAGCTTGCATTAACAGCGTGTTCTCCAAAAGGTTCAAAACCTGTAGAAAGACAAGAAAGTGATGGACAATATCTTTTTACATTTACAGACTTAAATACAACAAGTGTCCTGATACTTCAGGTCATCTACACGTACAACAACTTAATGAATAACTATTAATGCATAACTTTCGTTACAAGATTAAACGCCTAACCTTTCATTACATGGAGTTTGAAGTAAACAAGCCTTTTTCCATATAACATATAAGTCTAGTTGTTAATTGAAACTTCCCCCTTTTGTCTATATACGTTGTTATAAACTATAGCTACTACTATAACACTATTATTACACTATCAACAAAGAAAATCAGCCGTGGTTGTGTTGGCATGAAAGGTTTTCTTTCACTTCCAACAGCCAATAGCACATCGACAGCTGTAATAAGATCGAGCTCTAAAACTCCATGATAAAGGCTGCGCTCATGCTTTGCTTGTTTGCTCACAGTTTACCGAGATGAAGAATAATGTGAGTTTTTTTTGTTTGTTTTTTTACCTGTCACAATAACCGTCTTCCTCTGCTCCATGACACTGACGCTAACGCGGTAACCGAGCGAAAAGTTTTTTTTTTTTTAGATGATAAAATACGTTTCATGGGAGTAGGCTGACCCGAACAGACAACTCGATTATTGGTGCTAAGATAAACACAACTCCCATCAGCGCTTCCGGTAATACTCTCTCTCTCTCTCTCTCTCTCTCTCTCTCTCTCTCTCTCTCTCTCTTGTTAAAACAGACGCCACAGAGCCATGAAGCACAACAACGCCACCTGCTGTTCCGTTTACTCACATCACGTTCAGGTGACATTAGCTAGGAGGCTAAACTCTATGAAAAGCAACAAATGCATTATTATTATTATTATTATTATTATTATTATTATTATTATTATTATTATTATTATTATTATTATGGAAATTATTTATAACGATAAAAAAAAAAAAGATATGCTTATTACAAGTGTATTAATTTGCTAAAAAATATTTGTTGGCCTCTTGTCAATCATTTTATAGCCACGCCCTGAACACCCCTTTCTTCTGCTTGTAAATCATTATGAGGAGAATTTGCATGTACACTATATTGCTAATAGTATTGGGACACCCCTCCAAATCATTGAATTCAGGTGTTGTTTTTCAGGGGTTGGGCTCGGCCCTTTAGTTCCAGTGAAAGGAACTCTAAATGCTTCAGCATACCAAGACATTTTGGAGAATTTCATGCTCCCAACTTTGTGGGAACAGTTTGGGGATGACCCCTTCCTGTTCCAACATGACTGCGCACCAGTGCACAAAGCAAGGTCCATAAAGACATGGATGAGCGAGTTTGGTGTGCAGGAACTTGACTGTGCTGTTTTGGGATGAATTAGAGTGGAGACTGTGAACCAGGCCAAAACTGGGACGTCTGCCTTTACATGCACATGAATTTAACATGGAATTGTCCCGCACTTTACAGCTACAACAACTTCAGCTTCTCTGGAGAGGCTTTCCACAAGGTTTAGGAGTGTGTTTATGCGAATTTTCGACCATTCCTCTAGAAGCGCATTTGTGAGTTCAGGCACTGATGTTAGACGAGATGGCCTGGCTCGCAGTCTCCACTCTAATTCATCCCAAAGGTGTTCTATCAGGTTGAGGTCAGGACTCTATGCAGGACAGTCAAGTTCCTGCACACCAAACTCGATCATCCATGGACCTTGCTTTGTGCACTGGTGCGCAGTCATGTTGGAACAGGAAGGGGTCATCCCCAAACTGTTGTTAGCATGGTAACTTTAGTTGAACCACAGTACGTTTTGAGCATTGTGTGCTTGAGTAGAAATGACGGTGGGCTCAGTGTGTTCAAATCTTATTCAAATACACCCATTTAACCGAGACCTCATGTTACACAATGCACCCTTAAAGACAGACATGTAACTGCATACATCATTTCCCAGTAAGGGTGATGGTGATGACGGCAGTGCTAGCATGAAAGTTGACAGAATTTACAGATAGACGAAGAGTTGAGAGAGTTGAACAGTCTAAAGTTTTAAAGTGTTGCTGCATCACTTTTTTTAGGTAGAGATGAAGTGACGGCTAAATCCCACTGCATCACTATCAGCAGGTTGCTAAGTGGCATTGTGGGTAATGAAAGAAACCATAACCAAGGTAAAATTAGGTGACATGTTGATGAACAAATTTTAAACTAAGAAAAAGTCAATTAAGAATTTTGATGTTAAATAAAATCTTTGAAGTCATTGCAGATCATGTGTTAATGATAAAGATTAATATACACTGATCAGGCATTATGAGCAGTGAGAGGTGAGGTGAATAACACTGATTATCTACTCATCATGGCACCTGTTAGTGGGTGGGATATATTAAGCAGCAAGTGAACATTGTGTCCTCAAAGTTGATGTGTTAGAAGCAGGAAAAATGGGCAAGAGTAAGGATTTGAGCGAGTTTGAAAAGGTTGTGAATGGCTAGATGACTGGATCAGAGCATTGTGGTCAGTATCTATCAAAAGTGGTCCAAGGAAGGAACAGTGGGGAACTGGTGACAGGGCCATGGGCAGCCAAGGCTCATTGATGCACGTGGGGAATGAAGCATGGCCCGTGTGGTCTGATTCAACAGATGAGCTATTGTTGCTCAAATTGCTGAAGAAGTTAATGCTGATTCTGATAGAAAGGTGTCAGAATACACAGTGCATGATGGGTCAGGGCTGTTTTGGCAGCAAAAGAGGGACCAACACAATATTAGGCAGGTGGTCATAATGTTATGCCTGGTTGGTGTACATGCCGTTCAGGATGGAATTTACCTTGAGCTTTAGTGCTTACAACATACTTTACTTTACTTTTCATACATAAGTACTTTTTATAGTCACAATTATTACTCAGAATTGTATTTGTAAATGAGATTTATCTAAACTCACACTGAAATTCTGTTCTTTTTGTTGTCATTGTTGTTGTCGTTCGGCATCTTGTTTACTGTTCTCGTTGTTCTTATTTTGCACAGGATGAACTTTTTAAGGTGTTCCTCCTTGAGTAGCAACCTGGACAACCGGTTATTTGGGAACTGTGACAAAGAAAATAACATTACAGCTAGCAAAGCTACAGCCAACTCCCACCGTTTTCTGAGGAAAATATTTTAATGAATATTAAAATGTATCAAATGACTAATATATAGTGAATAATCTTTTGAGATTGAACACATGAGAACAGATTTATTTCTCCTACATAGCACTGCTACATTCTTTACTGCCTTCCATTGAGAGAATAACAGTACTAAGCTTCTTCCTGTAAAGTTTAAGAAGAAAACTCTGAGAGGGATCTTAGTGCACAGGGGAGGATGTGGAGGTGGTACAGTCCCACAAATACTGATGAGTCAGATAAAAAACATACTGAGTTGGAGAGATGATCAGCTTATTGTGTCCTTACTCTCGTTTTAATCAGAACTCTGTGGATGCAGTGACAATGAAACGTATAATAATAACAGTTCTGGAGAATGTTTCAAATTATACTGCCCATCCCTTCTATGGCATGATATCCAGGAGCACCTTTAACCCTTTGTAGTATAATGCTCAGAAAAGAGCATCTTTTATACATGCCTTCCAAACTGTTTGGCATCTACTAATTCATATTAAAAACTTATATTTTATACATGATACAATATAATTTTAAAACTTATAAAACTATATGTGTCCCAAAAGTCTCCATACATAGTGGAAATTAATCTTTTTTTTTTAATGTAAACCCAGCTCGCTAACTTGAAAGTTATTCAAAGCATGTCAGTGTAATGTTTCATAGAAAATTGTCTGACTGGCACAAACGATGGTGTAAAAATCAGATCTTTTTTTGTTGTTATTGTTAATTACAAATGGTTGGGGCATGTTTAAGTATTCCTAATGACAAAGAATTATTGTGAAATATGTCATATTTCACAATATCTTATGACAACATTGTCATGAGAGCTACATCTGGTTCATTTACCTTTGTATAAATTAAGAACTGTAGCAAATACTATATACACACATTCAGACTATGTTTTTATGTTAGTTTATGGTAATTAAAGGAATATGGTCTCTAATTCTAGTCAAACATGACTTATTAGAAGAACATGCATGCGTTATACAACTCTACCAGTGCAAAAATAGCAAAAACAAGTGGCTCCACGTTGTTGCTTATTTCAAGCTGCAGCTTTTTTTTGAACATAATAACCGAAAAAAAAAAATCAAATAAAATATGTGTAAATAATGGACTAGCTCCTCAAGCTATTGTGCTTGGCAACAAACATCTCTCTGCTCTGTTTAAATAGCCATCTAACCACAAATTTGAAAACTATTCACTGAACTGATTTGAGTGGCAGCCATAGATCATTAAAATCAGGCCTGCTGGCTCAGACCTGCATGACAAGACTGAGAACAAAGATCTGGTTCAAACCTGTTTGCGTGAGTTGGTCTCAGAAAAACTCTGGGGCGTTGTAAGTCCTTGTGTTTTAGAGCGATGCCTTTGCAGTTGTGGTATTCATATATTATAATCACCTCTTTTCTTCTTGGCCTTGGGCTCCACACATGTGTATGAGTCATGAAGTGAAGCCATGTAACTGAGCTCAGAAGAGGCAAAGAAAAGGGCCTGCAGATTTAGTGTGTGAGTGCTTTGGTCCCATCCAGCAGCATGTAACCAGTGTTACCAATGCTGCAGCATCTGAACTCACAGCATGACTAACTTTTGCTTTGAATAATTATCATGAAAAATGACCAGACCCATCTATGGATAAGAGGAAGAACAGATTAATTGCCTAGCTAGGACCTGAACTTCTTCTTCTTCTTTCGGCTTTTCCCTTCAGGGGTCGCCACAGCGAATCATCTCTCTCCACCTATCCCTATCTTCTGCATCCTCAACACTTGCACTCACTAGCTTCATATCCTCATTAATTCCATCCATATACCTCCTCTTTGGCCTTCCTCTTTGCCTCCTGCCTGGCAGCTCCATGTCCAACATTCTCCTACCAATATACTCACTCTCCCTCCTCTGAACATGTCCAAACCATCTTAATCTGGCCTCCCTAACTTTGTCCCCCAAACGTCCAACATGAGCTGTCCCTCTGATGTACTCGTTCCTAAAGCTAGGACCTGAACTTACAGCTCTCAAAATCCCACTGTAGAGCTGTAGTCTCCTGGTTGGTACAAACCTGAATAAACCATTTTTTTCCTCCTTCACCCCACCATTAACAGCTAATCATTTCCAAGGGTGAAAAATATCAGTTTTCTGCCACCTACGCATCTTCAGGTGCCCCACATCCTTTCTTCCCTCCTCCGCTTCATTCGCCTGCTTCTGCGTCAGACCCCATGTCAGCGTTGCCATAGTAACAAGCAACGCTGGCGCTGCTCTCTGATGCAAATGGTCCACAGACGTCACCGTTCCTTGTCGTCATATCGGTTTGTCCCCCTGCTTCTGTCTCTGCATGCACAGTTATTTATAGAAACCACAGAAGCAGCCACAGAAACGAGGATGATTCATTCACTTCTTTCAAGATAGTCACCAATGTTTTCTTACAGATCCAGATCTCCAGACAGATGTACTGGATGCAAATGAAATAAATATGATTCTGCATGCTTGATCTGGTCATATAACTCAATCAGAATGAATGATTTTAGTGTTTTATAAGAAAGCTGCAGAAATAACACCACACAGCCAATTTTTTTTCATTTTTATTTCATTATTTTGGTTTGGTAGAGTTGTATGATGCATGCATGTTCTTCTAATCATTTATGTTTTACTACAATTAGATATAGTTACACCAGCCCTATTATTTAATTGTCACCATGCATACTGAGACTTAATATGTTAATATGTTTGTTAGAATTATTATATGCAGAGAGAAGCCACTTGATTTTTGTGATTCAAACTGTATAAATATATAAATAATAAATCATTAAAAAAAGGGGGAAATATCAGAAGTAGGACTGTAGTATTTTAACAAACTGACAGCTTTACCTGCTAGCGCAGAAAAGCTAAGTTATGAGCTTAAAAAATGACATTTTATTCCCATTTTAGTTCTTATAAACTTTTAGAAGTGTGTGTTCAGTTTCAGCACCTGTTCTAGTAACAAGAAAATGTGTAAAAAACCCAGACTGGTGTCGTTTCTGTAACGTAAAATGAATGGAAATGGTGTTTTTTTCATGTACAAAGACGTTCACGTTCAGAAAGAAAGCAACATTTTCCTGCCAGACTCTGTGGCTGGCCTCGCGCTGTCCCCACCCTCGCAGGCTCTACGTTCCTCATGACATCAAACCACAATGCACCGCGCTGTTTGCAGTTTCTCCAAAAGTCTCCATAGCGACGGAGCCTGGCGCCGCCCCTTATTTAAATGAAACCGGAAGAAAACGTCATTTTTGGCCAATCTGAGCGCTCTGAAATGACATAATGGAATTTTCTGGGATAGAAAACTTGCAAATGCTTATTTTTACGCCCATAGATAGAGTTTCTCAAGACCGGGAAGAGTCGGTTTAGAGGTACAGGAGAGAAGCTTACTAAACAGGAAACGTAGCAAAAAAAAAGGGGTGATAAAAGAAGTTACGTAAGGAAGACGTAGAGTGAAAGATAAAACATATTGTGAAGATAAAACACAGGAAAGCGAGTACGCGGAAGGTTTTTTTTTTCTGCGGCGTGAAAGCGCACGACTTGACGACAAGGAAAAGTAAAACAAACAGCCGTTCGGATAACGAGCACATCTGACCCCAGATGGGGGTGTAAAATGGAAACGATCGTCTGTGTCCAGAAGCGGAGCGCCGCGGCACCATGAAGAAAGACATGAGTTTAAACCTGGACGACCAAAACAGCTCTAACCTCAAACCGGATTTACGGGACGCTGAAGGAATACTCAGCTCCCAGGACCTGGGTCTCCTAAAACTCGCTTCGCCTGAGCTGGAGAGGCTGATTATCCAGTCCAACGGCATGGTCACGACGACACCGACCTCTCAATTCGTTTACCCGAAACCGGTGAGCGACGAGCAGGAATTCGCCGAGGGTTTTGTGAAAGCCCTTGAGGACCTTCACAAGCAGAACCAGCTGAACGGCGGCACTGCGACTCTGAACCGCCTCGCAACAGGCGCCGCTCTCGCCTTACCATCCGACCTTCCGGTCTACACGAACTTGAGCACATATGGAGGCGGCCCGCTGGGCACAGCTGTGAACTACTCCACGGACACGATCCCTTTCCCGCCGCCACCTTCAGCGTCCTCTTCGTCGTCGTCGTCGTCGTCGTCGTCACACGCGAGCACGCCGAACGCGCCGCCTACGCAGGCCGCGCACTCGCGGATCCGTTCGCCCAAGGACGAACCGCAGACCGTCCCCGACGTGCAGAGCTTCGGCGACAGCCCGCCTCTGTCACCCATCGACATGGACACTCAGGAGCGCATCAAGGCGGAGCGCAAGAAGCTGCGCAACCGCATCGCCGCCTCCAAATGCCGCAAGAGGAAGCTGGAGAGGATTTCGCGTCTGGAGGACAAAGTCAAGACGCTCAAGACGCAGAACAGCGAGCTCGCATCGACCGCCAGCGTGTTGCGGGAACAGGTCGCACAGCTGAAACAGCGGGTCATGAACCACGTGAACAACGGCTGCCAGCTGCTGCCCACCCAGGTGCAGGCGTACTGAGGATGCTTTTCATCAGAACTGTCCCAAAAAAGAGCGGACACTGATTTTGGTGCTCATGTATATATGTACACACACACATACACATACACATACACACACATATATACATACATGTTTACACCGTTTTGTAGCAAATGAACTATTTGAGAACTAAACCTTTCTATGGACCTTTGCTTACCTTCAGAGTTCATTTCCTGTATGCATCAAATAAAACATGGCATAAGAACAAAGTGTTCAAAAAGAGTATAGTTGATTCAGGTGTTGTTATGGTTTAAACTAAACAGCAGGAAGGTAGGCCTGAATCCGTCTTACTGACTGCAAGGCTATGACAATTGCATTTACACTACTACGTGTCATAGGTCTCAGACTCTGGGCCTAGTTACCTGAGACAGAAGACTTAAAGCAGCAGCAGTGTTTTGCATGATAATGAGACAAACTCAATGAGTGCAAACAAACACAGATGTCGTGCATGCACACTTCATGTGTAAAGCCTTAATTGTGTACAAACACTTACTAACCAATGACCTTATCTAATTTATATTACAGCTATTCACACATTGTCTTATTTCTTGTTGTTGTGACTTGTCATTGATTTACTTGTTTATTTGCCACAAGTCAGAGTATCACCTTCAAGATTTCTTGAATTACGGTCTAATAAAAAGGATCTTGTATTTGCTCTGTTGTTGTTGAGTTACATTTATTTATTTATTTATTTATTTTTATTTTTTTAACAAGATCTCCCAGTCTCACTGGTTTACTTGGATACAGTCGCTTGTTTTACAGGTTATGTGTACAAAGAATGTGCTTGTAATTTATTGTGCTTAAGTAACCTCTGCCCCATATTTTTATATTATGGGAGAGGACAGCATAGATGTGAATATAATAATAATAAAAAAAAACAGCAGCACTATTAAAAGAAGAAAAGGAGGCCATCTAATGTCTGTAAGTGGTACAACACTGGGGCCGCCCTTCAGTCATTGGAAAAAAAGAAAATAGGATTTAAGAATTTTGAAGTCAAAAGCAAAAATTAAAAAGTGAACATGAGTGAAATAAGTGTTTAACATTACTGTAAAACATTAACATGAATAGTTTGCAAACTGTAAACATTGTGCTGCGAAACAGTTCAGCTGTATTTACCTGAAGCAGCGTTCAAGTGATCCGTTTAAGTTCATAACTTCTCCATCAGATTTAGTTTGCATTTCAAATATGACCGAACCCTTCTCTGAGATTTTACTATGTTTTTTTGTAAGTTTACATAAATCATAATGCCAAGTCCATGCAATCAAATCTAAAAATGCCATTCTGTGGTTCTGCTGAAACATCTTTACATTTTATAGCACTTTGACATTTGATTGTGAATTTTGTGCCAATACTTCACATTTCTCTGTGCTAATAGCTTAGACAGAACTGTAGGCTATTTACTAAGGCATTAGTCCACCTATTCAGTGACATTTACAGCTCCTGCCTTCTGTCTCTTAATGTGAGGGCCATGAGGGAGGAGAGGAAATACCTTTTTAATGATTATATCAGCCTGATATAGTTTTATATCTGGACTACTTTCACCTTTTAGAGCTAATTAATTAATAAATAGATTCTATTCTATCCCATAATTCGGACTAAATTACTACTTGAGTTTATACACAGTATGGTGAAAATAAGCAGTGTATGTTTAAAATGTAGAACATAATGTATTACTTTATGTCAGACCAAAACAAGAATACGTATGATTTCATATTTTAGAATAACATCAGTGTCAGATGTGGGTCAAAAACACTGCAGTTAGCATATTGGGAATTTCCCAGAAGTTAGATTTCTCCAGAAAAAGCTAACATTGACACTCCCTCATGGGAAGAGAACAATAATACCACAATGTATACACAAGCCATGCCAATGCAGCACCACCCTTCTAAATCGGTGAGGTGTGACACAGCTATACCGCCTTATCAGTATGTTTGTTAGCAACAGTATAGTCCTAATTTGTGGCAACCGGGACAGTGCACAATAATTTTGTGCAGTAATTTAATGCTTGGTTTCCGGGGTGCTCTTGAAACAGCCTGAAATGCTAGCATGTAATCAAACGCCTCGTTCAGAAGGCTTGGATTTGAGGGTGGAGCAGGGAATAGAAGAAAAGATGATACACATGGATTTTACTCTTTTGGAAGTTTATATATCTAGTCATATTATAGCAGATAGGATGGTTATTGTTAGAACTCCAATGTAAATAACTTTCCAGTGTAGAGCTTTTGGTGTAAGTTTCCTCCTCCAGTCCAAAGACATGTGTTACATCTCTAAATTGTCTGTGGTGTGTATGTGATTGTGTCCTGCAATGGGTCGCTACCCTGTTGAGTGTCCCCCACCTAATGCCTGGGATAGGCTCCAGGTTCCTTGTGACCCTGCGCTACAGAATATGAATGGAGGACATATAAAACCCATCTTTTTCAGTATAATACATTAATCTAGATAACACACAGATCACAAGAGCAGGTTCATTACTTGAGGATAGTATTTCTGGCTATTTTCTATACTATTACTATTAGTATACTTTATTATTTTCTATATTTATTATAATATTTATCTTTAGTATCTTATTGATTCTTACAAAGGGCCAAATTGTGATGGCTAGACAACTGGGTCAGAGCATCCCTAAAATGCCAGGTCTTGTGGGATGTTCCCGGTAATTAAAACCTACCAAAAAATGGTCCAAGGAAGGACAACCGCTGAACCGACGACAGGGTCATATGCAATGAAGGCTCACTCATGCAGGTGGGGAGAGATGGTTAGCCTGTCTGGTTTGATCTTACAGAAGAGCTAGTATGGCACAAATTGCTGAAAAAGTTAAGGCAGGCTATAAGAAAGGATTAAGGTCTTGTGGAGTACATGCATCGATGGGTTAGCGCTGTTTTGGTGGCAATATTAGGCAGGTGGTTTTAACGTTGTGGCTGATCTGTTTAGGTGTATGTGTATTTGTGTGTTTGCATGGTGTCCTGTATCTGAGGTGAATGCTCCCACCCTGAGCCCACTGTTCCTGGGATAAGCTCCAGATCTACCGTGACCCTAGACAGAATAACTAGTTGCACTAGCAGCTCTGTCCAGTAGAGGGAGACACATGGTAGACATTGGCCCACTTCCCCTCAGGTATATAATTTCAGAATCTTTGAAATTAATAGCTTTTTTCTGTCTTGTGTCTTGCATTAAATGAAACTCCACATCCACTTCGCTATCTGTTTTCACCTGAGCTTGTAATCACCAGCAGGCCAGCCATGTCCTCTATTGCGCCCTTCATGAATTCCTGTGTGTTAGCCACCCAGACTGTTTATTACCCTTTCAGACATGTCTGCTCTGCTGACCTTAACCGGATCTATTGTAATTCTGAGAGGACCGGGGTTAATTAAAAATCCCACAGAGTCAGCAGGTGACTTAGGGCTGTCCACAGGCCTGCAGCAACTGTATAAATTACTGAACAGGCGTCAGTGGTTGTTTTCACTGGACTCCCTCTGCCCTGTCCTGCTCATGCTTTTGGTCCAGAATCATCCACTTGACTGAAGTGGATCATTATTTCAGTGAGAAATGGAAAATCTGAAAAGTATAAAGCTGTGCAGGCTTTTAGTTTTCCTCATTAATAGGTCTCGCCCTAACTTCTTGAGTCATCCGCTTCTTGAGGTCATCTGGCCACCTAGAGCACATCCACAAAACATAGCCATTGTACTTTTGTCCTAAACTCTGCTTTAAACAAGAGACTGACCGGATCACATACAATAGAAGGTCAAATAAACAACAGAATTCATGCTGATAAAAACAATACCTTTTCTCAAGAAATGTCTTTAAAAATAACAATTCAGTTTTTAGCAGTGAACAATACAAGGCAAACAGAACAATGCAGTGTGTGTGTGTGTGTGTGTGTGTGTGTGTGTGTGTGTGTGTGAGATCCATAACCATAAAAAATCTAAATTAGTGCTTACTCACCACAGAGAAAGGAAGTGGAAGTAAATGCATAAACAAATGGACCAAATATTTTTCACATATTAAAACCACCCTGAAAAATCAGACTAGAAGAAAAATCATACACCTTTAACGCGTGATCACCTGAATAAACATGCAAAGGCACATTTCTCCACATTAAACCCTGACATTGTACATTTGAACTCAGACTTGTTAACAGACTTGAGAACAATATGTGCTCACATGTGAACGTATGACAATATGTGATCACGTGGAACATTATTATACATAAGAGAAAATAATAACTAAAAACAAAAGAAAATAATGAAAAATGAAATGAAAATCACGTGGAATCACATGGAAAAACGAATCAGGTTAACTGTAAAAATGGAAAAAATTATATGCTTAAAAAATGAAATGAATTGAATAAATGAAAAAAAAAAAAAAAAAAAAAAAAATCATGAATAAAAAACCTACTAAATGACATTAAGTATTTGTAAAAAACAACAACAACAACAACAAAAAACACATTATAAAAAATAAATGATAAATCAAGTGTAAAAACAAGTCTCACTAAAAGAAATTAAGCATAAAAAATCATAGCAAAATCAAAGCAAAAAAACATCCCCACTGAAATAAATGGATAATAAATGGTAAATGAATCCCACATGTAATGAATCATGCAATCCATGTCCATGTCACAATCCTTAATACATTCAAAGTATTAAGTAAATAAAATCATAATGAAAGCAAAACAAATCATGTAAAAGCCCATACACTGTCCTAAAACCCATATATTTTAATTTCACATGTAAAATGGGGGGTGGGGTGGGGTGGGGTGGGGTGGGGTGTCGTGGGGATCGGGGACTCATGTCTTATCACATTTGCTAAGATTTGCTCACACGTTTGCTCACACCTCCAGGGTTGGGGGTTTGATTCCTGCCTCCCCGATGTGTGTGTGTGGAGTTTGCATGTTCTCCACATGCCTCAGGGGTTTCCTCCGGGTACTCTGGTTTCCTCCCCCAGTCCAAAGACATGTATTGTAGGTTGATTGGCATCTCTAAATTGTCTGTAGCATGTGTGAGATTTGACCCTGCGATAGACTGTCCAGGGTGTACCCTGCCTTGTGCCCGTAGTCTCCTGGGATAGGCTCCAGGTTCCCGGTGACCCAGTAGTAGGATAAGCAGGTAAAGAAAATGGATGGATGGATGGATGGATGGATGGATGGATGGATGTTAACATGCTGGTGTTTTTTTTTTTTTTCCAGCTCTTCCGAATGCACGAGAATGAGATATCTGGCAGATGCTGTTTAGCCGTCGCAGACCTGACGTGTCGTGTCTAAGTGCTCTGTCTGACAGGAGAACAATAGAATGCCTTTAGCTGCATAACCAGCAGACGGATGAATAACAATTCTCTTAGACCCTGTCATTAGAGGAAGACTTTACCCTCTGACTCTGCTCTCATTCCAGTCATTATTTCGGAAGGAAATCAGTTTCTGAAAGCTGACTGTGTGTGTGTGTGTTGTGAAGGTGCAAACTAATACCTGGTTAAATGTGGAATATTAAATGAATACTACAGTGTTTTCAATCTAATAACCGATCCAATGAATCTATCCACTGGGTGCTTACCATGAATTTAGATAAGTTTCCCATTACTGAGAAAAAACATAAAATCACTTACTATATAATAAATATCTAGGAGCAGTTTCATAAATACAATAGTGTTTCAATACAAAAATATTTAATGTGAAATTTGTAAGAAAATTTCAACCCTTATGGTTTGTGGTATTCATGCTTACTTAGGCTAACACCATCTGCTGATCCTACACAGGGTTATGGGGAGGCTGGAGTGGACAGGGTGCCAACTCATCACAGGACACAGCACACACGACTACATACTACATACAATTTAGAGATGCCAAGTCTTTGGACTAGGGGAGGAAACCAGAGTACCCAGAGGAAACCCTGAAGCATAAGGAGAATATGACAATTACACACACACACACACACACACGGTGGAGTTGGGAATCAAACCCCCAACCCCAGAGATGCAAGGCACGTGTGCTGAAAACTAAGCCACCAGGGCCCCTAGGCTAAAAGTGGACCACTAAATTTGTGTTACTGCGTTATATAGACTATTTGTAGCAAATTTAATCCTAAGTTAAGTAAGCAGTTGTTGGATTTGATCAATTTTATCATTCTTAATATATAAGTGAAACAATATTACTAAGTAAATTGCATGCAAATTTTTTGGGTTAATTTTCTTACTAGAGAGAAAGCTCTCAAAATTCTTGTTTGTGGTAAAAGCTTATACAGTAGATAGATACACAATACAGAAATTAGGGTAAAAACCACTGAGGTATACCTTTAATCCTGAACAATGTGGGTACATTTCTGTTTGGGAACCCGGATATATATCCAGTGGGTCTGTGACTTGGTTCCTTTATGATTCTAACCAGGAAGTCATGACAATATATTACGTGTTGTTTCAAAGCTACATCTGGATGAGTGGAAAGTTCCCGGAATACACCTAGTTTTAGTTTGAGACTATTATGAATGAGTGAAACTGGTCATGCTCTCCAGGTTGGATGGATGGCATTCACTCTCTCTGCTGTCTGCTGTCAATCATATTAACAATCATAGGTGTCTATGAGCTAGCTGACGTAGGTGGAAGAAGGCAGATAGCACTTTCCCCTGAGTGTGTTACGACACATTTTAAAAAGGTGTAGTGTCTCAGAGGAAACACACGTTAGTCTCTGACCTCCTCAGGTTGGTAGGTGGTGTGTGAAAAGGGAGGGCTGGGTACCGACTGACCAAACTGGCGAGAAAATTGGGTGAAAAAAAAAAAAAAAATATATATATATATATATATATATATATATAGATAGATAGATAGATAGATAGATAGATAGATAGATAGATAGATAGATAGATAGATAAATACAGCTTGCAAAATATTTTTGCTCAAGTGTGAGTTCTGATGAATGCCCTCCAAGAAAGCTACATTCTGTATTCTGTATATAAAGTATTATGTGTTCCGGTTAGGTCTGAGATCTTTCAGGGCAATTCAGACAAGAGCTTCTAGGATGCCATAAATACCATCACCATCCAGGCTATTCTTGTTCATAATTGGAAAAAAAGAAAAAAAATATTTCTAGCACAGCAGCACAGAAATGTGAGGGAATTGATTGATGAAGGCTCAGGAGTGCCAGAAATGTTCCAACTTTAATCACCACAGTGTTTTAAATTACTAGTGGCCTCTATTGCACTGGTTGACCTTCAGCTTTTGTTATAGTATTTAAAGCTCCAGGAATGCTTATTAAAAGTTTCAGTCCAGATCTGCCCACGCAGAATAATCAGAGGTTGAAATTGTGACATCATTTACTATTCACTAATAAGTCGACGAGGGAAAACTGTTTCTTTGTTCTATATTATCAAAAGCAAATGCTGTGAGCAATTATGGGATTTAAACAACACCAGTGCCAGTGAGATGAAAGCTGGTGCTGGTTACTGGGACCCAGAACAGGAGAGAAAAAATTCTGTAAGGTGTATTCATTTAAATATTATAGCTTAAAGACTGAGATAAATGTTTCTTCAAGGCACTAGTATTCCTACAAACACCACCAATACGAATCATGTCCAAATCCTACCCTCGTGTGTGTGGTTTGAATTTCCAAGTTCTATATTCATTTGTTTATTTGTTGTCCTACTAATTTCTCATTTTTCCTTCCAAGTTATGGGTAGCTCTGCCAAGAAAAGTCAACACAAGCCAACTCATCCTGTCAGTTTTGATAGGTCATCAACTATGCCAAACATTCTGAGCACCACTTTGGCTTAGTTACTGCTGGAGCTCCGTGTGTGAAAAATTAAACTTCTTCTAAAAAAATTAGCCTTTATTAACTTGGGGGGCGGAATTAGCTTCCTGTCAGCGTTCTTCCACTTTTGCAGCAACACATTTCTGGCATTTAGCAGAAGCCCTTATCCAGAGCGACTTACATTTTCATCTCATTCTGAGCATTTTTGGGGTTACAGGCCTTGCTCAGGGGCCCAGTGGTTGCAGCTTGGTGGACCTGGGATTCGAACACACAACCTTCTGATCAGTAGTCCAATGCCTTAACCACTAAGCTACCACATCCCCGATGTTCATTAATCTATGTTCATTAATGAACGATGTTCATTAATCTAAATCAAGAGTTAACGATAACGACAGAGAGGAGACTGGTGATCACTTTGCCAATCCAAATGCCATAAACGCCGTATGCAGAACAGAACACTTTCTAACAAATGTGTGTTTTGTACACAGACCATGGGAACAGCTGGCGTATGTGTGAAGGAATATAGAATAGCTGATCATTTTCAACCAATCATAATAAGCAGTAAGGAGACACATGTGACATCATACATATAATATGTGATCGTGGGACGATCACATAGGAAAAAAATCACAACTGAAAATAAAACCACATCACCATAATATCGAACATTAGGATACTGTATACCATATCCTTAAACTGATAATGAAAGTCATATGGTAGCTAAATCAATTACCAATGAAATACTTTACATTCTTAGGGGAATAATGGTTCAGTTGCCTCTTTGTGGAAAGTTTACACGTAGTAGAACCCTATAGCAGAGTGCTACCTTATCAGATACAAGTAGAACCCTTTTATTAATATAAAGAAGCTTTAATTATCCAGCTAATTATGAAGAACCCCAGAAGAACCTTTTGGCAAGATGTATGCACGTTGATGTTGGCTGTAGGGGTGTTGTGTCGTCTTCAAAGTCTTCAGTGTACTGCACGTCTCTGGAGGGACGAAGAGGAAAGCCACAGGCAGTGTCTCAGAGGCAGCCAAAAGGGTTGCAAAGGGCCAGCATTGAACATGAGCCACGGTCTGATCAACCATGGCTGGGTCACCTGGGCTGAAAAGACTCGAAACATCCTAATACCCCAGAAACATCACTGATGAAGTGTTCATGAGCAATACAAGATGCATTGCCACATCAGAAACATTCCAATCTTAACCGTACAATTAATTTAGAAATTTTCCTGGAGAACCATTATGTAATAGTATGACATTTGTGTTCTCTGTATCTGAATCAGACATCTCTGTCTCTCCTTTCTGAAATATTAAAGTGAATGTCCATCTGGAATGCAAAAGAACGGATGTCTTTTTTTTGTCTCATTATTCGCAGTCTGTCGACCATAGCAACAGCCTACTCAGAGTACTTACAAACCGGGCACTTATGTGCACTGCAGCTCTCATTCATTAAACAACATCAACCACCATTATCATCATCACTGATGTCATCAGCAAGTATGATAAGCATGATTCACAATCAAAGAAGCAAAGCAAAGTCAAATGTTTGTACAGTAGGCACACGTTTTTGTCAATGATCAGTAAACAATATAATTCGGTGTAATACAACTACCTCCTGAGCATGCATGAAATACAGTGCAAAACAATCTACTGTATACTGTATATATAAAACTTCATCTGCAACAGATAATCCATTTCCATCTTGCATTATGTTCGATTGTTTTGAACTTTATGACAGAAGGATTGACTGTGTGGGATTTGCTGCTGATGAAAAAATAGAATATTCTTCCTAAAGAAGTCCTGGCTTGAACCTTACACCGAGTACGACGCAGTACTCGCTCATCTGAGTTATTTACAATCTCAAAAGGACACACATCCTCACTACCCTCTGCCACCATCTGCCTCCATTTTGGAAATGCTAAAATACAGAGGCCAGAAAATACAGGCCATCATCATCCCTGAACAGACTGTTTCCATAGGAACATAGTTGTGCAAAAATGTGACCAGCACATCATAATTATGAGCCAATTGAGATAACTACAGAGGTAGGACTAATTTATAATGTGAAGAGAACGCTGCAAAAAAACAAAAAAAACAAAAAACAGTAGCATTTTGAGCACTACGCCTATAGCACTTTTTAGTGATGGTGGTGGTGGGGGGGCTTTTGTTTAAAGGTGTGCTTTAATTATCCACTAGGTCATGTCCTGTAGTAAACAAAACCACATTTAGTCTAGCTTGTTGATGCATATAAGAGAAATAAAGCATACTCTGGGATTTGACCTGTAGTGAAACTCTGTCATGCAGAATGTTTTTCAAGGTCTCCATTATAGAAAGGCCTTTAGGGGAAAGCTTTTAGATTTGGAGAATGCAGACACCATCCCTCCCCCAAAGACTAAGACATAGACGGACATATACATCACACACACACACACACACATGGCTCTTCTGTCATTTTTTGACAGGTGCTTGCACCACCCTCAGCACCCCACCCCACAGGTGTGTGTGTATTTTAGTAAGTGCTGATTAGGGTTGCTGTACTGGAATGTAGGACGCCTACATCTCATTTCGATCCTGTGTGTCCTTGCCCCAAAACGTAATGCGTGTATGTGATGTCCCTAACCTGCCAAAAATTTTTTCTGTCTCAGCGTTGAGCCTCTTTTGCATTTGTGCTGGAGGGAGAGAGAGAGAGAGAGAGAGAGAGAGAGAGAGAGAGAGAGAGAGAGAGAGAGAGAGAGAGAGAGAGAGAGAGAGAGAGGAGGAAGTGAGAGAGTGAGCGTGCCAGAGAGAGAGAGTGTGTGTGCTACAAGTACTTTATACAGTAGCATATCTTATGACTCATCCTCATGTTTAATCCCAGCCTTTGCTCTGTGTTTTTTAGCTGAGCTTTGCAGATGTAGGGTTATAAATCTGGAGTATCCTCAACTTCTGTTCCAAACAACTGTCATCAGAGCTTACTCATTTAGTAGGACATGTTTATAGGTAGAGATCTCTTGATAACAATCCACAGTTTGAAAAGAGCGTCTTCTTTTCAAACTTTTCTTTTTCCTTGAGAAGTTGCAGTGTATTCAGTTGAGAGAATGTGAATTGAGATAAACAATTCTCTATGTAACCGTGTTGTAGTGAAATGAGATAAGCGCAGGGGAAAATACTGTGAATCACAACAAAAGATTTCCAGCCGCACATGCTTTGAAGTCTGTCAAACATGTATGGAAAAGGGCTTCGTAGAAGAGGTATTTCGAAAATCCCCCCTTGCTCAAGTATTGTGTCTCCTTCTCTCCCTCCCTCCTTCCCTATCTCTCCGTCTACCGTTCATGTTAGATCCTGCCTGCCTTGGCGGTGCTTGAAACCCCACCTCCTCTCTCTCTCTCTCTCTCTCTCTCTCTCTCTCTCTCTCTCTCTCTCTCCTCTCTCTCTCTCTCTCTCTCTCTCTCTCCCTCTCTCTCCCTCTCTCTCCCCCCCTCTCTCTCTCTCTCTCTCTCTCCCTCCCTCCTCTCTCTCTCTCTCTCTCTCCCTCCCTCTCTCTCTCACACTCTTTCTCCCCTCCCTGTCTCTGGCAGTGTGGAATCCTGGCTGTGTTTAATTGCCGAGTGGCAGGCGGGCTTGGGAGACAGCGCAGGAGTGTGCGAGATCTAAGGAAGCAATTGGGACTCACATGGAGAGGCAACTGCTCTCACTGGCTTTACGAGCTGCGACTTTGACTTTCTGAAAGAGAGAGAAAGAGACGGGGAAAGGGAGGCATAAACTCAACAGAGAGGCGGAGAACCAGTGAGCTAGAGTTTGGGAGGGGGTGAATTGACTCAGAGAATTTTTTTTTTACACAGTGAACAGAGAAGGGTTAAGGATATGGAAAGAAAGGCAGGGAGAGATAGAGAGAGGAAATGACAGAAGGAGCAACAAAGTGCAAACAGAATGAAGGATAGGTACAGGAAAGGCTGCAATGGAGTGAGAGAATAGGGGGGAGGTGGGAGAGAAAGAGGCCCACTGCTGGAGAGAGGGCAACAGCACTGACTGCATACGGGAAATGACAGAAGTTGAGGAGAGAGAGGGAGAGAGGGAAAGAGAAAGAGAGAAAAGAGGGGAAAACAAGGGGAAGTTAGAAAAGGAAGGAAGGGGGAGGTGAGTCTTGAAAGGGAGAGAGAGAAAAGTGGTAGGGGAAGAAGTTGAAAGAAACAGCACGTGAGGAAAGGGAACAGAATGGGGAAAAAAGAGAGAAAGATGGTAGAGAAGTGAAAGAAAAAGACCTACGCAGATGAGAAAAACAGCTTTAGTGAATGGCCTGGGTGGGGAAAGAGAGAGGAGGTAACTGGTTGTTTTGTAAGTCATCAGCCTGGGCGGCTTTTAGTCTCCTACTGCTATGCACTCAGAGAAGGCGGCAAAAGGACAACGTGCCCTCCATCCAGCCCAGGACTACTGCCACCTCTGCTTACAACCGGGACCAGCGTTAACACATCACAGGCAGCAGCTCAGTGATGTGCAATGCCCACCACTGGAGCCTGGTCTAAGGTCACATGTGTGGAGGGAGGACTTGTCTCTACCCTTTCCTCTTGATCTGGAAGCACTTGAGGACAGGACGGGGAACCATAACCATCATGACCTGCAGAGACGGCAGGTTTACTTGGGACCAAGCCAACACTACACTGTTTCTGAAAGGTGCAACCCACCATGCTATTTGTGGAGGGAGGTGAGAGTTCCTGGAAGGGACCCTCGGTTTCCTCCATCCACATGTGTTTGGGAGAGATCAGCATTGGCACATCACGAGCAGGAGGTCGCTGATGGGAGACTGGCAGGCAGGCTTGGGAGACATAGTGACTGTAGCTCTGAAAGGGAACGGTACCATCATCAGCTGCCACACCTCCTCAATGGTGGCCCCATGCTAGCAAAGGTCAGGAGCCAGCGGTACTACAGGGAAGCTCGTAATGTTTCAGAGGAGCATCACCTGGACTGCGTGAGTGAGAACTATCACCAGAATACACATCTACCAGAACTAGAATGGGACAATAGACCTAAATTAGGATACAATGGACACTGTGAAAGGAGGCATGTTACTTTTGAGGGTCATGATGATGGACACAGCATAGAAGCTAATGGACCAGCCAGTCCTATCAAGAACCACTGCAATGGAGCTAAGGCATTCTTTTCAACAGAGGTTCCCCAAAGCAAATTTACAGTCTCCAAAAAAACAGGACCTAAGCTGCCAGTGAGTGGAATCGATTGTGGAGAGACCGACCTGAGTCAAGCAGACAGATCAGAGGTTGGGGGGAGCCGGAGTAACCACAGGAAGAACCAGGGAACAGTGCGTGAGCAGATCAAACAAGTGGTGACGGAGTTAGAGGATGTGCTCAGTGGTCTCAAACAGGTTCAAATGGAGATGAAAGAGGTAAGGGGAGCAATAAGGAGTTAAGTAAACTTTATGGTTTCAATAGTATATAGCTGTTGTCTGTAGTGCAGAAAATATTTTGCACAAGGTTTAGAGTCATTAGCTCAAGAGGTTTCTTAGTCTGACTTTTAAATTAAAAATAGGAACAGTGGAAGCTCAGGGGTTAATATTTTGGGCTGGTGATCCGAAAAATGAGCTTTTGTTTGGCGTCAAGCAAGACCCCTAACACTCAATTACTCAGCTCTCTGTTTGCACAGTATCTTCTCTGAATTGTATATACAAGCCATATTGTTCTTATTGTTAGAATTAATTGATTCAGATCTTTGTAAGAAGGGGCTTTGTTATGTAAAAACCTGGCCATCATTAGAACTGTATCCAGTGCCAGCTGGTGCTGCTGAGCTTTAAGTGTACTTTCTGTAAGACATCTTTGTAATGAATCCAGTGTGACAATCACAGAAAGATAAGCTACCATTGAACTCTGTAAAACAAGAGCTCAGCTCAAAACAAGCAGGAAATAACGTACACAGATGCAGATGAGATCAAAGCCTCTACTGGTTATATGGTATGACGAATCAATGCTGGAAATCTTTAGGTGGTCTTAATGGCCATTTTTATCTGCGTAGGGTATTGGAGATCTGAGCCAGAGAATAAAAAGGAAGTCACTGCGCATGTGGAAGGCAATTTTGACTTCAGATGTTTGGACCATTACTCTTTTAAGAGGGTCTCAGGCTGGACATTAGAAAAGGAAGCACTGCAAAAATCAATAGCTATAGATACTACGTAGATCTGCATTAGGATTAATGGACTACATGAGATGAAATAGTAAATGCATTATTTAGAATCGAGTGCTACATTTAAATAGATGTCATTTAGTCGCTATCTAAATGTCAGGTAAGTGGCTGGGGGTAATTTTAGGGAATCAGATGAAAAAGAACCAACTGATGAGTTGCTGAGACCTGGTGGGTTGAAATGGTAGGGTGCAACCTTTCTTTAATGATGTCTAGTTAAGAAATTGTAGGGTAATGCTATTTAGAATCCTTTCAGATAAATAGCCTTGATTTACAAGAGCATTAGACAGAAAATTCATAATTTAACAAGCATGTCAGGTAGGTCTGCTTGGAAGAATTTATACAGCTGGATTTAATGCGTTAGCAGTTAATTATTCATTGCATGAATGGCATCTGATTTGACAGTGAAGGGAAATGTTAACTTTGATAAAAATGTAATTGACAAATTACTTGTTGTGCTTTTATTTTCTTCCTGATATTGCCACTACTGGCGGCATGGTAGCTTAGTGGTTAGCACGTCCGCCTCACACCTCCAGTGTCCTGGGTTTCCTCCCACAGTCCAAAGACATGCTTCTAGGCTGATTGGAGTCTTTAAATTGCTCGTAGTGTGTGAATGAATGTGTGTGCCCTGCGATGGGTTGGCCTTGATGCCTGAGATGATGAAAATTTTCCACTTTTATGTTTCGAAGTCACTTCAAAAACATGGGATATTTTAAGCCTATTACTTTGTAATTTGTCTTAATGACTGTGTTTGTCTGTGTAGGTGGTGCAACAGATTGATGTTCTGACTTCCAACATTGACCTGGGAGAGGAGGAGCAAGGACCATTCAATGGTCTGCTACAGGAATCCACACACCATGCCAGCCGTATTGGAGTTGTTGCACTTGTCCATAATGTCAAAAGAGATGCAGAATCCCCAGAAAGAGACAGCACACATGCTGGTGTCAGACCACAGCGCACTCGTTCCCTGTCAAACCATAGCTTGACTGCTGTGATTTCCGCTCGCCCTGACAATCATCCTGCCCCGGAGATCCACACAAACCCATCGTCCCGTGCTCACGGTCTGATGACTGTTGAGTCTGCAGACAGTAGCCAGATGAATCATACATCTGCTCTGGAGCTTCAGAAGACAAAAAGCACTGCCAATGGCGACTGCCTGCGCGCCAGACCTCCCAAAGCCAAAGTCAAAGAGCTCCAGCATACAAGAAGCAGAACAGATCATACAAAAAATCCTGACCCCCCTTACCCTTTAACACCGATTAGCTCGACTAAAACTAAAAGACCCCCGCCGTACCCACAGAATGGACTGGTCAAAGGACCCTCAAAGGAATCAAATGTCCTGAAGACGCCTCCTTACCCTGGAAAACAGAAACAGCTAACCTCCACCATGGTGTAAAGGTGGGGTGACAGGGGAAGTTCCACTGCCTCAGAGCTCTGATTGCACTTGTGAGGACAACACACACCCACACACACAGACACACAAAGAACGTAAATAGGATGTTTTCTCCCTCAGCATCCACATGGTTAGGTAACACAGGGTGAGTGGACAATGGGTGCTCTCAAAAAGTCAATTTCAGTATGAATATGTATTTGCATTCGTGAGTGTGTTGCCATAGTTCTTGACTGCTTTAGGGGGAAATGTCCATGTGCACTATAATCAATGGCATTTACTGAAAAAGCATGAAATTGTTTTGTAAAGGTACTTGGCTTGTATTGAACGAGGAACAAAAACCATCAACATCACTAAGGCCCTTTATCCTTTAGTCATTCATTCTGGGAAGCAGATTGTTGTTGAAGTTGAATCATTTCTACAGAAACTGAAACTCTGCCATTTGAGAAAACGCAAAACACACATTTGCCTGCGAACATGGTTCTAATGTGAGTCATGAATGATTTGTTCCATCTGTTTGCCCCTAGACGTTCTCAGGTTTCTGTTTGTGTTGTTGTTTTCCCGCGTGCTCGAGTCAGTGGTTGTGAGTGCTGCGTATTTCAGAGCTAATCAACTCAGGCGAGTGTGAAGGAGATTGGCTCACTGAAGGCCCCGGAGCAAGCAGCTTTTCCATATTATTCAACAATCCTGCATGCAATCAAGCGTGTTTTAGAATCGTTCTAAAAAATAATGGATTATTTACAGTATTTGTGAGTAGAGAACAAGAGTTCAAAAGAGAGCATGAAGCCAGAGTTTAAAAAGGAGCATGCTCTGCTTTAGTTTAAGCGTCAGTTAATGAGAGTCACGTGACTGATTATCCTGTATGATGAGCACATGGAAATTGATTATGTTTAAATTAAAGGATCGCATAATGCCCACTGGTGCAATCACTTGGAAAGTATTTGGCGTTCTTCAGCTTAGCAGTGGTAGGAAATGGTGGATTTTAAAAGCTAAACATTTATTTTGCATCACTCTGGTTTTAGTCTTCGAACTTTTAAAACAATCCTGTGTGTACAGGAAGAGCCTGACTTTTCCCCTGCCATGTTTTGAAAACAGTGGTTGAGGTTTGGCAGACACTGCTGGCCATCCTCTGGTGGATGGAATGTGCTATGACGAACTATTTTTCACTCTCCAGCCATGTTTGAGTCTGGTTTTGATTAGACGCCACCTGGCTCGGTGATGGACTGAAGGAGGCGGCTTTGTATAGTATTTGCATTGCAAAATGGTAGTTGCACACAGCTGGGAGGACACATGACTCGCCTCAACACCCAAAGCAGGAAGCGTAGAGAAGTAAACATGAGCTAAACAAATGCTTAGTCCAAACATCCTAGCAGATACTTGCTTAGTCTGGATATTCAGTGTCCGGTGACCTTCGACCAGATAAAGAAACTGGTTTTAGGTCGTTAGGCCTCACCAATTACTGGCTTTGCAGCAGTGGCTGCTATGAACATTTCATTATTTCCTGGTGGTATTCATTAAAATGCAATCTAACTTCCCACAGTCTTACAGGAGACCAGTGTGTGTGTGTATGTGTGTGTGTGTGAGACCTTGCAGCCCACACAGACTATAAAGTCTACATGGTTACGAGTGTCTGAGCATATGGTGCTCTGGTATCCTGACCTGATTGTGGTTTATTGAGTTAACATTCCAAATGTCCCAGGAGCCGTTGTGTTAGGATACTGCGTGAATAGTTTTACTAAAGCAAATATTTCACTTGTGTCAAAACCAGTGGCACAAAAACATCCTTCTGCCATACCACTAATTAGCTTTGTCATTGCCCTTTGAAAGACCCAGTAAAGAGATTAGGAGGTCTAATTTCCATGTCAATTAAAACTAGCACTATTAATTAAAGTCCAGGCCATGAAAACAAAACAGTATTGACTTTCATCTACGTTTTTATATGAGCGCTGTAAAAAAAAAAAAAAAAACCCTGAAAGCTTTAAAGACAATAAACCAAGATGGCTTTTTATTTCAGAGCGCTGTGAGAATAATAAACGCTGTCTTTCAGAAAGACTTGGCTTGACGATGCTGCAGTTATTGCCTCTCCAGACTCACTCAGATGTACAGACACTTAGGATGATTCAAAGGATGACAGGATGCTTTTGGTTATTTTCAGAAGGTTTAACGTCACCATAACGAGAGACCTGACTGGAGTGCGCTGGGTGCAACAGGCGTCAGTCTGAACATACAAGCTTACTCTGTTTATGAATCTGAAACACATGGAGACTGTGTGCGTTGTGAGATAAGCTTCCTCTTTCTGTCTGTCAGTCTGTCTGACACTCATATTTTTTTGGCAAACACAGCTAAAAAATGCCCCCAAAACAACCTTACATAAGCACCATTAGTCAGAGAACACACCGTACCATTGTAGGAACACTCTTTTCTGCTCAGTTTCTATTCTGAGCAAGCTGCTGACTTAATCTTTTGAATCAATTATTATAAATTCTGCAGGTGTCCAGGTAGTTTTAAGACTTACATCTGGCTGGCATGGCAGGTTACCATGGTTACCGTGTTAGTGCAAGGACCAATTTTTATAACTGCGAGACAGACCAACAGCTCAAGGACGTCACAATCCTACAGAACCTATGTGTAGTGTAGGAAAACTGAAAATAATAGAAAAACACTAGAGCCATATTTAGATGGCATGAGAAGGCTGAAAATTTGTGATTGCTGTAATAAAATGAAAGGTTGTTAGGACATCCAAGCAGATTTACTTTGGTCGTGACTACCTGTTTTTCACTCTCATCTTTGATAGATGGCATTTTATAAGCAGCGTAACTTGTTCCAAATGTACGCTCTGGCACCTCTGGTGCTGCATTTAAACCGTGGCAAAAGCAACACTCTGAAAAGCTCTTGCCTAATCAGCTTGCTGTCCTCCAGCACCGAACACATTAATCACACTCTTAAATCATGGTGTAAAACAAGAGCAGGCTTGGTGTAATGCCATCCTACCTTTCTGTAGCAGCATCAATTTTTTGGCTCTAATCTGAGCTTTTGCTCAAATTTAGGAGATAAAACTACAAATGGATGAGGCTGTAAAACTAGTGCTTAAGTTCCTTGATGGACTTCTACTGTATACATAAGTCTTCAAGCATATCGAAGAAGATAATCATATTCTGAGACATTAACAGTAGTGAAAAATGATGTGTTATGATATTAATTTGAACAGAAATCAAAATGAAATCTCTGCAAAAGTTTGCATCTCCTGCTTTAAATGTAATCATTTGCATGCCACAAACTTTGCCTTTACAGCTCCCTCTGTGACCTCTGTTTTGTCCTTTCCAGCTTTTTGCCAAATGTCATACATTTCATGTCTCCACAATGACAAACCCAAAACAATTTACACCAGAAACTGCGTTAAGGTCATCCGGAGCTGGACATTTCATGCATTTAAGCCTGAACCATCTGGGCCCAGTTATTGATTAAAACATAGATATAACTGTGAGAGGCTTTTGTGCTAGAAAAAGCTTTTTAAGTGCTGAACACGTATATATTCTAAATGTCTTATTTCTGTATTGCAGGGATGCCAGAAAGAAGAGACACATCTAATAGCAGTGCAAGGACATCTTACAAGGATTGAGAGTATTTCCTATGGAAAGCAAGCACTAGAAATGGTCTCTCTCTCTCTCTCTCTCTCTCTTCTCTCTCTCTCTCTCTCTCTCTCTCTCTCTCTCTCTCTCTCTCTCTCTCTCTCTCTCTCTCTCTCTCTCTCTCTCTCTCTCTCTCTCTCTCTTCAACCCCGACTGCCCTACATCCATCAGAACAAGCTGCCCATTTTAGCCATACTGGTCACCCAGCCTGATTCTTTGCCCCTTAAAGGTAGCACTAAAGAGGAACAAGCTGCTCCTCAACTGGAAAAAAAAAGTCTAGACTCACAAATATTATGCAACATATTCCCAAAGCTTGCCTGGGATTCGAAGCCTGTGAGTGGACTGTCCAGAAGACCAAAGAGAATTGAAAGTCTTTTATTATCTTTTGTTATTGGTTCAAATGTTTAAGAACAAAAAGCTACAGTGTAAGAGGATTATATCCATCCTGTGTTTCTGCATCAGTCTGTAAACCGTACACATTATATTGCGATTAGTTCATGAGTTATTTAAAGCCTATATAAGGCATTTAGTTTTGTATTAAAGCTGTATCATCAATATATGATGTCCAGAAGAGGGCGCTACAGGCCATAAAAGTGTCCCTGAACTTTTATGTCGCTCAGAGGAAATAAAAAAAAAAAGGAGAGAGAAGTTTGGAATATATTCTAATTAAGTGGTCATCATTTCAAATCAAGCAAAAATTCATACAGTGTTTTATTTGTATCCAGGTTTTAAAATAACTTTCTGTAACCTGCACATCATAAAAAGGGACTTAGCATGCAGTAATAGCATAAAGAACTATAGCTTCTATAGAATATTTGCACAGTTGAGTACAGTGTCTCCAGTCTTGACAGTGTCTGTGTCTGTATTTATTTAAGTCTTGGATGAGAATTTTTTCACCCTCTTCCCCATCTCTACTCTTCCACACCAGTAGCACAGAGCGCTGTGTCTCAATCCTTAGACCACCAAGTACAGTATGTTAGATTTCATAACTATACACCGATCAGGCATAACATTATGACCACCTGCCTAATATTGTGTTGGTCCCCCTTTTCCTGCCAAAACAGCCCTGACCCGTCATGCACTGTGTATTCTGACACCTTTCTATCAGAGCCAGCATTAACTTCTTCAGCAATTTGAGCAACAGTAACTCGTCTGTTGGATCGGATCACACGGGCCAGTCTTCACTCCCCACGTGCATCAATGAGCCTTGGCCGTCCATGACCCTGTCACCGGTTCACCACTGTTCCTTCCTTGGACCCACACTTTTGATAGATACTGACCACTGCAGACCGGGAACACCCCACAAGAGCTGCAGTTTTGGAGAAGCTCTGATCCAGTGGTCTAGCCATCACAATTTGGTCCTTGTCAAACTCGCTCAAATCCTTACACTTGCCCATTTTTCCTGCTTCTAACACATCAACTTTGAGGACAAAATGTTCATTTGCTGCTTAATATATCCCACCCACTAACAGGTGCCATGATGAGGAGATCATCAGTGTTATTCACTTCACCTCTCACTGCTCATAATGTTATGTTTGATCAGTATATAATAGTCATATATGTCATATACACCCTGATGTGTTGTTAAGCGATGTACATTAACAACCCTGCAGAGGACAACTGAGTGTTTTGTTGTTCCAGGCCTGGGTTGAGTGACTTTTCAGGCCAACCGCTGAACATGTGTATAAAGACAAACCGATTTTCCCCATGTTTTTAACCTGCAGGATGAACGACGCACCTGCTTGTCCAACAGGCTGCAAGTACATTATAATGCTATTGTTCATCAATTCAAAAGCAGTATTATTCTAGAAACACATCTCATTTCCTCAGGTTTATTAATTCAATACATTACCATGTCTGTAGTAACAGCTAACAAGAATTTAAATAGAGAAAACCCCAAATATATGGATTAATTGGATTGAAATGCATATAATCATTGCTATGGTGAAGCTTTCTGTAAGGAGACGTATTTATCAATAATGGAGGGAGTTTCCAGTATTAAAGCTTTGTAACAGTCAATAGATTTTCTACAGAGCTGAAGACTTTACACTTTCTGGTTCTTCTCTAATACGACATGCTGCCTTTTATGTCTGAGTAACTTAAAGAGAAATAGAAAAATGAGAAGCTGGCCATAGAATA
This sequence comes from Hemibagrus guttatus, assembly GCA_033459395.1. NCBI lineage: Eukaryota > Metazoa > Chordata > Actinopteri > Siluriformes > Bagridae > Hemibagrus > Hemibagrus guttatus. The sequence continues at coordinate 5,118,299 of JAUCMX010000022.1, read as the reverse complement.
TCTTATCAGTCCTACCAGGATGTGCTGATTTTTTGTTTTATCAGACTTTTTTCCCCAAAATTTGTGATTTTATTTTATTTTCATTCATTGTCTGTACCACTTATCTGATCTATTCTCGGGTCACGGGGAGCCTGTGCCTATCTCAGGCGTCATTGGGCATCAAGGCAGGATACACCCTGGATGGAGTGCCAACCCATTGCAGGACACACACACACACACACACACACACACACTCACACACTCTAGAGATGCCAATCAACCTACAATGCATGTCTTTGGACTGGGGGAGGAAACCGGAGTACCCAGAGGAAACCTCCAAGGCACAGGGAGAACATGCAAACTCCACACACACATGGTGGAGGCGGAAATTGAACCACCAACCCTGGAGGTGTGAGGCAAACGTGCTAACCACCAAGCCACCAAGCCACCGTGCCCCCCTTTATTTTTATTTTATTTTATTTTATTTTATTTTATTTTATTTTATGTGAAACGTGTTTGAAACTCCTACCATTGGAGACACGTACATAATTATTTTCTATGATGGCTGTACTCATGATTAACGTGTTGGGATGATGTCACTAGACGAATCTCGATGCAAATCTCCAGGAAAGTTTGATTTGGAGTTATTTTCTGTGATCGCAAAATCACAAAATCCTAGAGGACTGATTTAAGCTGCTATAACTTACATGATCAGAGAAACTGACTTGTTTTAAGGATGTTCAACAAATATACAAATATAAAAATGACAAATAAAATAATTTTTTAAAGAATTGTTAGCAGTTCGTAGCATGAATAAATCGCTTCCAGTTATTGGATTATTTCCCTTTAACAGCACATCCTGTCATCTTTTATTCCTTATATAATTTACTTGCTGGTTTCAAGGATGTTCAACAATACGAAACGTAACGATAAATGCTTGCAAATATTCCATTCCATTCCATTGTCTGTACCGCTTATCCGATCTATCCTCAGGTCACGGGGAGCCTGTGCCTATCTCAGATGTCATTGGGCATCAAGGCAGGATACACCCTAGACGGAGTGCCAACCCATCACAGGGCACACACACACTCTCATTCACACACTACAGGCAATTTAGAGACTCCAATCAGCCTAGAAGCATGTCTTTGGACTGTGGGAGGAGACCGGAGCTCACCCACCAAGCACGGGGAGAACATGCAAACTCCACACACACACACAGTGAGCAGGAGCGAGAGCAAGACTCAAACCCAGGACACTGGAGGTGTGAGGTGAACATGCTAGCCACTCAGCCACCATGCCGCCTGCTTACAAATATAATAATTAAAAAAAAAAAAATTGTTAGCAGTTAATAGTATGAATAAATCACTTCCAGTTATTGGATTATTTCCCTTCAACAGCGCATCCTGCCATCTTTTATTCCGTATATAGTTTCATGTGGATGAGAGTTGTGTTCATTATCTTCTCTCCTTTTGGAAGGATGAGTTTGTTCTAACTCAGATGCTAAAATGTGGCCACTGTAATACAGTGCTGTAAATATTTGCTCATCCTGCTTTATTTCTTGTTTGGGAAATGCAGCATGTTTTGCCACAGAAGCTTGGCACTAAATCCTAAATCCCACAGTAATGCCAACATGCTAGGACAACTAACCAAGTTCATTATGTTCAAGAAATGTGTTTACTCTGTAACCAGCATCTACACCACGGAGTGCTGTCTTTCTCTAAATCTCATCGATCATTACTGCTTAACTCAGACAAAGCTCCAAATGTCAAATAGGGAAGATCGTAAAGACCGCAGGTGCCTTCATCGTGGCGCCACTTGCTGTCCTGCAAAAGAGATATTGATGTATGGGATTGACAGGACCTCATGCTTTGTGACTACCTGTTATGTGAGCTCAGGGTCAGTTCACAGCGCACACTCATTATTCTTAGTCTGGGACATGGATCCAACTATGCGATATGCAGCTTATTCTTGAAGTCATACGGCTTTAATACACGTACTGCTATTGGGAAAAATTGGTGTCATTAATTAAAGATTAAGGGTGTGTTTTTGTTTCATTCGACTTTGCACGTTCAACCAATTTGCAAGAAGACAAGCGGGAGGTTCAAAGTAGTTGGGATGTGAGTATATACTATATTGTGCTTCCAATGAAAACTTGGAATAAGCTATCGTTTTGAATAATGGTGTGTGGCACTGATTTGTTTATAGTACACAGGCCTAGAAATAAATCATGGTTAACAAGAATGCAACAATTCTCCGTTTAAAGACTGGCGTGTGATAAATCCTGTAATATTCCAGCTAAAGTTATCTCCACTAACATTCCCTTAATTCCAAAATAAATTTGTATTCGTTTTATTTACAGAAACAAGAACACGCTAAAAAACAAGGTATTTATGCTTCTAAACCAAATAAATGTTCCTGTTTGAGGAATTAAAAATAAGCAATGTTCCTCAAGAGTAAATACCGTCATAACGTCAACGCAGACCCCTTGTGTTTATTTCTACAACTCAGAGCTAAGCAGGAAATGATTTAGTACAGCAAACATGGCTGTAAATGAGCAGTGGAGCTGTCGAATTGGAAAGCGATGGCTAACACAAAACACCAGTGTACTCAGTGGCCTCGGTTCATACCTCAGGCATTAGGTAAGGGCAAGATTTCGACAGGCTTTGACCCTGTATCTATCCTCCCCACGTTTTATCCCTGCATCCAACTCTCTTTTCTGTAGTCGTGTGCAACAGACAGATGGCCATATTTATGAATTCTCTGTCTACTTTCCCTCTCTTCTTTTCACAATGGTATGTCTATCTCTGTGGAATGTCAGACTGCTGTTTGCACCAAAAACAACACCCTAAAACTAATGTTCATTCAAACAACCAACCTTCTGATTTTGCCGTCTTCGGCCCAAGAATAATAAAGTAATCAAGCGCTTCAGTCTCGCCTGGCTAAGAATAGGTGAGCCACTCCTGGAGATGCTCTGAGCAGACGGGCTGTTCGTAGTGCCGGAGGAAGGAAGGAGAAAGGTGGAAAAATAGAGCGTGAAAGAAAGTGATGAGGAGAGAATACGTGAGTTGTTAAACGACAGGGGTGTGCTAAGAGTTACACCAAGTATCTATGCACAAACAGGACTCTGATGGAGCCTGCAAAGATGACATCTCAATTTCTTTCTGTTCCTGGGACAATTAAATTGTTAAAGAAATAAACCCATTCTGAATGACATGCATATTAATCATTATATATAACAATGGAGTCAAAGATTAATTAGATTTATTTATTATCACTATATTAGTCTTATTGACTTTGGTTTTCATCATTACCCACAATTACTTGCTGATAGCACAACCAGTGGGATTTAACCCTCGCTTTATCTCGACACCTTAACAGAGCGATGCGGCAGTGCTTTTTCCTTGAGTCTGTTCAGCTCTGTCCACTACATCTGTAAACTCAAACCTTCTACTTCCATGCTGTCGAACCAACGTGCTTCTGGTTTTGTAGACGTAGTGTAGCTGCACTGCATCCTGAAACTTTTCACACTGTGCTTAACCACGGATTATCATTGTTCTAATTGCAACTTTTAACCCCGGCTAGAGGAAGTTTCACAATTGTAATTTCACAAACAGAACAGTTATGAAGCAGGGTTAGTACAGCATTTGTGTATAGTGTAAAGCGATGCACGGCTAGAATGTTACGGCGAGATGCTCAGCAACAGAAACACAATCAGAACCTGAACAGCATTTGCCTCATATCCACATGCTTTGTATAGTCACAGAAACCTCCCATGTTGTGTAAACAGTAGTCGCAGCATTTGAGGGAAAAAAGATGGACAGAAAGCATGTCAAATTGAGTGAAACAGTTTCATTTTTACAGTTACACTGACCAGGCCTAACATTATGACCTCCTTCTTAATATCGTGTTGGTCCCTATTTTGCTGCCAAAACAGCCCTGACCCGTCATGCACTGTGTATTCTGACACCTTTCTATCAGAACCTGCATTAACTTCTTCAGCAATTTGAGCAACAGTAGCTTGTCTGTTGAATCGGATCACACAGGTTAGCCTTCGCTCCCCACGTGCATCAGTGAGCCTTGGCCGTCCATGACCCTGTCACCGGTTCACCACTGTTCCTTCCTTGGACCATTTTTGATAGATACTGACCCCTGCAGACCGGGAACACCCCAAAAGAGCTGCAGTTTTGGAGATGCTCTGATCCAGTGGTCTAGGCATCACAATTTGGCCCTTGTCAAACTTGTTCAAATCCTTACACTTGTCCATTTTCCTGCTTCTAACACATCAACTTTGAGGACAAAATGTTCACTTGTTGCCTAATATATCCCACCCACTAACAGGTGCCATGATGAGGAGATACTCAGTGTTATTCACTTCACCTCTCACTGCTCATAATGTTATGCCTGATCAGTGTAATCAGAATCAGAAATAACAAGTATTTAAGAAATTGACATATATGTCAGTTATGCCATATGCAGCTACAGTCAGATTTTCTGATCAGATGCGAAAGAGTGAGTTATTTAAAACGTCCATGCCCTGTATTTATCCAATCATGATTGATGACATCTTAAATATGCAAATAAGAAGGTTAATCCAGGGTTTAGAAATGTTCGGGTTAAAGTATAAGAAAGTATAAGTATTTCGAACCTGATTACTAAAACTGATGTGGATCTGTGTTTTTTCAAGCTAACAGCTGAAATTAGCGACTTGGATTAGCGGCTCTGGGATTTGTGCAACTCTGAGGCTTATAAAAGTAATCTTAAACACAGCACTTACAGGGCACATTTAATAAAGCAGGTTTAATCCAGCTGACTGTTTTTTTTTTTTTCTCTTTTTCTTGCAGTAGTTTCTGCTGTAGTATGTCAACATCCAGTTAAAATTAACGTTGTGCTTTGAGGTTGGAAAAGCACCAGCACTCTTTTAATAAAATGCAGCCTGTAATACACAGAGTGAACAGTGCTCTAAAACAGGCTTATGGGCCAACAATGAATAATAAGAAGCCTGAGCATATTCATGGTTTCTGTAAACAGGTACAGCTGAATGAAAATACAAAAAAGCCAAAAATACATGTGTGTGTGTGGTTTTTTTTTCAAACCCTGTATTTATTATGTCTGAAGGGCAGAGTGGGAGAGTCCGAGCATTTTTCTGGTTGCCTCCACACCCTGAGCATTATGGTTTCACACCCACATATGAGTTCATGTAGACAGAAAGTTAACCAAAAGTTGATTTTGGTGTTGTACCTGCGGAGTAGTGGAAGAGGCAAACATCCTGGCTGGTTTTGGCACATAACTGCTTCGTGTGAGCAGAATTTGACGAGTTCATCCTCACACACTGTGTGAAAATGTTCAGATCTACAGGCGGGTGTAAAAATTCACCTGTTTCCTTAGAAGGAAATGTGGCTGCAAATGGAAACAAAGCGCTTCTCGCCTTCTTATGATGAAACGTTTCTATCCTGGTGGGTGTGGTCACTTTCAGGATGACCCCGCCCCCAATGACAGAGCAAGAGGCTCAATGAAAAGTTTAATGAGGATGAAAGTGGAAGGGAAAATTTTATGCTATGGCCTTTATAGTCACCTTTTAGAGATTTTGGAGGTATGTCTTTAAACGGCAGTCTTCACCACCACCGTTACTACACCAAATGATGGAATATTTTTCGAGAAGATGATGATCCTCCACGTGACCCAGCAGGATAAGAGGTGTAGGGAATGGACGGATGGATAGATGGTGATCGTTTTCTCCGATACAGTTCCAAACATTTGTAGAATCTGAAGCTGTTCTGGTCGCTTGCAGTGGCACCTTATTGACAGACCTGATGCTTTTTCCTTTACTTCATTACCTGAGAAGGAATAAATACAACTAAATCCATCATTAGCTTGACAAACATTATTTTGGACTTTAGTAAAAAAGCATATTTAAAGAAACTTTGAGTTGTTAATTCATGGCGTTCCTTTCCTCTCCTTTTCAACAGATAATGTCTCCCATTGAGTACCAGTTTAAACAAGAACATTTTAAAACACCAGGTTCTTGTTTTAGCAAGCGTTTTGGACACACTCACCAACCAGTGCTCCCTAATAAATCATGTTTTCAGTAGATAATTACAGGCTTACTCCAATTAGGAAAGGAAAAATCACAGTCTGTGTCGAGCAGTCGAGGAGACAGAAGCTGTCTCACTGCCCTGAACTGTTCACTTTTTGTAACATGGTTGAGAACATGCATAGAGCCGTGAAAGGTGCCAAATGTGGACGCTGTATGGTCTTCGTGTCTGAGAGTTGTATATGTTGTCAGCACTGGGGATGTTATCGCTACTGGATGATGATCGGGCGTTATCGCTTTCCTCTGTTTCTCTGTGCCTACTCAGGGGCTGAGGAATTTCTCTGCTCTGTGTGTAAAACAGTGTGCCAGTTATGGGGCTGGCACACACACACATACACATATACACACGCATATACACACACACATACACACACACACACACTCATACACGAATACACTCACTCACACACACACACACTCACTCACGCACACACCACACACATATATATATATATATATATATGCACAGACACACATATACATTTAGATGTGCAGTGAACAGGTTACATGTACACACACACACAACACACACACACACACACACACACACACACGCACACACACACAAACACACATACGCACACACACAGATGTGCAGTGACATGCAGGTTACATGCAAACACATGCACATGAACACAAACACACATGCATTGGCTTGGACCTATTTTTCTTTTCTATCTATCTATCTATCTATCTATCTATCTATCTATCTATCTATCTATCTATCTATCTATCTATCTATCTATCTATTTACCTATCTATCTATCTATCTATCTATCTATCTATCTATCTATCTATCTATCTATCTATCTATCTATCTATCTATCTATCTATCTATTTCATCACTGTGTGTAACCTGGGAACACTGGGCATGAGAAAACACTGTTGATAGGTCACTAGTCCACCACAGGGCAACATCCACACACACATTCAGACCTAGAGGCAATTTATCTTATCCAATCCACCCAGAGGACACACAGGGGGAACATGCAGAGAGAGAAACCTGACCTCAGGATTGAACCAGAGACCCTGGAGCTGTGAGACAGCAACACCCATTAAAGCAGCAGTTAGATAAAATCAAATCTAATTTCATGCACTTTCCTACTTACCCTAAAGTAGTTGATCAATCAAGGCATACTTCTTTAATCAATCAACACTCCTTTAGTCCACTCTAACTACAGATAATAAAGCAACAAGTAATGGAAGTCTATCTAACCCCAAATATTTTCCTTAAATCTTCCCTGTCCTGGACGCTTAAAATAAAAAGCAATTTATTATAATTCATTTTAATTTGAATTTAAACACGCAAAATCCGAATACAAGCTTAAATCGTTGACATAGTCAAGCTACGCAATTAAAATGTTTGATTATTAAAGGGATAGTCCACATTAAAGCCCACAATTTAGTGAAACTACATTATCATCCGCAAGATCGCCCGTGATGACTGATGTTCTTAGAGTGTTCAGCTTCATGGTCAAGTTTTTCAATGCTTATAAATGACAGGAAGTGACACTGTGTAGTCTACAACAGTGGAGACTTGCATGACAAGACTGGTTGTGGGATGAAATGAGGAAGAAAGTTGGAGAAAATAGCAACATAAGGCTTTGGTGTGAGATCGGCTAGAGAGAAAACAAAGTTATTCAGGAAATATGACATTGCTGTAAAATGCTGCGTGAGAAGCTCTTTCTCTTTTATTCTGATGAACAAATAGTGTAACTTGGCTAGCAATGTCCACTTACTTCTCACAGTACTGAGAATAATGAAAATACAGCATCAACCAACTGATTAGCAGCAGAATAGCTATGCAGAAATATTTTAGTAGAAACACATTTAATGGTTTCAGGTGGGTGTTTGATCTGCATGTCATTCTGATAATCAGATATTAGCTCATAATTAACATTTAAATATGTAGATTTGGGGATTTGAAGTTTAGAAGCCTGAAGAACAAGGTTTGGGACGTGGCCTAGGGAAATTCCGACACTATAACGATCTGCTGCCAGTGTCATTGTCACAGTCTTCTAATGATCTCCTCTGCTGTTGTGCCGCTGAGAATTAAAACTGTATTATGTGCATCAACGTGACTGTCACTGTTACTGAGGACAAAGGAAAGAAGAACACGGTTTTGTCTGTTAGACAGTAAGCTAGCTCGGTGAGCTCAGAGTGTCATCTGTTACCTTAGCAGTCTGTATATTTTGAACCTGATTACTAAAACTGATGTGGATCTGTGTTCTTTCAAGCTAACAGCTGAAGTTAGCGACTTGGATTAGCGGCTCTGGGATTTGTGCAACTCTGAGGCTGATAGCAGCGAGTGAGCTAGCTGGCTAGTTTAGTGTGGAGAAAACACAGTTATTCAGGAAAGTGATAGGGATATCGGTACATGTCAGTTGATAAACAACATCATACACATCAGCACATCCAGCATAATAAAAACGCTTGAGCTGATACAGTAAGTGTATAGTACGTGCGCCGTGATGCTTTACATAAGAGGACAGTGGCAGACTCCCAGCAGATGCTTCCTCCTGAGGTGGCTATGGGCAGCTGGACAAACAGCAACCTCCTTCTTCTCCCCTGCGTGACATATTTGAGAGAAGCTCACCATGGGCAGCCCCTGACGCACACAGACTAACACACTCAACAGCTCCTTGTCTTCCAGTGCAAAAGCTCACTGTGCAACATGCCTTGTGGCGAGTTCTCCATTGCTACAAAAGACCCTTTGCAGGCCTCTCTATTGACATCAAGGAAAGAGTGAATTTGCTGGGTTTTTATGCGCAACGTGAGCTGTATTTATCGTAAATACCGGCGGGAGAGAACGGGGCCTCATCCGCCAGTCAGACCAAGCGTCCATGTGAGTCAATATTAGGCAGGAATACAGAGACGGGGAAGAATGGAGCAAGGAGAAGAGAAAGTGGGGGGATTTTCCAGACATCTTTAAAAACAGAAAAGGAGGGTATTCTGGCCGAGCTTCAGCTTCAGCTGGCCAGGACAAACCGTCCTCCATTTAAGTGCTGCTCTCATTAGTCTAAGATTTGGCTTTTGGCCTCCCTTCACATTACTGCTCATGAAACCTTGGGTTTCTGTTAAACTGATGAGCTGCATAATGGCGTAATTATGAGCTGCTTAATGATTTCGACTCACACATGGGTGCATGAATGTGATTTTACAGAGCTTGAGCCATATGAACTTAAAAACCGGGTCATCAGACACTAGTTATACCCCAAGTCATGACGTCAATCCTGTTTAGAATGTGAGAACGTGTGCGTGTGTGCGTGTGATTCATTCTGCCATGGAGGACACAAAGCAAGGCACTTTAATACTGTCCCAGCTCAGTCTTCACGAGTCACTGTGAGCAAACACACGGGTCCTCATACACTCCTGTCTGCAGACAGTCAGACAGCCTCCATCTGCACTTTACATCACTAACCGTTACAACCAGCATGGACAGAAATCCAGGTTCTTCTCACCAACATAATGAAATCATTATGTTCCATTTACAACCAAACCCAGATTTATTTTATAATTAATAAGCGGAGCAATTGAGACATATAACAGACATAGAGTTCTGATACGTGCGCTTAGGAGAGTCACGTTTTATTGAGATAAGTATGTGGTGATATTTAGGTGCCCTTCGTTAGGGAAAGCCTCTGAAGAATTCAAAATGAGAGGAATGAGTATTAGTTCAACTATGGTGAATACATCATCCATCATTTATAGGAAATAAGGGGACAAAAGGGCATCATTAACATCTACCAGCATTAGAAAATCCATTTCTAATAAATAGTTCATCATTGTGCTCATATTAAACATGATTTAAATATTTGAGATATTAAATTCAAAGGAAATACACCCAATTTAACCACACAAAATGAACATAGCCGGCTAAGACTTTGTCCCAGACACACTGCAGCGTTTATGCAGAAATTTCCCCAAGGTCTACTGTCTCAACCAATTAAGTTCTTGGTCAGACTTCATTTTAATCAGCAGTCATGTTTGTTTTTGCAAAAAATGCCTGTCCAATATACCTGTTATTTTAACTCTGATAGTCCGTTCAAACGGACAGAACAGGCTTCAGTGAGGCTATAATTCAATACCAAAAGAAACATAACTCAGTTTCAGTATTAGACTCTGTAATGTTTAGTGTGTATCAGGGAAACAGCCTCAGCCATGGAATGTCTCTTGTAATAATGAAAGTATTGGGAAATTACACGCAGCCAGACTTCATGGTTGTTGTTTTTGGGGTTGTTTTTTTTTTTTTGGATTCTGCCTCGCATTCTTACGCAGCATGAATGAAATACTTCATGTAGTTACCGTTTCTAGTGGTCTACACTGGAGTCACCGAAATTAAATACAAGTAGAAAAAAAAAATACTCAGGTCTTCAAAGAAAAAAAAAAAATGGAAGAACACCAAATCCTTACATTTTCATGTGTAATAAATATAAAGAATTCAAAAGTAATTGTCTATACACATCAAATAACACAAAGCACATATTCAGAACAACAAGCTATAAATTAAATGTATTAGAAAAATGCCATTTCTTGAATTCTAAATACTGCAATCAACATTCTCTTAAACTAAAAATGAAAAAGAAATATTAAAGAAAATAACACACATACAGTACAACTAGTATAACACATTATTCCAACAATATTTCAAGTTTTTTTGTTGTTGAATGGTCTAATTCAAGGAATGACATATAAATTTCCAGCTTACAAAATAAGGAGAAATGTGAAGGAAAAGATTAGTCCATGATTTTAGTTCCTGCGGGGCAAAAAGAATGAATTAGTTGCTTATCCTTAAAAATATGTATTTACTTAAAAAATGTATTTATAATCCAGCAGAAGAATGAATCATTTAGGCTTAAATCAAATGCCACCTGAGTTAAGTAAGATTAATTAAAGACAAATGAAGGATTAATAACGATCCATCTCACCGGGTTATTCTGCAGTGTCGAGTCTGGACGTGATGACCACTGTAAAAAACCTCACAGCGCACCACATTGTTGGAGAAATCAGACTCTTGAACCAGATAGTTTGGGTTGACTGTGATCTACAAACATGGAAAAATACAACACTAAAGCATTGCGTCAGTCGTTATATTTGAGCGTCAGATTCAATAAGAAGCACATTTCTCACCTTAAGGATGTAGTTACCAGGAGGAACGTCCGTGATGTCGATCCACTGGCAATCAATGTTAGCAGCGTAGGTGTCATGGCACCCGGGGCTCAATCCCTAAAAGGCATAAAGTCATCAGTGTGTTCTATGACTATATTTCCTCGTTCATGCGAGTCTGTGTTTAGTTGTGTTTATGTGCTATGTGTCGGTTTACCTGTGTGTGTGCAGTGCAAGCGTAGCGACGACGGAAGCCTGGGTTACAGCCAGTGTCCTCGAGACAGAAGCTGGCTTTGTGTCCCTCTGCCACCTTACGGCCAGTGTTTATGTCCAGCAGATCATAGAGACTGAACGCATCCATGCTGTGGTAATGCCTGTGGAATGTTCACAAAGGAGGACATATTTATTACACTGAAACATATAGCCAGTCCCCAGTTTTGCAATGTTGAATTTGGCTCCTGAGGAACACTTTGGCTCCTGCTAGACTTCTTCATGACAAAAGTAAAAATATGTATAATAATGCTTACTGATGGCAGCTGTGCCATTCCCATTGGTGTCTGGGTTTCAAGGGAAGGAAGTCTGCTGTGCCGAGGTTTTGGACCCTCTGAGGGAAGCGTAGCAGAACCCTGTAGTCAAGGTCCCTAACTGTTGGCCTATAAGCTGACCTTAGAAAGATCAAATAACACTATTAACAGGTGGATGAATTGAATGGGGACATAAAGTCTCCTGGGTGTGGTCTGCACTGATCAGTTATTGTTCATACAGAGTTGTGTAGTTTTGTTAGTTATTTGAATTATTTTGAAAATTATTTTTAAAGACTACTTCCGAAAACATGCATTCTTTACACATGCATTATTTTTTAGTAGGACACAAGTCATTAGTGAACACTTACCGCGCCAGACAGTTCTCTTCAGCTGCGCACCGGAGCGCATACATCTGCATGCGCTGTATATAGGATCCAGCCTGAATGGAGTACGGATCTGGCACGAGATCCGGGAGACCTGCACACATAACGAGATGAACGGTTGCAAGTTATATTCATCATTTCTAAAGGAAAAGATTCTTAAAGTCGTTCCGAGGCACAGCTCACCGTTGTGGAAATATCTGGTGCCGTACCCAGTTCCAGGCGGAGGACGGCGAGTGCGCGCAGTTCCAGCCCGTCTGCCAGATGGATACACGTTGTAGAAAACGGTGTTCCTGTGGTTTTTCAGTGGGTTCCGTGGGTCGTCGCCGACCATGTTGTCGGGTGTCGCTTCTTCCTCGCTTGTTCCGAGTGGACCAGGCGCTGTAGCGGTGACCTGACCTACGCTCTCCTCCCCAGTGATCGTAGGATCAGGATAAGATTGATGCGTGCTCACGCTCTCCAAGTTCGCGCGCACTGCGCTCTCAGGATGCAGCTCTTGAATGTCTGTACCGGGCGACCCGACCACCCGGTTGGCACTGTTATCAACCTCCGGGGTCAAGGCTGATCTTCTCGGGACGCCGCTTCCCGAGAATTCTGATAGCAACGCTAAATTTGTATTGTTTGATGCGGTGGCGTACCGTCTTGCGCCTGGTGCCCCCGCAAGTCCTTGCCGTGGAGGTGCGACCAGATTCGCGTGCCTAGCACCGGTGGCGCGGCCGCTTGCCAGGTTGTAGTGTCTGCCGTCCGGTCCCATGATCGTGGACGCCGTTCCGCCGGAACCTGAGTTCGCCGTCGTTACGCGGTAGTGCGTGAAAGCGTCTCGCACTTCTCCAGGAGATTGGGGACTGGCCGCCTGGCTTCGGCTGCTCAGGTAAACGCGGGACTCCCTCCTGGAGTGTATGGGTGAGTGGTACTCAGTGCCCGTACTCAGTAAGCTGTAAACGTGCCCGTTATTCTCCCACTGGATCCTCTGCGTCCACGGGCCGGCTCGGTCCCGCGCGTTCTGCCCGGCCACCAAACTGACCAGCGTGCAGCATGAAAGCAAAACGACTAGTTTTGCCATTTTGACCACAAAACGTAAGACCACTCCACCACCTGAACTGATTTCACCAATGCTGCAGACGAAACTCCTCGAGGAAACTAGAAGTGGGAGCGCCGGCCGGTCTTTTGTCAAAAACGATCTAGTTTACACACGCATGCACAGATCGGGTTCAAAACTGACTTAACTCTTTCTCACCCGAGTCCACGTACACCTCGTGCTATCATTCCGGCCCATAATTGTATTGACCCGAAGCAAACTTTGCGCACAGGCGCCAGTTTTAGGTCACGTGTCTGTCAACATGGGGAGCGCTGTCTGCGTACTGGCGTCTGCGCAGGAACCACGAACCGTCCGGTTATCCGACCGTGAACATAATACGCCTTCTATGAAACCTTTGGGCAACGTCCCAAACCGCATACTACAGTACTAAATAGCATGTACAAAGTGGTCCGAAATGACAAGTTACCGTGCTGCATAGGGGTGTAAGATACTAGCCTTATTCTAGCATTGAATCCTAAATTGTAAAATTAGGGCTGATTGCAGTGAGCTTTCGTGGACAGACAACACAAGGGGACGACATTTGTCCAGAAAAAATAGTCCGTGTTTATGGCCAAGTGTATACAGTCAGTATAGACTTACTCAATGACCTGAAGTGAATCTGTATTCATGTATTCATTCAAAGCACTTCTCTAAGTCACTCTGTCTGCCAAATGTCGTAAAAGTATGTGGTGTCCTTACAAGAACCGTTTTAGACAGGGTGGTGAGAGTGGCAGAGAATATGGGTCATTTAGGAACAATAAAAATTCTTGTTACCTCTTTTACAGGACAACAAAACTACAAAAATGTCCAAGGATTTGAGATTAAGACCTATTCTGAGTTACTACAGCGTGAGAGGAAAATGATTCTTAATGAATCGATTACTCTGACTCACTGGAAAAGAGTCGTTTGGAAAAGAAACGAAACTGTTGTGAAGACGGTAGTATTTTCACGGAAGAGAAATTTCTATTCCTCTTCTTCAACTTCTTCTTTTTTTATTTTGTTATAAGACTTTTTTCTATCAAATCTTAAGGTGTGTGTGTGTTGTTGTTTTTTTTTACCCTGCTTCCTCAAGAAAGTATTCAGGACTGTAAGGGAAGACAGAAAACAAAACTATTCTGCATCGTTTGTCTTGGTTCTACTGCACCACCACACCCTGAGGTATGGAAACAGCTAGAGAGCATTTATTGCTTGAAAGTGTTGCTTGAAATGTGTGGGAAAAAAACTGGAAAACATGCCTAAGTTTTGAGAAACTTTATTCCACAGAGAAGAAGAAGAAGAAGAAGAAGAAGAAGAAGAAGAAGAAGAAGAAGAAGAGGAAAAAGTGATCCATATTGCATGATTTAGGACTGGAGAAAAAGTGGGACCAAGAACTAGAGTTCTGATTAAGATGTGCTCCAAAATCAGGTTTGTGGTTTAAGTTGAGATAAATTATAAATATAAATGTAGTGATCATGTGTTCTGTACTGCGCATGTTCACACCATAAACACTGCACTTGTCATAAAGTAATGTGCACACGGATTTGCTTTGAAACATTTTGAATCTGCTGATTTTGAGTCTTTGCATTTACACTGAGTTTTGGCAAATCTGGTGTATTCATTAAAATTTGCACAAGACATAAGCTTTTATTGATGTGTGGTATGTGTGTGTCAAGTGTTTAAACACTTCCTGCTTCTATTTGAGCCACAATGGACTTAGGAGGTTCTCTAAAAAATATTACATGATAAACGGCACATCTGTTGCTGTTTTAGTGAAATGGTGTTTGATGGAGTGGTGTGAGTTCCTGCTCTCACTCCTTACAGAAAACATCCCTGTATTATTGAAAACATGTTTTTAAATATGTTTTTTTTTTTTTTTAATTACGTTAAACCAACACCTTTATTAATGTGCAGCTTGTGATGACTTCAGATTTCAAGCTCAGTTCGTAGGCAGCTTTAGGAATTGGAACTGATTGAGTGATGTGTTTTTATCACAGCGAGAAACTGCAGCAGCAGATGAGCGACTACATCTTGGACACTCTCAAATACACCGAAACTGTGAATGAGTTTTGTGACGGAGAGTCAAAATGGACCTTACAGAGACAGACTGAGCTGAAAATGATGAGAGACATCAAAGACCGGGCCGATCAAATCACTCTGAAGTTCGAGCATGTTCGGAAGGCTGAGAAGAAGACCAAAGCTTTTGGTGAATACATGCGCAATATCTTTACTCAGGTTACAGCAGATTCCAAAAGGCAGGAGCTGGAGAAGGAGCTGGGAGAAGTTCTGGAGAAGACTTTAGAAGGCCTGAAGAAACTCCAACACTTCCTAGATGCAGTGGAGAAGCTCGCCGTCACGTCACTGTTTGTCTTCATGGGCGAGAGCTTCCTCCTGCAGGGAGTGAGTTCCTTGTCCGTGCGTTCAGTGATCTCTGCAGCCAGAATGGTGGCTCCACTCCTCGTCCACTTCAAGAGAGACGCAGGAGCTTTCTTTCTGCCGAGCCTCGGCAATGTGGAAGTCCTGTCCCTCCAGCTGGATAAATACATCCATGTCACTCAGCAGATCTGTGAGAAGATAAAGAAAATGTATTGAACATATCCTTTTGATTACAGCATGTAGGTTTATAATCGCTCCAAAACAGATCTGACCGATCTTTTTCTCTTTGCAGATTCGAGT
This sequence comes from Hemibagrus guttatus, assembly GCA_033459395.1. NCBI lineage: Eukaryota > Metazoa > Chordata > Actinopteri > Siluriformes > Bagridae > Hemibagrus > Hemibagrus guttatus. Next base: position 5,102,489 of record JAUCMX010000022.1, on the reverse strand, counting down.
ACATATCAGGCTTTGAAGGTGTTCCTGAGTAAGTATCAGTCAGACAGGGGCTTCTCTCCTTTCTTGTAGACTTATTTTTCAAATCAGAGATACACTGGAAGCAAATCGGAGTCTGAAAATGAACACAACTTTTAAATTACTACAACAGAACTTTAGGGATTGCAAGACTTTGAGGTATCAAACGAATATTAACCACTGCATCAGGGAAGTAAATGAATATGTGAAGAAAATGAATTAGGGAATTTAACTTGTATGAAGTATGAGAGTAAGGCATAACATTTACATTCACAGCATTTGACAGACGTCCTTATCCAGAGTGACTATCCAGAGTGACCCTTGGCCAGCACCAGGCATAAAACATAGCCTTGTGGGACACTAAATTATTATTCATTAATATTCATTAATAATTGCTAACTGATAGAGAACTGATATAAGAAAAGCTGTTCAACTCCAACAAATTCTTCCAGTTTGTCCTGTAAAATATTGTGACCTGTAGATGAATGCCCTGTTGGTGATAGCAGATGAACCATGATTGGTTACGAGAAAACGTTTCCCAGGAAGAACATCTGTGTGAAGAACTGATGTTCATACGTGATTTAGATGGCTAACATCATATGTATTATGTTCCAGATGGAAAAATGGGAAGTCTTCACTGAAATTTAATTTGAACATGACTGAGGAGTCTGTGCAGAAACTCCATGATCATTTACTCCAGCTAACCAAAATCAGGTAATTCAAATCAGGTAGTCAGGTAAACAACCAAAAGCAGGTAACCAGGTAGCATTTCCTTTATTAATTAATTAATTAATTTGTTTGTTTATTTGTTATTTTGATCAGCCAAAGTTGCTATTAGTATTTCAGAACCTTTTCTTTACAGGATGGACGAGTCGTTCAGACTGACTTTCCTGTTTGATGTGAAGGCACAAGACTTCATTAAGTTATTCAGTGAGTGTCACCCCAGAATGCTTCAGTTCCTGTCTGGTTTAGATGAAGCTGCAGATCAGCTGGACAAGATGAAGTTCGGCTCCAACATCTCCACTGTGGCTGGAAGTTCAGTCGGTATTACAGGAGGTGTTTTGTCCATCGTAGGTTTAGCTCTCGCTCCCGTTACTGCAGGAGCATCTTTGGCTCTCACACTCACAGGTGTTGGTCTCGGAGTCACCAGCGGTGTCAACAGCATTGTTACAAGCGTCACTGAATTGGCAGTCAACAAGCGTCATGGAAATAAAGCCAACAGCATAGTCAACAGCTTTATGGAAGATATGCAGAAGGTCCTAGATTGTTTGGAAGACGTGGCCATCATTGAGACACCTATAGCAGATGGCAGTTTAACAGGAGTTGAATTTGTAAAACTGCTTGCAAGGTTTGGAGCTGTAGGAAAAGGTATTGATGCTATTGTAGATACAGCTTCTGCTGTAAAAGCAGTTAAGGCAGTTAATATGGGGCTTCAGGAAGCTAAAGCAGGTCGGAGCATCTCACAACTGGCTTCAGATGTTCCTGACTTTGGGCAGCTGGCTAAAGGAACTCCTTTAGCCCTTTCAAAGTCAGCCAGAGCAGGGTTCATAACTTTAAATGCCCTCTTTATTGGTCTGGATGTGTTTTTCATCTGTAAAGACAGTATCAGTCTGTCCAAAGGAAGCAAAAATGAAGTGGCTCAGCTCATTCGCTGCAGATCAGTTCTGTGGCGCTCAGAGGTGAAGGCCTGGGAGAAGATTCATGACCATCTGTGTGAAGGAATGTCAGGGTTTTACAAGAATCAGGAAATTCTAGGGCAGGATTTATACTTTTAAAGAATGAATTTGACCAAAATATTGACCTGCAGTGAGAGTGATTACAGTCTTTACGCTACTTTAAGCACTTCCTCCTGAAATCTTAAGAGTAAAAAGTTAATACTGTTAACAGAAATCAAACAGAATATAGACTTTCACATTCTGTACTCAGTTCATTATTTTCCTGCTGCATCTGCTTCACTGTCCTGACCATCCTGTTTCCTACTCATACAGTGGCTTCATTTACATTGCTTAAATAGACATTTATAAAGCTTTTTATCTCTCATACTATGCATATTATCAATAAGCATTAAAAAGTCATAAATTGTTAAGAACATGTTAATAAATTTGTGATGAAATGTAATAAATAATGCACGAAAGTTTCTCTGATGTGTGAAACAATGAAAATGTTTTTTCTCTAATTTACTGATATGAGAGATAACTAGAGATTGTTTAGAAAAGTGTTTAGTGAAACATGTTTATTAAAATGTATTAATTATTTATAATTCCCCAGTTCCCCAACTAGGTATAAATTACTATACAGTGCATTATTCATTTATTTTTTAGAAGTGAAATGTTTACACTAGAGGGAGATGTTGGCTTAGTGGTTAGCCTCACACCTCATGGACATGTGCTGTAGGCTGATTTGTATCTCTAAATTCTCTGGTGTATGTGTGTGTGTGTGTGTGTGTGTGTGTGTGTGTGTGAGAGAGAGAGAGAGAGAGAGAGAGAGAGAGAGAGAGAGAGATAGGTTGGTACCCCTCCAGGGTGATCCGTCTTCTGATGCTCCGAGTCCCTGGGGACTACAGGCTCTTTGTGTAGGGTAAAGGATACAGAAGATGAGAGATGTTCAGACTTTCTTCTCTTACTCTATCATCTATGCCTGTGTGTTTCATTTTAAAAGAAATCCATTCCTGACTTTTTTTTCTTTTTGAAAGCAGGAAAGAGTCCAGAATTTCAGCAGTGAGTTTTGTTTCAGGCTCGTGACAGGAGGTTCTGACATGAGGTTCGTGTTAGTGGGTTCTTTTCTGTGCAGTTAGTAGGACAGCTACTTTTGCTCCTGAAATTCTTCAGCATGTGTTCAGTCACACTTTCACATCCATGAGCTCCTGATTCAACACCTCTTAGTTCACTTCACATTTATCACAGAGGTAAAGCATGATGATGTTTCTGTATTATTTGTGAGACTGATTAACAGAAACCCTATGAGATGGGTTAGTTCTAGACCTCATTGTCAGCTGATAGCTTTTGCAAAATGTAATATTTTGTAATGTCGCGGGTGTCTTCTCAGACAAATCCTTCGTAGCGCCTCAGTCCCGTGCAGGTAATCAGTGCTAACACATGGCACGTGTGCACACCACTATTTAAACCCCAGGGATTTTTTTCAGTTGGCGTGCAGACAGACTGTGCCACGGATTAGAGTGGTAATTTCTCTGTGTGATCATTTTGCTAGAGGTAATCTCCGGTCTCTAATCCCACCTGATTTTCCCCTAGTGTAGGATTTAGAGAAGTTTTATTAAGGTTTAGAGTTAGGACTCTTCTTCTCTTTCCTCAAAAATCTTGTGCCTGGTTCATCACTGGACTATTAAATTAGCCATGGCGAGTTTCTCTCCTCCTCGTGTCCTGCTCTCACCATCATTACTATAACTCCTATTATTACTATTATTATTGTTGAGGTCACCTCTTGGCTAGTTGCATCCCTCCTTGTCTGCTTTGGATTATTGATCCGGCTTCCCGATCAGTTTTCCACCTTTTAATCCAATCGGATAACGGGTGCAGTCAGTAGGACAGTTAACTACTCTGTAACCTCTTTTAGTGTTTTTAAGTATAGTGTGTCATTTATCCACACTTCCTAAGTCACCACTCCCAGTTATAATCATGGAGGCCCTTTTAGTGAAAAAAGTCTGACTAATAATCAAAACAATCTGTGCATTCTCGAAAGAACAATAAACTGATCAGGTCACATCACTGTTTGTCTTCATGGGTGATAGCTTCATGCCAAAGGGAGTAATGAATCATGTAAGGGAACAGGTATTTTAATGAAAACTGACATTTATTCATTTTATCACTTAGTTTAGAGTGTCAGCTCCCTCCAACAGTCTAAAAAGCATGTTATTTTATTTTGTTCCATCCATCAGGTGTGTATAATTTTCACTTATCTAATAAAGGTGTTCAATAAAAGAGACAAGTGTTAAAATATATCCTCTAATTTTTTTCTGTTTTCAATCTGTTATGAAAAATACATTTTCTATAATTCTGTAAACCTCTTTTAAATATCAAACATATAAACATCATTCTTGGACAAATAGACAAAATGTCATTTAGTTTAGTGTTTTTCTATGTTAACACAATAAACTGAACAAAGTATACACCGATCAGCCATAACATTATGACCGCCTGCCTAATATTGTGTTGGTCCCCCTTTTGTTGTCAAAACAGCCCTGACCCGTCGAGGCATGGACTCCAGTAGATCCCTGAAGGTGTGCTGTGGTATCTGGCACTAAGATGTTAGCAGTGGATCCTTTAAGTCCTGTAAGTTGTGAGGTGGGGCCTCCATGGATTGGACTTGTTTATTCCACAGATGCTCGGTTGGATTGAGATCTGGAGAATTTGGAGGACAAGTCAACACCTCAAACTCGTTGTTGTGCTCATCAAACCATTCCTGAACCATTTTTGCTTCGTGGCACGGCACATTATCCTGCTGAAAGAGGCCACAGCCATCAGAGAATACCATTTCCATTGAAAGGGTGTACATGGTCTGCAACAATGCTTAGGTAGGTGGTACGTGTCAAAGTAACATCCACATGGATGGCAGGACCCAAGGTTTCCCAGCAGAACATCGCCCAAAGCATGACACTGCCTCCGCCGGTTTGCCTTCTTCCTGGTGCCATGTGTTCCCCAGGTAAGTGACGCACACGCACCCGGCCATCCATGTGATGTAAAAGAAAACGTTATTCATCAGACCAGGCCACCTTCTTCCATTACTCCGTGGTCCAGTTCTAACTGATCTGCAGCTATGCAGCCCCATACGCAACAAACTGTGTTGCACTGTGTATTCTGACACCTTTCTATCAGAACCAGCATTAACGTCTTCAGCAATCTGAGCAACAGTAGCTCGTCTGTTGGATCGGATCACACGGGCCAGCCTTCACTCCCGACGTGCATCAATGACCCTTGGCAGTCCATGACCCTGTCACCGGTTCACCACTGTTCCTTCCTTGGACCACTTTTGATAGATACTGACCACTGCAGACCGGGAACACCCCACAAGAGCTGCAGTTTTGGAGATGCTCTGATCCAGTGGTCTAGCCATCACAATTTGGCCCTTGTCAAACTCGCTCAAATCCTTACGCTTGCCCATTTTTCCTGCTTCTAACACATCAACTTTGAGGACAAAATGTTCACTTGCTGCCTAATATATCCCACCCACAAACAGGAGCCATGATGAGGAGATACTCAGTGTTATTCACTTCACCTCTCACTGCTCATAATGTTATGGCTGATCGGTGAATAAACTAAGTTACCTAAACTAATCTAAACTAAAATATTTCTTTGAACATAAACCTCTACTGATAGCAGTTTAACACAGAACCAACTAATGTTACAACAGAGTAAAATGAATCTATTACTCTGACTCACTGAAAAGTTTGAAGTTTTAACATCTGTGAAGACGACAATGGGGACATTTCTATTCCTCTTATTCAACCTCTTCTTTTTTATTTATGTATTATATTTATATCTATTTTTTCTATCAGATCTTAAACTCTTAACTGCAAATGCCCTCTTTATTGGTCTGGTTGTTTGTGGAAGCAGTGAAAAGGATACTCTGTTCGACTAAAACGTAGCTTTAACAGCCTTAATCCTATGCACACTCACATTCAGCTATCTTGGAACGTCATCCAAAATTTCCATGCAGGAATGAAAGTGAAAGGTATTCAACAAACCGGTTTAATGAATCAGTCTGTAAGTGTTTTAGTTCCTTCGATTCTCTCAGAACAGAATCACTAAAATTTTATTGGCTGCAGTTTAGCTTAATTTTTACCCTAAAAAGTGATCAGTTCTTGCTGTCACCTGCTTCATCTAAGCAGAGCTGATGAAAAGGTTTGAAAGTCTACAGTTGTTTACTGTGACTGGGATGTTTCTGGGAAAACAACACAACATCAGCCTGTCTGACCAAGACTCCATTTGAGGACCTTTTATTCCACAGCGAAGTGATCTACATTCCAACATTTAGACCTGAGGAGGAACTGAATCAGGAAAATCCACAGCTTTGATTTTAATGGATCGAACGCTCAGGTTTGTGGTTTAAACTTGAAAAATTGGGTTCAAACAAGATTTTGTCCATCACAGTATAGTCTCCTCTGTATTAAAACTGATTCAACAACTCAGCTAATAAGAAAACCTTTCCGGTTATAACAGGGGACAGTGATATACAGTCAATTATCTCAGTAAAGGAATGTTACTGTTAATTGTCATCTCACGTCTGTTTTGCACACACACACACAATATTTTTTTGTATTTGTTCTATGTTTATCTGTACACAGATTTACATTTACATTTCTGGCATTTGGCAGATGTCCTTATTCAGAGTGATGTAGAAAAGTGCTTTGAAGTTTCTATGAGTGAATATATTAGCACTGGTTCAACAGGCACAGGCACAGATTTAGGATACCATCAGCCTGGAAACTGTGTTGTGAGGAATTATAACACACTTTTTTTTTTTTAAATACAGAAAACAAACAGGGACATTAAGAGCTAGTTTAAGTGTTTCAGGAAGAGGTAGGTCTTCACCCGTCATTTGAAGACAGACAGTAACTCAGCTGTTTGGACATTTAGGGGAAGTTAATTCCGCCATTTACATTTACATTTCTGGCATGTGGTAGATCCCTTATCCAGAGCGACATACAAATGTGCTTTGAGCTCTCTGTCAATGAGTACATTAACAATGATTTAATAGGCCACACACTTAGGATACCAACAGCCTAAAACTGTTGGGAGGATTATTTTGTAAATGATATCCAACAATACATAAAACAAACAGGGACAATAAGAGCTATGAACAGAGCGGTTGAACAAGCAGAGCTGGTTACTGACTGCCCTATTCCTTTAGTTTTTCTGTAAATGATGGTCAGCTAAAACTACAGCAATCTATTTTTATGTTTATGTATATTATCAGTTTGTAGGCAGCTTTAGGATTTTTTACTGATTGAGTGATGTGTTTTTTATCACAGAGAGAGACTTCAGGAGCAGCTGAGTTCCTACATCTTAGCTACTCTCAAATACACACAAACTGTGAAGGAGTTTTATGATGAAGAGTCAGATTGGAACTCAAAGAGAGTGAGTGAGCACGAAAGGATGATAGACATCAAAAACCGGGCAGATTCCAGAAGTCAGGAGCTGGAGAAGGAGCTGGGAGAAGTTCTGGAGAAGACTTTAGAAGGCCTGAAGAAACTCCAACACTTCCTGGATGCAGTGGAGAACCTCGCCGTCACATCAGTGTTCATCTTCATGGGCGAGAGATTCATGCCACAGGGAGTGAGTTCCTTGTCCGTGCGTTCAGTGATCTCTGCAGCCAGAATGGTGGCTCCACTCCTCGTCCACTTCAAGAGAGACGCAGGAGCTTTCTTCCAGCCGAGCCTCAGCAATGTGGAAGTCCTGGCCTTCCAGTTGGATAAATACATCCGTGTCACTCAGCAGATCTGTGAGAAGATAAAGGAAATGTATTGAACATATCCTTTTGATTACAGCATGTAGGTTTATAATCGCTCCAAAACAGATCTGACAAACTCTGTTTTCTCTCTACAGGTCCAGAGGTTTAGCAGGTTTTGCTGTTTTTGTGTAAGTATCATGCTTGTAGGTAAGTTTCAGGAGAGAATCATTATGTAGGTTTGACTGTCTCTAGTCCACAACCATGACTGGCCTTGGCATGTGTTTAAGATAAATTACCAGTACAGAGCTAACTGTGGCTGCTGGTATTTCTGTAGACTGAGATAATTTCACTCTACTTAATTAGAGAGGAATGGTGTCCTGAGGGTAAATGTTAGCTTTATCCTTGCAGCTACTGCATGGTGTAGGTCAGAGTATAAGTCCAGTGCATCTGGAGGGAATTCTCTGTGGGTCAGATCTGGGGAAAACAGAAGGAACATCCTGCCGACAGCAGATAATCGTAACTGGATTTCAGAAATATTATACAGAATAAACATTCAGGATCATATCCTATCTGGAGAAACTGTTCACACATGGAATAGATGTTTAAAATCACATGTATTACGTTCCAGATGGATGGATGGGAGAGCTTCATGGGAACAGAATTTGAGTGAAGAGTCCATGCAGATACTGTATGATCATTTACTCCAGCTAACTACAATCAGGTAAAAACATTTCCTTTTAATTCTGAGTGTCATTTTGCACGATGAGAAAGATGCAAGATTCCTGTAAGATTCCTCTAATTCATTTCAAGCTCGACATTTTAAATGGACAAACTTGGTATGAGTATTTCAGAACCTTTTCTTTACAGGATGGACGAGTCGATCAGACTGACTTTCCTGTTTGATGTGAAGGCACAAGACTTCATTAAGTTATTCAGTGAGTGTCACCCCAGAATGCTTCAGTTCCTGTCTGATTTAGATGAAGCTGCAGATCAGCTGGACAAGATGAAGCTGGGCTCTGACATCTCCTCTGTGGCTGGAAGTTCAGTCGGTATTACAGGAGGTGTTTTGTCCATCGCAGGTTTAGCTCTAGCTCCCTTCACTGCAGGAGCTTCTTTGGCTCTCACACTCACAGGTGTTGGTCTCGGAGTCACCTAGCGGCATCAACAGCCTTGTTACAGGCATTACTGAAATGGCAGTCAACAATCATCATGGAAAAAATGCCAACAATGTGTTCAGCAGATTTATGGAAGATGTGCAGCAGATATTAGATTATATGGAAGATGTTGGGAAACTGGCTGAAGCTGAAGAAAAAAATTAGTTTTGTTATTGTGGATGGAGCTTCGGGTGGGTGTGAATGCAAACACAGTTAATATGGGGCTTCGGGAAAAGCAAAATGCAGGTCGGAGCATCCCAAAACTGGCTGCAGATCTTCCTGACATTGGGCAGCTGGTTAAAGGAACTTCCCTGGCCCTTTCAAAGTCAGCCAGAGCAGGGCTTGTGGCCGTAAATGCCCTCTTTATTGGTCTGGATGTGTTTTTCATCTATAAAGACAGTATCAGTCTGTCCAAAGGAAGCAAAAATGAAGTGGCTCAGCTTTATTCGCTCCAGATCAGTTCTGTTTGGGGCTCAGAGGTGAAGGCCTGGAAAAAGATTCATGACCATCTGTGTGAAGGACTCGCAGGGTTTTACAGGAATAAGGAAATTCTAGAGCAGCATTTATACTTTTAAAGAATGAATTTGATGTGCAGTGAGTGTGAGCATACAGTTTACCCTAAAATCCTAAAATTCTGATTTTTATTTAAACACTTTATTTGGTGTCATTGTATTTCATTGGATCTGAAATGTTTTCTGTTATTCACACTTTAAAGCACAACAGAACGATGAGTAATGTTTCATCAGAACATTTCTACATTTTCATTTCATGATCATTTGCACTGTAATGAAAAAAAAAAAATTGTCCCATCAAATGATTAAAGCAGGTAGCACTTTAATGATAAGAGACAAAAATTATAAATAAAATGTTAATAAATATTCTAAAATTCCTGAAATTCAATAAATATCACCTTCAGTGTAGTTTAGAGACTGGATATGATTCTTTCCAGTGATATGGGAGTGGATGTTTTCATAAATAAAAGCATTAGACTAGAATACTCTTCACCTCTGTCTAAGTCTGTGGGTTTTATTGGCTATACAAATAAAATGGAATTGAACTGAATTGAGTTTCTTGGTATTTGTAATAAACACCATCTAGTCCGACAGACTGAATTCAGAACTGTAGCCAGTGAGACTGTTGTGTCAGGATTTAGTGACTTTCCATCCACATGTTCCTCATTTTCTTCATACTTCCCTTGTGTGTTTTTACTGGGATGTTGCTGGAACAGAAAAACAGTCACTTTTACACACCATCTTCACATTTATCACGTGAGGACCCATGGGTTTAGGATGTTTCATTAGCGCATCTGAGGCCTCTAGGTTAGTCGTGTGGTGTGCTCTGAGATGCTTTTCTGCTCCTCACAGTTGTTTCGAGTGATTATTAAGTGACTAGAGTCTTTCTGTTCGTTTCTCTATTCAGAGTAAACTCTAGAGACTGTGGTTTTGTACACTGGATTTATACTCAGTCTAACTCTAATTGTTTGTGGAAGCAGTGAAAAGGAGCCTTATAAACCACCTTCAGCTTAACAGCTTTAATACTATGTAAATTCACATTCAGCTATTTGGAATGCCATCCAAAATGATAGAAATTAACTTTTAGGTCAACTCTGTTTTACCAAGCAAAAAACACATCAGCCTGCCTGACCAAGACTCCATTTGAGGATCTTTTATTCCACAGAGACGTGACCTACATTCCAACATTTAGACATGAGTAAGAACTGAATCGGGAAAATCTTTGATTTTATTTTGGATTTTAATGGATCAAAAAAATCAGGTTGGTGGTTTAAACTTGAAAAATCTGGCTTATTAAACTAGATTTTGTTCATGACTGTGAAGTCTTATTTGTATTAAAACTGATTCAACAACTCGGCTAATAATAAGACCTTTCTGCTTATAACAGGGAACAAATTCAAATTCTAATTTTTATTTGTCACATACACAACCATACACAGTACGATATGCAGTGAAATACTTACACGACTGCCTCGAAAAGGGAATAAGAATTAAAGAGTAAAAAGGAAGTAAGAAATAGAAGGGAGAAGGAAATAAGGCAAAAAGAGAATAAATATAAAACAAAGATATTATATATATATATATATAAGGTATACCAAACTGCCACTGCTGGGCCCCTGAGAATGACCCTTAACCCTCAGTTGCTCAGTTTAAAAAATGAGATGATATGTAGGTTGCTCTGGACAAGGACGTCTGCGAAATACCAGAAATTTAAATATTATTGTCATCTCACGTCTGTTCTGTTCACACAAACACAAAAAAAAGTGTATGAAAAATGCCAAAAGATTTAGGGATGAAGTGCCCTCTTTATTGGTCTGGATGTGTTTTTCATCTGTAAAGACAGTATCAGTCTGTCCAAAGGAAGCAAAAATGAAGTGGCTCAGCTCATTCGCTCCAGATCAGTTCTTTGGCGCTCAGAGGTGAAGGCCTGGGAGAAGATTCATGACCATCTGTGTGAAGGAATGTCAGGGTTTTACAAGAATCAGGAAATTCTAGGGCAGGATTTATACTTTTAAAGAATGAATTTGACCAAAATATTGACCTGCAGTGAGAGTGATTACAGTCTTTACGCTACTTTAAGCACTTCCTCCTGAAATCTTAAGAGTAAAAAGTTAATACTGTTAACAGAAATCAAACAGAATATAGACTTTCACATTCTGTACTCAGTTCATTATTTTCCTGCTGCATCTGCTTCACTGTCCTGACCATCCTGTTTCCTACTCATACAGTGGCTTCATTTATATTGCTTAAATAGACATTTATAAAGCTTTTTATCTCTCATACTATGCATATTATGAATAAGCATTAAAAAGTCATAAATTGTTAAGAACATGTTAATAAATTTGTGATGAAATGTAATAAATAATGCACGAAAGTTTCTCTGATGTGTGCTTTATAATGAAAATGTTTTTTCCCCTAATTTACTGATATGAGAGATAACTAGAGATTGTTTAGAAAAGTGTTTAGTGAAACATTCATTCATTGTCTACCGCTTATCCGATCTATTCTCGGGTCACAGGGAGCCTGTCATCTCAGGAATCATTGGGCATCAAGGCAGGATACACCCTGGACAGGGTACACACACAAACTACGGACCCATCACAGGGCACACACACACTACGGACAATTTAGAGATGCCAATCAACCTACAGTACATGTCTTTGGACCGGGGGTGATTGGAAGTACCCTGGGAACACACACACACACACATTTAGATGTGCAATGAACAGGTTACATATACATACATACACCTACACCACACACCTCCCTCGATGTGCAGTGACCAGGTTACACACACCCCCTGCACACGGCAGAGGCGGGAATTGAACCCCCAACCCTGGATGTGTGAGGCAAACATGCTAACCACCAAGCCACCATGCCACCCTTTAGTGAAACATGTTTATTAAAATGTATTAATTATTTATAATTCCCCAGTTCCCCAACCAGGTATAAATTACTATACAGTGCATTATTCATTTATTTTTTTAGAAATGAAATGTTTACACTAGAGGGAGATGTTGGCTTAGTGGTTAGCCTCACACCTCATGGAGATGTGCTGTAGGCTGATTTGTATCTCTAAATTCTCTGGTGTATGTGTGTGTGTGTGTGTGTGTGTGTGTGTGTGACAGAGAGAGAGAGATAGGTTGGTACCCCGTCCAGGGTGATCCGTCTTCTGATGTCCCGAGTCCCTGGGGACTACAGGCTCTTTGTGTAGGGTAAATGATACAGAAGATAATTAATGTTCACACTTGAACTTTCGCCTCCATCTATGCCTGTGTCTCATTAAAAAAAATCCATTCCTGACCTATTTTTGAAAGCAGGAAAGAGTCCAGGATTTCAGGGAAATGAGAGTTTTGTTTCAGGCTCGTGACAGGAGGTTCTGACTCATGCACATGGGACAGTGGGTTCTTTTCTGTGCAGTTATTAGGACAGCTATATCTGTTCCTGCTGGGCCAGAGCGGTTCACCGATGTTGTCTTTATCACATATACATTACTGCACAGTGAAATTCTTTTTTCGCACATCCCATTCTTTGGGGTTGGGGTCAGAGCCATGATACAGTGCCCCTGGAGCAGGGTGTGTTGGGGGCCTTGCTCAAGGGCCCAATGGTGGCAGCTTGGCTTGAACCTCAATCTTCTGGGCAACAACCCAGAGCCTTAATCACTTGAGCTACCACCGCCCCGCTATTCTTTGCGCTATTGAAGTTATTTCTTTCGCCTGTGCATAGCATATTGGACAGCCCTTTGGGTCTCTGAGCATGGATTCGGTTTGTGTCCCGCTCTCACCATCATTACTACCACAGATTCTGAATTCTCAGGATATGGATTGTAAATGTAGAAGAATAAATGAATCCTCCATCAACATCCAGAATGATGGACGATGAGGATATTTGTCGATAAATGACATGAAGAAGGAACATGAACAAAACACTGGGTCGTTATTAACACGGGTTCCAGTAAGACACAGAATGAAGACCCAAAGGGCTTTATAGTTGCTGCATAATTCCTGTAGGAATAAAGTGATGAGTAAAACTGGAATTCGAGGAATTGACCTCTCTTTTATATTGTAAACATGGTAACCTCCACCTGCATTATCCACGTGGACATACTCCTCAAGTCATAAGTCTGACTGTCTTTACATTTCCAAACACTAGTCCTGGAAATTCAGTAGATTTATTAATCCCCAAGGAGATTTTTGGTGTCACAACACAAGAAGAACAGGACTAAGACTTACAACAAGAGAAGCACAAGACTTCACTGTGCAATAAACCCACAAAATGCCACCAATAAGAAATAATGAATATACATATAGATAGCTCTTCAAGTTTTTTGCAGGGTGAGAGTCTTGTACCGATTAATTGTACGACAAAATATTACCCCCTGTCCTGCTACCCTGCTGCTGATTCAACTAATTAGCTAAGTGGCATCCCAGTCTGAACTGAAGTGGGTGTTTTAGTGCAGGACGAGGGGGGTTAGGGGTTAGGGTTAAAAAATCTAACCAGATTCTCACTAGACTCCCACAAAGTGGTGCTACACGTTCAGCTATTGAAGAACAATAACATCCTGTAGCACATACATCAAAACAATCTGAACAAATGGACGTGAAGGCGCTTGGCATGAACGTGAGAAATTCCAAATAACACGTGAGGAATGAGAGAAACTTCACAGCCTTTAAATCTTTTGGAAGAATCCAAACACGTTTTCCCTGAAACGCTTGCCTGTGTTCCCCAGTGTGATCAGAGTATTTTCACCTCTGTGTGTGAATCATATGTGGTTACGTGCAAACTCAAGCAGGCAGGTGGAGAACAAGGTGAAAAGATCACGGCTGGATGAATGAAGCCTCATGGAAAACTACCACGTGAAAAGAAATGAATCGAAAAATCACACAGGAGAAAATAAAGACACATCCTCACGTCAAGGAGCTAAAATAAAGCGCGTGTGATTATTCACATGCGACTTGAATATATCCCTGTGATAAATAACTACCAACATGCTGAACTTTCCATGATATGGGGGGGAAACGATATCTTGAATAGAGTTACTATAAATAATGTTCAGTAAATAATAATTGGAGATTTAGCAGTGCGTAAATGCGCAACGCGTCCTGCGCTCCGATATCATCTCTTCCTGGAATGACCTCAAGTAGCCTGATACATGTGTAATTAAAAATCTCATGACAGACACTGGAGAGTAATCGGACAGCTGGCGTTATTTTATTTATTTATTTATTTTTTAAATAGGCAATAAAAAAAATTATGTTTTGTACTGCATATTCGAGTAGCCCATATTCTTCCTATACTTTATTATCCCGGTAATTCCACCTGTTCTGGATGGCCTACTGTTGCAATCCAAATAGGGCAAAAGCACACCAAGCATCTGAAGTCTAGTCTATTATTAACTTGCAAACTGATCTGTTTTTTCCAAAATTACCCCCGCCACCGCCTCTTCCGTCCCCTTTTACAATGTATAAGAAGTGCGGCTCCGGGAGAACTGTTTGGCTCAAGACACTTCCCTCCAGCAGGACACTAAGATACAGTGTAGACTACAGTAAGTATTAAATATTACATTGAGTGTTTAATTGTGTATCTTAAAAGTGGACCAAGAAAAACTAAGAGTATAATCCAATCACAAGCAAACGTTTGGAGGCTGTAGTAAAAAGAAAAGAAAAGATTGCAAGTTACTGGAAATAAAATCTGTTCAAATACTGGAAATAAAATTGATCAAAATGTCTTGAAACTCCTGGTCAATAACATTGTGTTGTATATATATATATGTTGAAAGAAAATCCCCTTCGACATCGAGCTGATATGTTTCTACACTGAAATTATTTCGTTTCATAAACCTAGGTTATCCAGAGCGACACATCTTTGCCTCATGTGAGATTAAAATGAAGATGGTTTTAAGATATCCCCCCAAAAGGAATATTCTTGCCTTATTTTTTTTTTTCCTATACGCCCGAAGCCACATAAAGAAACAAGGAGTTGCCAGCTAAATGATAGCGACTTGTGGGCTGCAGGTCACCTTTACTTTCCTTCTGATCATATGGAGTTACGGTAGGTGAGAAAACACGCAAAGGACGCTAATTTGCGAATTTATGTTGGGATGAACCGAGACATTCTAAACTCTCACTCAGAGGATTACTGTGGGATCAGTCATTTCTGTCCATATGATCCAGTGTTGCCATCTCTTACAGGGAAAAGTATATAACGCATGCTCCAAAAGTCTCTTGAGCACGCCAAATGACGTCATATGTTAACCTGTCGTCATCAGTGGCATAACAAAACGTGTTACATGAAGAAGACTTTCTGAAGAGACTTGGACCAGAGTTTGACCAAATTGTAATAGAATAGATTAGAGCTTACGTCTTATACAAAGAAGTATAGTAGTCATGATCCCATTAAAATCATTTATATCCAAAAAGCAAAAATAGACATAAAGGAAATGGTTAGGAATGGCTTTTATTACATATTGCTAAGAAAAAAAGTTCTTTCAAAAAAACAAAGAAGTGAATGGTTGGGACAAATAACAGTGATCAGTGACTGGACGCTAGGAGCACTGGTGATTGGCTTTTGGGAACAAGGGCTTCTACAAGAGCAAGTCAGGCTTGACATACTGGTGAACCTGCCCTTTTAACTCAGCAGCTGTCAACATCTGCTCCAAAAGTCGTTTGATTTATTGCTAGAAAATCAACGAGTAGAGTCTAGATTCTTAGTTAAAATACATTAGAGTCTAGAGTTAGATTCTTAGTCAAAAATTTCCTAACTTGGCAACACTGATTTGATTTGATGTTTATCCTGGCTTTTAGAAAAAGAAAAAAAAAATAATAATAATAGTGCATACATGCGTATTCACATGTATGCATTTAGTGGATGTTTTTATTTGAAGAGATTTGCAATTGGGCAGAGCAGATGAAGATATTTGGCCCACTATTGTCCTTTCACCGGTGCTAGGATTTGATCTCATGACCTCTGAGCCATCACTTCCTCTCATGCGATTAACATATCCATCCCTTCAGCCAATTAACAAGTAATACGCTGTAAAGCAACTGATTAATAAGCAACTTTCTAAAATAACCAGTGGCGGAATATCATATGACTGAAGATAAATTTGATATATCGTGTTGGCACAGCTGTCACAAGACTGAGAAATGTTAGCGCACGCCGGACATATCACAGAGTGGAAGATTCTTACTACGCCCAATCCTCTTTGAAACATGGACACGTGCTGTGTCAGCTTCGTCATAAATATAATGTGAAGGAAGTGTCCTAAATAAATTTGTTAAAAAATCTGACCTGAATGTTTAATTCACCATTTAGGGCAAGAACACAAGCGGCAAGCTACAAGGACTCCAAACACTGCTGGACATATGCAAATATATTCTAATCTATGGACACACCACATATCATCTAAATGAGAAATCTTGAATGTCAGTGAAAATCTAAATGTGGCTCTTATGTTGAACAGATCCTGGTGGGTTTTTTTTATATTTAGAAATCATTTTACAAATCTCGATCTACATAGAGTCCTATACTCTGTTAATCTGTGAATGAAAAGCAGACACGGTGATAGCATTTCATATTAAGATTTCCTTAAATTATCTTGAATCTTTGAATAATTAAGGATTTTTTTTTTTTACTTTCCTAAAGAAGTTCTAGAGAAACACTGCTTTATATTTCAACATAGAACCATTATGACCCTTATGAAACAAAGTGTAAAGCTATAATTAACATTTACAAGCCTTAAACTTCAGCATTAATGCATCATATGTCAAATTAATTCATTAACATACATTCATTAATATAATCAATTATTAAAATTATTCATTAAGATTAAATCATTAACATCTGTATTAAAAAAACAACAAGTGGTCAAATAAACCGAATAATGAATAGCAATTAAATTAACCAATAACCAAAACATTAAGATTATAATTAAGATTAGAAATAAATCCATAATGACCAAGATGTCCCAGTATGTGGCTATTTGTAGACTTCATTAGCGAATCTGAATGCTTTTCCACCATTTCCACTCCGAGACCTTTGTTTGCTGATTAATATTTGCTTAAATATTCTTTCATTTTGTTCACTGAAAATTAATACATGCTTACAGTAGGTTTAGTCAAGGTTAATGTGTTTAGTAAATTTCAGTTAATGCATTTGTAAACACTGTTAAAATTCCAAGTTTACAGTTTATCTAAGTTATGATACAAGCGAGTTCATTGTAAAGAATTCCTGAAGAACTTCAAAAAACACTATAAGCTGCTGGGTGTGCTCACTGACCTTCATTTGGACACAAAACCTTCTTAAAATGACCTCTGACCACCTTTAAGCTAACAAAATAGTTTGAAGAACATTGGGACTGCATGTGACAGGAAGTCATGTGACAAATGTGTGAAATGTCCACTGAGACACACATATACACAGCTGCTGCTGTTATCCAGCTATTCCGGTTATGAAGGTCTGGGATTAACCTTCAGCTCCTATCAGAAATTCCTCTAGCAGCAGGTCTTGATAAGGTGAATCAGAGCCCTGTTGGTTACCATACACAATAAATTAATACAGTACATATTGTATTATCTCGATGAAGCACCGACAAATGTGTAGGCTTGTAATTGATCCCTTAAGCTACCTGGACTCATCAACAGGCCCAGACTACAGTAACTATTCCAGTGTGGTTCTTGTTGAATATCATCATATTGAATATTACACTGAATAATAATTTTGAATAACTAAAATCATCAGCATGTCAGGCAGCTGTTAAACGTTATCCTACACAAATGATCCAAGTGCAGCTGGGAGATCAGTGGTGATTATTTCTTTTGGCACTGGAAGTTTAATCATTAAGGTTTGGAAAGCTGTAAGTTCAAACACCAGGACACTAAAAGAGAGACACTGTTTGAGTCAGTGATCAAGCCCCTAACCTCAAACAGCTCAGTTCTGTGCTAGCTTGTAAATCACTTTGGACAAATGTGCCAAAGATATAAATTACTTGGGCTACGCAAGCTTAGGGGTTAGCACAGTTGTCTCACACCTTCAGGATTGAGAGTTTGATTCCTACTTCTGCCCTGTGTGTGTGGACTTCTACTTCTGCTTTCAGTCCAAAGACTTACATTATAGGCAAATATAAAAATAAGGTATCTCTATAGTATCTGTAGTGTGTGTTGGTTATTCTGCCCTGCAATGGGTTGGCACCCCTACCAGGGTGTCCCCTGCCTTGTGCCCAGAGCCCCCTGGGAAAGACTCCAGGTTCCCAGTGACCCCGTGTAGGATAAGCGCTACAGAAAATGCATGGATATAACTTTCTGTGAAAAAAATCTCGGCTCATGATTTCATAAATATTTCAATAAGTATAAAGATCATTTACTTTTCAAAGGTTTCTCTGTTCGCTTTTCATTTTAGAAGTATGAACAGTTGAAAGTCTACATGTAGATGGAAGTGTATGACGTTGACATACAGCCATGTAGCTATCTTCGGCGTCCCTCCAGACTACATCTATCTGCCAAATAAAAAAATAAATTAAATGCCATAAGCTTTGTGTCTCTTGTAGCTCATAGGCAAATGCTCTTACACTGGAAATCACTTAATCCCCCAGCCGAACATGGCTGGCTCGCAGACGTAAATTTATACATAGCTATATTCTGCCTCTACATACAGAGTCGATGAATCACTTTGATAAGAATCTTCCTATTTTTATATCACAAATGAATGTACAGGATGCATTTTCTTGTCACATGTACAGTAGCCTAATCCTTAGCTATCAAATACTGTGATTAGTAGAACTGTGATTAGTGAACAGTTTTTAAGTGCTGTCTCGGTTGTTGTTTAAAGAAAAGTTGTGTGTGTGTTTTGGTGGACCGTGGGGGTGTGTGTATGCTTGTATATTGCTGTGTTATATGTCCAATAAACATCTATATATTTTCAAAAACTTTTCCACAGTACTATATTTAGAAATAAATATAGAGAAATAAGGACAGTGAATGATTTGACTCTCAGTATCTTGTATAAGCCTCCTACATGCCACTACAAGGTAAAATGTTTAACCTGATTGATTTTCATGATATAATTCAGCATTACAAAACTTATGATGATTAAAACCTGACCTTCTCTACCCACCTGAACCCTTTCAGACCAAAACTGGGGAGAACTTGATCTTGAGTTGAACTACTAGTGAACCTTTTTTCCTCTCTTGCCATCTGCCGAATGCCAGTCTGCTTCTCACCTTTCACCCAGGCAGATCTCGTGAGTGCAGGATGACACCTCGGTCGGGGAAAGTGGGGCGACGGTGGTGGTGTGCGCCTGGCTCTGAGCGAGGGCAGAAATATTTCAAGAACCCATTTCTAAATATAACCTGACTTTCTGCCACCCTCTCCTGCCATATGCCCTGAAGTAGGCACTTCAGCTCTTATTACCATGCACGAGATAAGACTCGCCCCTTTATCAGCTGATGGTGGCCTTTTACATCTGAGTAGGTGTCACTGAGTGAGCATAGGGAAGGGATTTTGTATTAAAATGAATGAGATTTGATTCAATCTGTATGGAACATCATTCATAACTCACTATTTTTAAAAGGTGCAATCAGTCATGACCTCTTGAAGCTGACATTTACAAGATGTGGTTTAAAAGTGATTCATTATATGCATGTACTGTATGCGTGTATACGCAATCTGTTTTTGAGATGTTTCACACATGAGGAATAAAAAACAAAACAAAACAAAAAAAACACTCAACCACAGTGTGATTTTTCATTGTGAATGCTCACAATTCATTTCAAAATTCAATAGCCACCCATGCTATACAGCCATTCATCTATATTCCAGCAGCCATAGATGCTTTTTATACAAAAGAAAAGCTACATACAAGGGAGCAATACAAAATTGTAACTGGCACATCTAAAATAAGTCCATTATAATATTTACACAAGTTCATGTTCCATGGTAGAACTGATTTTCTCTTAATTTACTATTTACAGTTCTGTACACGAGCAACTCCAGGTGGTTTTGGCTGTGCTGAAAAAGAAAACAGAAAAGGAAACGGTGGTTAAGAATGGCATGCAATATAAAAATGGAATGGAATAATTAAGGAGGACGCAAACATTTACCTATAACTTATTCAGCAGGGTGTTCTGGAGGTCCTCGTAAACCTGGTTGTAGAGCTCATCCTTTGATTTTGTGCCATCCAGATATTCTGTAGGAACCAAAAAAAAAAAAAAAATGATGATGAATGTTAACTACGTGCTAATGAGGTCTCTATATCTGCTGATTGACTAATCACTTACGAATTGCTATGCCGTTGCTCTCCATCTCTTTCCTGTGTTTCAAGTACATGGGCCACACGTGACCATCAAACAGACCAGGAGGATCAGGAACTGTGTATGTTCTTGTGCTATGTTGGGAAATAACCAGCAATAAACAAGCAAATTTTTTAATCAAAGCTATTGATTGAACAAAGCAAACTCTCAATTCAACTGAACGAGATTGTCGTACCTTCTTCTCCTCTTGCACTCCTCGTATGGAATGGTCACATAGTAGCATTTGTCATAGATCTCAATCAGAGGTCTGCAAAGCAAAATGAAAGGCTTTAGAGTACATTAAACCAAGGTGAAAGTCTACTGAAATGGCAAAGAAATGCAAACCTACTTGTAATTATAGAGCAGAAAACCCTCTACAATGAGTATATGAAGCTCTCTCTCAGGATCAGACCCGTCGGTTAAGGGCGACAGGGTCACGCCATGAGAGCGAGCAAACTTCACCGGGTTCTCCATCCAGCCTCTTACAGTGTTCACCATGGCCTCCATGTCCAGGGCTGTGATCACTGCACAGGGACGACAGACAAACAGACAGCGTTCTCACAAACCACGATAATGGCTTTGTGAAATATATCATTTGTGTCTTCTGTATACTTTTTTTCTTTTAAGAGAGGTTAATGGTTAATATTAAGAGTCTAATAGTATCCATTACAAAGAAATTTTAGGTTTTAGGTTCATGTTATAGAAAAAAAGGGTAAACAAATATGGTCATGGAAAGATGAGGAATACATTACTGTCGTTTATTTTTCCTACAGCCGAAAGCCACTCTTACCATCCCACTGTCTAAAGCCGTCCTCCCCGACCTCTATTTGATCTTGGGGCTGCAATAACAGTGACCAATAAAACATTGCTGCAGATCGCGCACGCAGTGCTGATCCCACCTGGACATACGACGCCAAGCCCTCAGGCTAAACATGGATGTCTTGTTCAGTTCAGTTCACTTTGTGTCAATAAATTTGGTGAACTGAACTCAATCAGGCAGTTAGGCCTAGACTGGAAGTTCAGTTTAACTGATCGAATATTTGGGGTTTACTGAACTGAATGTTCAATGAGTGTGGAAAGCTCACTGCAGATTTACTGATGATTTGTTTTCATTTGAAAATAATGGTACACTAAATTGGCTTGATTGATGATGCAAAGGTACAAGTACAAATGTAACTGTTGTGCTGCTGTAGTGTGCGTTGTGTATGCCATGAGTACAGTTAGTACTCACTGATTTAAAAAAAAAAAAACAAAAAAAAAAAAAAACCCCAAAACAATTAGTGACATAAAAGCAACTCCAACACAAATGAATGTCTGCTACCTCTGCGTCTACATGAGTGTGGTTTGCCTCTAAGGTTAATCGAGAGGTAAAAATCGAGACATTCATTTCAAGAGGGTTTGAGGGTGGCTGTCCAGGAGAACACCAGCGTAGGAACCACATGGCACGGACAACAAGAACACACCCACAAAAACAGTACACAAAAATCCTACTATCCTCTCTTTACCTGTATATTCCCTAGAATTGTATATGCATAGTTGATAACAGGTGGACCAGAAGATGGACAATACATACCTTGAAAAAGTCATCTTGGTGTATTACACAACAGTTTGGCAAGATCTTCACAAGCCTTTTGGTCAGGGTGGTTTTCCCACCATTGGTCACACTGAAAAAAAGTTGAGTTTTTCAGACCCTTTCATTCATCATTGTAGAATTATGTATACAATAACATAAGCAATAACATAAACAAGACTTACCCGCCGATTCCAATGATGCACTTCATTTTGAACTGGATTTCTCTTGGTCTTTACAATGTCAAGAAAACTCGACGTGCAAATAAAAGAAAGAAAGAAAGAAAGTCGTGGGAATGCTTGATTTTGTCGCCCTTTCCTCCTCCTTTCTCCCACAATCCCCTCCTCTGTACTATTTCATTGAAAGACTTGGCTTCCTTGTTAAATATATAGCCGATTCCGCTTTGCGTCACTCAGCACATAGCCCCGCCCCTTCTGTCCTCATAACCAATCATGGTCTGCGGAACGTCGGCTCTCGTCTAATCACAAGGCAGGAAGTTCGCTGAATTTGCATACCAGCAGCGCACCTGTCGTCTTTCGTCACACCACGTGGGCGCAGACCAAGTGAGCCACCGGTCAGTTTTATTTTTATTTATTTATTTTTATTTTACGTTTTTTTAAGACATAGCTTGTACTATCATGTTGATGTATAAGCTAGTGCACTGTGGGGTGTGTGGCACTAAGGCAGATCGCACTGTAACTCTATTTTTATTACAAGTAATAAAGATTACTTTTTTATTACAGGTAATAAAAATAGAAATACATTTTTTTTTTTTTAACTAAGAAATAAAATGAGATTTAGTGTAATAGAGTCCTCCAAATTACAACACCACCAAAAGAAAGTAAAGACAAATAAATGAATAAATAACCCCGACATCTGCTTAAAATGAATATTTAATTAAAGGCTAAAGTAGGTTTATGTTAGGAAGATACATAAATACATCAACACATTCATTGGTCCTCAGTAAGCTCTTTGTCTTAGGCTTGAGGTGTAAAAACATAAACTACTGGCATGTTTTTCTTTTTTTTTTTGGATGAAACCAGAGAACTGGAAGAAATTCCCATGCTAACATGAGGAGAACATAGACACAATAAACAATAACCTGAGCTCACCATCAGACTTGCCATTGTGCCGGAAAGACATTAGCATATACCATTAAAATGTTACCGGGATAGATTAAAGGTCCGCTGTGATCCTGACCAGAGGATATGAGTGAATGAACTTCCTGATAACAGACCATACCATTTAAGTTGACACTGTATTTAGGTGTCTAAGGCTAACACGACATGTTATATACCTACATATGTTCATGACGTAACTACCTAGCTTAGACTTTAGCCATTTAAATTGAACTATGAATTCACTAACCACAGCCAAACCAAATTTAATTTAGTTTACTATCATTTCATGTACTTTAAACATATGAGTAACATTAGCTAGCACAAGCTGGTAGCATTATCTGGTTAACCTAAGTAATTGTTGTTAGCTACCTCTGCTATATCTGATGGCCCTTTTATATCTACTTCAACTTTTGTCCCCTTCTGTAATCTGTTAATGCCACATATTAACACAGGCTCTTTGTTTTTATTTGCTTAAAACAAGCTGGCTAATGGCAGAAAAGAACAATGTGTTGAACGTGACAACATCTGTTGGTGCTGTCATGTCTGCGACAAACCGCTGATTGTGAAAATAATTGAATGCAAAGTGTCCAATCGCTGAAACTTCATTTTTCAGCAGTTGTAGTTCAGGGTATTAATAGTACAAAGCATCTTTTGTACTATTTGTAGAGAGTTTTCCGTGCTACACTATATTGCGAAAACTTTTGGGACACCCCTCCAAATCATTGAATTCAGGTGTTGTTTTTCAGGTGTTTTTCTTAGTTCCAGTGAAAGGAACTCTTAATGCTTCAGCGTACCAAGACATTTTGGACAATTTCATGCTCCCACTTTGTGGGAACAGTTTGGGGATGACCCCTTCCTGTTCCAACATGACTGCACACCAGTGCACAAATCAAGGTCCATAAAGACATGGATGAGTGAGTTTGTTGTGGAGGAATTTGACTGGCCTGCACAGAGTCCTGACTTCAACCTGATAGAACACTTTTGGGATGAATTAGAGTGGAGACTGCGAGGCCGTCTCGTCCAACATCAGTGCCTGACCTCATAAATGCACTTCTAGAGGAATGGTTAAAAATTCCCATAAACACACTCCTAAACCTTGTGGAAAGCCTTCCCAGAAGATTCGAAGCTGTTATAGCTGCAAAGGGCGGGACAACTCCATATTACATTCATGTGCATGTAAAGGCAAACGTCCCAAAACTTTTGGCAATATAGTGTAAATAATGGTACACAAAGTGTTTAATTTTAGAAACACAATTTTGCACTCAGTAGATGAAATTGATTCTATGGACATGATCTGGTTAAATTTAGTGTTGTTTCAGAGGCCCAAGAAGTTAAATAGCTCTGTGGTGTAATTATAATGATATTCCTACTTACCAAAATTCAAACTGTGCAATTAAACAAAGCGTTAAACATGGCAGAGCTGTAAATAAACCCTTTATTCATTTTAGCTTGCAGAATGCACAGCTTTGTGTAGCCCTTTATTTTCAGCATCATTACGGTAAACAGACTGTGGGATTTTATACTGTCATGTAATAAGGTGTTTACTGCATGGGTTTTTTATGTCCTTGAAAAGAAAGGAAAGAAAGACAGTATTGCAGTGTTTTGGAAATACACACCAGACAGGAACAGACCACAGAAACAGACCAGAGCAAACAGGAAGAGGCTTAGAAACACAGAAGAAATACAGTATATTACTAAGCCATTCAGTTATTTGAGACAAATGTTAAAACAGTTATTGTAAATCCAGACTGATAAAAAACAAGACACAATGAAACTTAAGCACAAGAATGACAAAGCTAATTTGTACTGAGGAGGTGTATTTGAAGCCCTTCTTTTAAAAAACCCAGGCTTGGTCTTGGCATGGGCCATATGACCTATCATACTTTACATCATACCACTGGATCACTTTACTCTGACTCCTGCTTCTGTCACTTCTCCATTACACAAGCGATCATTTGATTACATTCTCCACAAATTGAAAGAATGCCTTCCTGAGATGAAAGACATTTTTTTCTTATTATATTCTTATTATATTCTTATTATTTTCTTATTATTTTTTAATAACACATTTTAAGATACATATTCAAAATTAATATTTGAACTCTGGTATATGTGCATATACACTGATTATTTTATTCCTTCTATTATTTTCTTATTTCTATTTATCTCCATAATATATATATATATATATATTTAGCCATTCAGTTATTTGAGACACATGTATATATATATATATATATATATATTTTTTTTTAAATAAATTTCATTTCTTTATTTTCATTTTTTTTCTTTTATTGATTCTATTTTTCATTGATTTTACTGCTGCTTTGCCCTCAATTTCCCCTATGAGGCATTAACAAAGGTCCATATCTCATGTCATTGCATTTATTAAAATATAATATTTAAGAAGCACTTTACTTGCACATGTGATGAACCTGGTGAACATCTGAAAAGTTCTTTGTGTACTATTTTGAATTTATTTTTATTACATCCACTATAACTGATCAAAGTACACTCTGTATGTATGAGTGTGTGATTGTCTTTCCCAGTGTTCTTAAGACATGGAAACTGCTCTCTTGTAAGCCATATCACTTGGAAATGTTATAGGTGAGTTATGTTGACGCAGAGATCACAGGCAAATAGGTGAAAGTGTTGATGCCACAGAGGAAATTTTCCTTAGCAAGACATTAAAAGGTCCATGTGGCTCTTAGTGAAGCAGGATCAGCACTATATTTGTCACTTTGCCACCGTGTGTATGTGGGGTGGTAAAAAAGGTGCCACTGCGTCACAGATGCCGTTGTTGCAACCAGCAGGAACGCTCATGGACATGGGATTAGTCCGGACTGGTCATGCAACTTCAACCTGACAGTCATCAGTATCGGCGTGTATGGCTGGATCGTTGTGTCTTCCGCTACTAATTAGAACAAAAAGCATTCCCAGATTCCACACTTTCACCCTTCTGACTGGAAGAAGAGTCATAAGTGTACGTGTCACCTTCTTTGTGGCAAAGCTATTTCTATTTACAACACTCAGAGGGTTTATTAGCAGGGAAGGGCAACAATGTTGGATCTCTGCTATCACATTAAAGTGCTTTCATGTGTATCAGTGCTTATAGTTGAAGTAGTTTTGAAACGGCAAAACAAATGCCTTATCTTATCAGTAAGGCACAGTTCATGGTCCAGGGTAACGCTCAGTGTTGCAAGCTACTGTTGTTATTATTATTATGATTAGAAAGATGAGCCTCGTGCTTTTCGAGAATTACTTTGTATAAAGAAAGCAGCACTGATGAAGGGACAATAATATTGTTCAGCTTTATGTTTAATGACCCATCCTGTAGGATTCCAGTGGACGATGGCAATAAGACCTGCATGGAGATTTACTCACCTGCTGTAAATTTTTTATTGATGTATTCTCCATGGAATGAGTACAAACAGATAAAGAGATAAATACTGAGTGATACAATGCATTACATTTACATCAATGGTTTAGTCGGCATCATATGATTAGTTAACTACAGTGGGGACTCTAGGTGCCTTTATGAAGGACAAAACAAAGCTTTAGCCAAAAATGAACCCTGATAGCTAACATCATGGTTCATCACGTGGCTTTGCATCTTGTCACGTCTCACTCGAACGGCCAATGTTCAGCTGCTTCTATTGTCTAAATAATCTCATAAACATGTAGGGTGACCCAGAACCAACTCAACCTACAGCATGTGACTGACTTGTTTACACCGTCGTCTTTGATGCATTTAAACCGACAGATTCACAGATTAAACCCTGACGATTCTTGGGAATAGTTTTACTCTCAGGAATTTCATAAACTAGTAAAGTTTTAAAGAACACAAGGAAGAGATCGGCATGTTCGATTCCTCTGATTTAACTTTATTATGCCATGTCTGCTTCGACGATCACAGTCACGTCATTCACACGAAACCTTATCTATGAAACAGAAACACGGTGTGATACAAATGTCTTACTTACAGTACACTGTACAGTGTTATCAGGAAATATGTACAATAACGTGGCTACAGTATTTTAAGATATCCCTCCTGAATCAGCGTTATGAAATCGGATTCCTGTAGGAAATTTGAGACATTTTCCGGATTTTTTATTTGTTTATTTTTTAAGAAATCCTGTAGTTCCATTACATCTTAAACATTGAGAAATCCTGTAGTTACATGATAGTAGGAAATGAATATTATTGAGAAATGTGTGAGCAAACATTCACCATTAAGAACTATTGCGTTTATTTTATTATTACAACCAGGACCTGTTTTTAGGAATGCATTAATACACAAAGCATAAAATCCCATAGTGAGTTATTTATGAAGTGTTAACTTTTGCTATAATGGGAGAACTTGGATATTAGGAAAAAAAGAAAAAAAAAAAACAGAAACGTACAGTATTTAACCGTTTACAGAATGCTGGATTTCATTTACGGCTTCTAGCAAAAGTCTGCTGGTGTGAATGATGTGTGGAGTGATGCAGCACAAAAAAAAAGAAGATAACCCCTGACTGTGTGTGTGTGTGTGTGTGTGTGTGTGTGTGTGTGTGTGTTTAGTAAATACAAACTTTAAAGCAATTAGTGCAACTGTACCAGTGCAAGACAAAATACATAGCTGTCCATGCTGAGCTTCTCCACATAATTTACACACTACAGTCCTACACTTAGTGACATCAGAACAGGTTTCCTTATGCCTTCTGGTCGAGGATGAGACTAAAATGATGTCTGATTTAAAAAAAAGTTACATTTTTGTGCTTTTTTAATAGATAAGCTGCTTGAGTATTTTGTAACTGTGATGCAGCGTCTCTATTCACATTAAGAGTCGTGCGTCAGGTTAAGGAGAAAATTCTTGGTGGCCATTTTAATAGGAATACCTGGACATCTGCTCAAAATACTACAACCAGCTAATCGACAAAGAGTGAGATAAAATATGATCTCACCGACTTTGGTCAGAAACTGCTCAGTGACCAGAAACTGCTAAATTCTTAGGGTTTCATAAACAAACAATGATGTGGAAAAAAAACCCCAGTGTGAAGTAATTCTGCTTCAACACTATGCCGACGAGAAAGGTCAGAGGAAAATGACCAGACTGGTTTAACTGACAGGAAGTCTAGGATAAGTCAACCATTATGTTCAACCATTCATTCATTCATTCATTCATTCGTTGTCTACCGCTTATCTGATCTATTCTCGGGTCACGGGGAGCCTGTGCCTATCTCAGGCGTCATTGGGCATCAAGGCAGGATAGACTCTGGACGGAGTGTATGTTCAATCATGTTGAGCAGAAAAGCATATCAGAATGCACAACACATTGAACAATGATGTGACTATAGGCTACAACAGCAGAAGACATTAGCATTTCACTCCTGTCTGCCAAGAACAGGAATATGAGGCTACACCAGGCACAGGTTCACCTAAACTGAACCGACACCTTCCCAGTCTTTTGCTGCTGCTGCCACACGATTGGATAATTGCAAGCGGGCAGTTGTTCCTATTAAAGTGGTCACTGATTGCACATATAAAGTCTCTTAACAGATCCTTTTCAGCCAGAAGGATGAAGATTTGTAGAAAACGTACGGAGATGAGGATGTTCCAGGAAGAAAACTCACACGGCTCTTTGTTACTAAAACAGGTTAAAGACAGCATTATCACAAGCATCTTCATAAAGTATAACTCTGTATGCATGCAGATTCTGTAAACGAGACAAAAACACTTTCAGGTGTTCTGGTTTAGGCTGCACATGTGTGTATGGACTTGGCTATTGATTCTGCACTGAATCTACACTGTATTTATTTGCTGCTAGCTACAGGTCACCAAAATCACTGACTACACCTTTAATTCCATTACTGTATAATATGATGAAGAATGTCATGCTGTAATTATCTTGAATACTTCAGCCTGAACTAGTTGTCACTAATTGATCAAATCTTTCGTAATTACTCATCCATTTCTGCCCGAGCTTTTCTAATACACGCTGTCGGTTAGTCAGAGAGGTGACCTGCTTTTAATAATATGCCCTTCTACATTTCAGACAAGTCACATGGACATTAGGCTCAGCTACAATAGCAGCTTATGGCTTTTGACAAGAGTGAGTTATGCAGCAGTGTGCTGATCAGGTGTGTGTGGCATGAAGGGCATTTACAAAGACAAGATAAATCACTAGACAGAGCGTGGAAAGAAACAGAGACTGTGTGTGTGATCACGGAAGCATCGGCACCAACCCGTGTGCCAGTAAAAATAGCATTGATCAGCCCAGGAGGACCGGCTGCTGCGCTAAAGAGGGCAGCAGATGTACCTTATGTAACGTTTTTAAAAAATTCCACTGGAGACCAGAGTAGCTCGGGTAGTTCAGGGTGGAGCTGTGAGCACCTAACATGGAATATTCACCGTCAGCCATTAAACTGGCTCAGCTGCAGGGCCTCTACTGTTACAGGTCAGTTTTCTTACCTACAGTCATGGACAAGCCTCTGCAGCCACCGATCTGGGCCTGCAAAATGACCCACATATGAACATGCATGCTGCAGTCCTCAAGGTTTACACTAATCATTTTTATATGAATAAAAATTACTTAGCAAAATATTCTACTTGACATTGATAAACCTCTTTAAGGTGTGTTCACCTTTCTGAGTCAGATTTGTCACTCTGTCTCTGGTCTTCAGCAAGCCTATGAAGGAAGAGGAGGAAAAAAATGTATAATTTTTTCAAAATTGTAGTGTATTATTATCAGGTAATAATAGGAAAATTTATTAAATAATAACTAATACAATTTGTAGCCCAAATCTACTATATAAACTGTAGCCTGGATTGTAATATTATTTTTTTTAACCTATTAACCTCCCAGGCCATGCAGTCAGACATACATGCTTCATTTTCAGATTAGATTAGCTGTATATTTAATAAATATTCCAATAATTATTAATTAATGCATGGACTTTCCAGTGGAAGATTCATTTCATGAAGTTATCTGAGTTGATTCAGGTGCATATCTGCACAGAGCAATGCTTTAAACTTCATACCTAGGAATGTGTGTGTGTGTGTGTGTGTGTGTGTGTGTGTGTGTGTGTGTGTGTGTGTGTGTGTGTGTGTGTGTGTGTGTGTGTGTGTGTGTGTGTATGAGGGGTCAGTTGGATGTGTGGAGCTCCTAGATTCTTGTAAAGGCCAGAGGACACTCGAGCAGTACCTGACTGCATGCCAACCCACAAGCCCCAGTTTTACCTTTCTGTCTGGGCCTTGAGACGCTCCTCATCATATCTAAGCGAAGCAGAAGACACACTTAGTTACTGTATTCTAAAATGTATTCACTGAAACCTGAGACTATTAACACTCTGTCTTTCTTTAATCTATGGCAATTATTTCATGACTTTCCAGATGCTGCTGAGAGAGAAAAATAAACATTTCAATGGTTTACTGTAGCCTTATAGTCAGTTAACATGGAATGATTTCAGATTCTCTAACTACTGTGTGATAAAATGTTTCCATTTTGACGTAAATTTTCATTTTAAACCAAAGAATGATCACAAAATACCACACAAATAACATATCATCATTATTATTAGAGCTCTGAATAAAAGCTTAATGGGATATGGAAATGCAGCTGGGGTGATAGCTCTTACTAGCTTTTGCCGTTAGCCATGTTTATCCGTTTGTTTTTAAAGTTACAGATTTGAGTATTTGAGCTTCATGGTCTCACCATGGATTGTAGATTTTTTTTTTTTTTTTTACATCTTTAGCATATGAACTCCACCGGAATCCAACCCCATCACTGTCTTTCATTCAAATTCAGCCAGATTTCTTATGGGGTCCGGTGGTAGCTCAAGTGGTTAAGGCTCTGGGTTGTTGACCGGAAGATCAGGGATTCAAGCCCCAGCACCGCCAAGCTGCCACCATTGGGCCCTTGAGCAAGGCCCCTAACCCACCCTGCTCCATGCCTGTGCACACAGCCTGTATCATGGCTGACCCTGCACTCTGACCCCAACCCGCAAGGATGGGAGATGCGAAGAAAAGAATTTCACTGTGCAGTAAGGTATATGTGGCAAATAAAGGCAACTTAATGATGTCTGATTGATTTTGATAAATAAGGCGGCTATTTATCTTATATCTTGTATACATGTTGTTATTGTAAGTCTGTAGGACTAAGTGAAATATTACACATTTAATAATATTTATTATGTAAATATGACACAGCTTACTTGTGTCCAAGCACTGAAGGACTATCTTGTTCTTGGCCATTTTTGAGCTGCTTGGCATTCAAAACTCATGGAACTTAAGGCAAACATCAGAAATGTTGGTCATCATGTTCTGGCAAGGGTTTGGACCCAGGCATGGCTTTTTACACTTTTTATTGTTTAGCTTTGCATATAATTTTTCCATTACACTGCATCCAATAACTCTGGATTTTGTGCATTTTGAGAAATTTTTAAATACGTTGGGTTTAAACCAAATTTTTTTCAGCATGATATCTGTGATGCTTAATTCATTTTGGACACCAGAAACGTCACAGCGAGGCATCTAACACAACAACTAGCATGTCGCCTTGTGCAGACAGGAAGTGTTGCAAAATTCTATTGAACATCATACCAAGTGGCTCAACCATCATGCTCATGTTAAATGATTGCCTTATCTCATACTGACCATATACACATATTAATGAATGAATAGTGATGTTAACTAAATGGCAACAGGAAGTGAGGCGTATAAACCAGATTTTGCTACTCTTCCTAGAAGAAATCAGAAATTTGGTCAGCATCCTCTGAAGAGATCCATTTTTTTCCCTTAAATGTTGTTTATCTTTTGTCTGAAATTGAAAATTTCAATGTACAAGACCATCTGTTCTACTGGTCCACATGTAAGTTCCTGAAGCTCCAGTTTTAGGTTTTCTGGCAGCCTTTTAAAACATTTCTGGCATTGGTGGCTCAGTGGTAGGTTTCTTGCCTATCATGTGGAAGGCCCAGGTTCGATTCCCAGCCACTGCCCAAACCCCAGCCCCTGGATGCAGTGCCGGTCCCAAGCCCAGAAAAATGGGAGGGTTGCGTCAGGAAGGGCATCCGGCGTAAAACATTTGCCAGGTTGTTGTGCGGACCAGTTGGTCCGCTGTGGTGACCCTGAACAGGGAGCAGCCGAAAGCAACTTCTTCTAAATATTGTCTCAGAAGCGCCACCTGCTGACGCTGCATACTCACTGCAACACACACTCAGGGATCTGCACATGCTCCATAGGGACGATCTGAGCCAACTCCTCCAGACTCTGCACATAGCGAACCTTATCCAGGAACTTCACACTGGCAAGAGAGTGCGGTTTGATTCTAAACAAAGACACGGCTGAGGTAATGATACAAGAACAAATTATATTATTTGATCCTGGAAAAGCTCTTACCTAATGAAAGGGCGTGAGATGGCCAGAACGGTCCGAATAAACCAGGATGGGTGTGCAATAATCAGACATTTCAGATTCTTCCTTAACCTTGAAATAATGGAATATGTTACAACATTATTAAGCTATAATAATGTGGAACACAGATGCTGTATTAAAAGCTTGGATACGTGTTTAAGTCACTTTATATCTTAATACCTTCTATCGATCATCTGGTAGCATCTCTTGAGCCAGCTGATGCCAGGCATCCTCTTGCGTGGAGTTGCTCCATTCAGATATATGATCATATAGTCCTCAGCTACAAGTAACTCCAAACTGCTGATCACGTACCTACATAGGATGACAGACAGGTGCAAATATTCAAACCCACCCCAAAATAACAAATTAGCACCAATCTACCATCAGATCTCCTCCTAATGTGACATAAGTTACGAAATTAGGCAAACACATGTTCTCATGCTTTTCCTGGATATGTTGGAGCACAGGCTTACAGGAAGAGGTTCTCCATGATGTAATGGTAGTCGGCACAGCCGCTGTCCGGGAGGTAGCAGGCCGCAAACACAATGATGGCATTCAGACCTTCGCCGTAATAACCTGCAGGAAGCAGAAGAGTCGGTTCTGGGTTTTAGGCAACATGATCATAGGTGACATGAATACAAATTTGTGCAAAAAAAAAGAGTGAGGCGTTGTGCTTGGAATTCAGTAGTTATGCAGCAGGCAGCATTGCCGCCTTACTGACCTGGATGAAGTGCTTACTGGTCATTTTAAGCTTCATTTTATTCCATACAGTACTGGTCTTGGAATACCATAAACCTTATTTCCTGTCATGTACTGTATATTTGTCCCACCAGGAGGAACGTTCTCTAATTGGACTCTTTAGAGAGATTGCAAGATTAAAGGAAATATTTAAAAGGTAAGATTTAAAAGGTGTGGCTTCATGACTATGTGCTATAATGTACTATTTCTTCTTGCTGGGGTCACATCCTCAAGCCTCCAGCTTCTGCCCCTTTGCAAATCTTTGTAGTCTAACTTTTCCTTACAAATAAATTATTGTTCATTTATGTATTGAAATTCTTTTTTCAATATATCCCCCATTCCTAGTGAAAAAACATATTAAAAATACAGAAAAGCGAAAAAGATTCTTGCATTTCATAACGTACAGTTCCTTTACGATTGCACTGACCTCCATGAGTGACCACACGCAGGTATGGCCTGATGACCTGCATGTCTATCCGGTGCTCCTGATCTCCAATGATCACCGTCCTCCAGAGGCGAGCAGTTCCATCTCCTTCCTCACCCCCCTGACCCGATCCGTCACCTGGACCCACTTTAGCTCGCGCCACAAGGGCATCATCTGTCAGAGAGGGGGCATGGGTTTAATGAAAATGTAATTCTAGGTGTAAGAATTCAAGTTCACCACATGCAGGTGCTAATTAATTAATTAAGGATACTCAGTTGTTCAACACTGTCTCCATAATTTAAAATGATCTTAGCTTTCCAAATCAAATCAAGTAATCAGCTTCAGAATAACTTTCGACCTCATACACACCTTCCCACTCCAACTCATTTCCGCTGGTGATGAACTCTAAAGAGTCTGTTTCGTCCGGTGTGTCCATGTCTTCGACATTAAGGTCCAGATCATCCGGAGTGTCCAGGATGTCATCGGACAGGAGGGAACCTTCGCTCCGGTCCAAAGACAGATTGATGTCTGGCGCAATGAGCGTCCTCCGTTTGCTCTGAGCTGCTGAGTCTCCATGACCTTCGTGCAGAGAGCCAGGGGCTGCTGAGGCACACACACACACACACACACACACACACACACACACACACACACACACACACACAGTTTATTCATTCAGAAACAGTAAAGCCAGATGTCTTTTATATGGATCAGTCAGTGGGTCACAAACCTGACAGCTTTAGTTCTGCTAATACTAACCTAGTTGCATTTGTGAACTAGCCTCCTTGCTAATGTTTGTATATTTCTTTGTGTGCATGCTATCCTACTTGTATACTTGTGTATTAGGACACTTGCATATTAACTTGCTTGAATATACTTGAATAAGTGATTTTTAGCACACTAGTCAACATTATATACTTGAATATTGACTATTGACTAGCATGCTAGTCAATTTGCATACTTACGTAAATACTTGTGTACTAGCCTCTTTGAGTGCACTATCCTCGCTGTGTGCTTGTATTTGTGTACTATCTACTTGTATACTAAGCTACTTCACAGATTTACATGCTATCCTATACATGCATTCTAGGATGCTTGCATATTATCTTGCTTGAGTGCTTGCATATTTGAAGATGTGATTATTAGCACACTAGCAACATTCCATCCTTCTATGCTAGCAAGCTATGTGCATACTGATATATTTGCATACTAAGCTACTTTACAAACTAGTATAAATGCATCTATATGGTATGTGGTAGCTCAGTGGTTAAGGTGTTGGAGTCCAAATCCCTGGTCCACTGAGCTGCCACTGTTGGGCAAGGCCCTTAACCCTCAGTTTTATAAAAAATGAGATAAATTCTAAGTCTCTCTGGATAAAGGTGACTGTGAAATGCCGCAGATGTAAATGCATAGCAGGATACTTTCGAAAGATTGAATATTAGTATACTAGCTTGAGTACTATCTAACCGGATAAACTGTTAGAAGATTGTAAAGCTACGTACACGTGCGATTGTCAGTAAGTCCATCAAGATCTCCATCCTCTGGCAAAGGCCTGGACAGAGACAACACAAAGGAACAAGCACAAGGTGTCTGTTTTAATGACATACTTCCACTGATTCTCCACTTTGCAAATGCACATCCACACAATGGTCTTGATGCACTAGACACTTCCTAAAGAATTTACTCGCTGTGGAAGGAAAACAAGTCATTACCGTATCACCCGTAGGCACTCTGTGGCTGAGCGCTTGTGTATGGAGGAGTGGTGATGTGTTCAGGTTTGTCAGCTTGCACAATAGAAAAGCAGACAGTTTAAAGCTCTCTGGAAGTCTTAATTCTAGCTGCTGTCTCTGGTGACATGCGTTCTGACTCTCACTGTGTAATTAGCGCTCTTTTAACCACTGTAATATCACACGGTTTAATGATAAGGGACCAGAGAGGATTGTAGTAGAGACCGAAAAGTCAGATCAGACAATGTGTGTCATGAAAGCAGACTCTTTTTTCTGAGTGGATGCAAGTGCAGGTCGCCTTGATCTGAGCGTTCAGTTCAGTATAATAGAAAGAGTTGAGAAAATTAGGAACAGTAGCAAGAATAGGCAGAGAAATCAATCCAACAGATAAACAGCATTAACTGTCCAGGCGGAAATGTGGTCGGTCTATTGCAGAAAATAAAACAACAACAACAAAAAAATACTGATTAATCAAGAGCAGAAAGACAGGCTTGTTAAACGCCACAGACACGAGTGAGAGACATTTCACAAGTAATAGTCTGAAGCAATGGTGCTTTAAACAGTGCTGAGAAAAAATACTAATTAAACACAGGAGAGCAGAACCAGAAGGACGGTGACTGGGAGTGAGGAAGTGCAGCAGGTGCCTGCTGGGAGTCCGGGGCGGCCATGTTTGTAATGATGTGCCACTATGAACATCAATGTTTGTTTGCTGCTAGTCTAGTTCACTACTAGTCGTTCGTTCATATTCATCTACGTTGACATTATATATGTATCACATAATACTTATAAACTGCCCACTTTAATAAGAACACCTGTAAACCTGATTGTTCAGGCAACTATCCAATCAGCCAATCATGTGGAAGCAGAACAGTGCGTTAAATTGTTCAGATACAGGTCAAGAGTATCAGTTAATGTACATATTATACACTATATTGCCAAAAGTATTGGGACACCCCTCCAAGTCATTGAATTCAGGTGTTGTTTTTCAGGGGTTGGGCTCGGCCCTTTAGTTCCAGTGACAGGAACTCTTAATGCTTCAGCATACCAAGACATTTTGGACAATTTCATGCTCCTAACTTGGGAACAGTTTGAGGATGCCCCCTTCCTGTTACAACATGACTGTACACCAGTGCACAAAGCAAGGTCCATAAAGACATTGATGATTGAGTTTGGGATGAATTAGAGAGGAGACTGTGAGCCAGGCCTTCTTGTCCAACATCAGTGCCTGACCTCACAAATGTGCGTCTAGTGGAATGGTCAAAAATTCCTATAAACACACTCCTAAACCTTGTGGAAAGCCTTCCCAGAAGATTTGAAGCTGTTATAGCTGCAAAGGGCGGGACAACTCCATATTACATTCATGTGCTTGTAAAGGCAGATGAAGCAGTTTTGGCCTGGCTCACAGTTCATTCATTGTCTACCGCTTATCCGATCTATTCTTGGGTCACGGGGAGCCTGTGCCTATCTCAGGCGTCATTGGGCATCAAGGCAGGATACACCCTGGACGGAGTGCCAACCCATCGCAGGGCGCACACACACACACACACACTCTCAT
The DNA here is from genome assembly GCA_033459395.1 of Hemibagrus guttatus. Classification (NCBI taxonomy): domain Eukaryota; kingdom Metazoa; phylum Chordata; class Actinopteri; order Siluriformes; family Bagridae; genus Hemibagrus; species Hemibagrus guttatus. Next base: position 5,065,592 of record JAUCMX010000022.1, on the reverse strand, counting down.
TAATTCATGCAACCACACACTATGGACAATTTAGAGATGCCAATCAACCTACAATGCATGTCTTTGGACCGGGGGAGGAAACCGGAGTACCCGGAGGAAACCCCCGAGGCACGGGGAGAACATGCAAACTCCACACACACACGGCGGAGGTAGGAATCGAAGCCCCAACCCTGGAGGTGTTAAATGTGCTAACCACTAAGCCACTGTGCCCCCCCCCGGCTCGCAGTCTCCGTTCTAATTCATCCCAAAGGTGTTATATCAGGTTGAGGTCAGGACTCTGTGCAGGACAGTCAAGTTCCTGCACACCAAACTCGCTCATCCATGTCTTTAGGGACTTTGATTTGTGCACTGGTGTGCAGTCATGTTGGAACAGGTAGGGGTCATCCCCAAACTGTTCCCACAAAGTTGGAAGCATGAAATTGTCCAAAATGTCTTGGTATGCTGAAGCAATAAGAGTTCCTTTCACTGGAACGAAGGGGCCGAGCCCAACCCCTGAAAAACAACACCTGAATTGGAGGGGTGTCCCAAAACTTTTGGCAATATAGTGTAGCTGTTGGCACACATCTAGCTGGTTTGAAGCTGGTATTTCAGAAACACCTTGGCTTTTCAATTTAATTCAATTCAATTTAATTCAATTTTATTTGTATAGCACTCTTAATAGTGGACGTTGTCTCAAAGCAGCTTTACAAAACATAGAGCAATATTTTTATTATAATATTAATTATTAATATATAATATGAGCAAGGCCCTTGTCCCTCAATTGCTCAGTTGTATCAAAATGTCAGTCGCTCTGGATAAGGGCATCTGCCAAATGCCAGAAATGTAAATATAAATATTTTCACACGAAACAGACTCTAGAGATTACACAGAAAACTAAATGTCCAGACAGCAGGAATGTCCCAAGCATATCCATTCCATTCCATTGTCTGTACCCCTTATCCGATTCAATCCTCAGGTCACGGGGAGCCTGTGCCTATCTCAGGCGTCATCAGGCATCAAGGCAGGATACACCCTGGACAGAGTGCCAACCCATCGCAGGGCACACACACACAGACACACACACTCATTCACTCACACACTACAGGCAATTTAGAGACTCAAATCAGCCTAGGAGCATGTCTTTGACTGTGAGAGGAAACCGGAGCACCCGGAGAAAACCCACCAACACGAAGAGAACATGCAAACTCCACACACACAGTGAGCGGGAGCGACACTCAAACTCAGGACGCTGGAGGTGTGAGGCAAACGTACTAACCATTAAGCCACCGTGCCACCCCCAAGCATATCTGTTAACTCTTTTTCCCAAAAAATGGAATTTGTGCCTGTTTTTGTTTTGTTTGGTATTGAATGTCTTTGTCATGTCTCACACCACAGTGGTGATTAATATGAAGGTTCTGTGTAAAGGAAAAACACTGAAAGCCAACTGACTCATGACTCCTGAGTCCTGACTCATTTTATATCTCCCACTATTTTATATATAGTCTCCCAGAGATTGTGTAAAGGATTCTCAGAAACTAAGTGCACTATGATTTGAAATCTTTACAAAACTATTATAAAGCAATATTTTCTGAGAATTTACAGTAAAGTTAAAAGATGCTCTAATGTTTGTATGAAGATTTAGAGACAGAATGTACTTGGCGTACCGTGGGAAATCTTCATCCTGCCACTCATCCTTGACCTCCAAGTTTTCCATGCGGAGAGTGGCTTCTGTCGTACCCATCCTCCTGTCCAGAGGTGCAGACAGGTCACTATGCAACACAAGCAAAATTAAATTCTATCACTTTTTCTATCACAAGATTTTCATCATTGACACTTTTATATACACTAAACAGGC
>JAUCMX010000022.1:5041258-5058758 GCA_033459395.1 Hemibagrus guttatus | reverse complement strand
GTGCTTCTAAATATAGCTTTTAACATTCAGTGCTTTTCTTAAGGGTTGGAAATTCTCTTTAGGGCTTGTTTTTGGCATTTACATTTTTGACATGAACCATATCAGCGTTGACATTTTATATTATTTGATGACAATTTTGCTGAGTCGACAGACCTGACAAATATTGCTTGACACTGCATACATAAAAGAGACATTTTTCTTGAAATATTTGCCCCAGTCTGATTGAATCGGTGCACAAACACAGCTATGATGGAATGATTTAAGGTGAATAAAGCGCTCTGCTTGTGAAGACCACCAGATGGAGATGCAGGTCGGCTGAAGAACCAGAAGAAAGCTGAAGAAGCACATGTTAAAATGCATTGTCGCTAAGGCACTGAGACACTGAGACTCTTCTTTTATCGTGTGGCCCTTCTGTTAGGTAGAGACATGATTAGCAACTGTATCTAGCTTCTATGAGAAAAAAAGCATAGGACTATTAAAAAAATAAAAGAAGGAAATAAAAACGCTCAGATTTGGATAATGCATAGACAGTTTACATGTATGTATCTATATTTAGCACAGGGTTATGTCTCTGTGTTTGCATTGATCACATTAGTCAACAAATTATGTTAAAATGTGTGTTTATTGCATTTTTAAATCACCGAACAAACAGTGAATTGAAATACAGTATGTGTAATGTGATGTGCATGATGTATGAAAACACTACAAAAAAGGATTTTATGTTAATTCTGCAATAATGCATATAGTCAGTACTGTATATTTGCTAATATTTATAAATGTTGAGTCTCTGTAGGTTATGCAAGGAAGAAACAGAGTTTTATGCATTCCTGCTTCTTTTGTTATGATTATTGTTTTTAATATCAGTATTAATAGAAGATAACAGAAAAGATAAGTGAATAGGTGAGCCCTTGTCTCAAGGTGAAGGTGGCCCAGCTGTCTGTGAGCTGTTTGTATTAAGCTAAGCCCCTGAGCCGTTTTACAACTGACACTGACACCCAGGTCCTCTCACACCTCGGGTTCCCCGCAACCACTGGGGTGAGCGCGCATAGAGCTACTGCACGTTATTTCACTCCATCAGACACCAGGACTCGCTTCAAGAGCTTTAAAAAAGCTATTTTGAGCCACATCAAATATTTGGACTGTAATCATAACCGAGCTTTCCAGATAACGTGGCCCCCAACTTCCCGAACCCTGGACCATGTCTTTCTTAATGCAGCATATGCTGGGGGATAAGTTAAAGAACATGATGGGAGGAGGAGGAGGAGGTGAAGACTCAGGGCCGGCTGAGGGAGACGGGAAGGAGACCGCCGCGTCTAAGGGAATGACCCGAGAGGAGTTCGAGGAATACCAGAAACAACTAGTGGAGGAAAAGTGAGTAGATTTGTATTTATTCCTTTACTGGACTCCTTTGGGGTTGATTTCATAACTGTGTTGCAGTTTGCTTGTGTCCCACTCATATTACATATACAAATATGTACGTAAAGATAAAGGTAAAGGTCTAAGGCATTTTAAAAATCACGACCACATAACTGCACGTTCCAGATAAATGACTTTGAATACCATTAACAAAACCCAAAAATATAATGTTCTGGATTTCTGTGTCATTCAAGCAAGTAACATCTTTTCCTCAAGTCATTCATTATAGTTTATGAAAAATGTGCATCAAAATTTGATCTGTTCACCCCTATTAAATATATGGATCATTCCTCAAGTCCCATGTTCAACATGAAGTGGCACCATCTGAATTTCCTAACGATCATGGGAAGAACAAAAGCACATTATTTTATTTGGGTGTATCATTGTATTTTAAAGGTCTTTAGATCTCTGTTGCTTGAATGTAGTTGCTAGTGTAGATGCCAGTTCACCACATTTTGTGCTAATTGAATGCTAAACCAACCTCAACTGTTCTTCAATACATGGTTTCTTAGATTAAATGTTTAAAAAAGTTATCATGGCTGAATGCAGTGCAATTGAAGAATCATCATGATGCAAGTCGTGGTGAGGAAAGACGATATGAGGAAGAAACCTTGAAAGGAACCGGACTCAAAAAGGGAGCCTCAACCTCATCTTGGTGACAACAGAAAGTGTGATTATAAATCATTTCCCTAATATAACCGTACCTCTAACAGTCCAAAGCCAGCTTCATGGTCTCTAAGTGATATCATCCACAGCAATCCCATGTATCTCCAGGATTTCCATATGGTAGCAGCTGCGAGGAGCCTCCAAGTGATGAGACTCCAACAGAAGTGCGGCATCAGAATGGATCAGGCAACCAGTTTTTCAAATTAGTTTTTGTTGCCATTTGAAGCTCAAAATGGTATGCTCATGGCTTTAAATCAGATTCATCAGAACCTCCTAAATTCCTGAAAATACCTAGAAAGTGTTAGGCTTGAATCATTCATTGTCTACCACTTGTCCGATCTATTCTCGGGTCACGGGGAGCTCGGGGATCTCAGGCGTCAAGGCAGGATACAACCTGGACGGAGTGCCAACCCATCACAGGGCACACACACACACACACACACACACTTTAGAGATGCCAATCAACCTACAGTGCATGTCTTTGGGCTGGGGGGAGGAAACCCCCAAGGCACAGGGAGAACATGCAAACTCCACACACACGGCGGAGGCAGGAATCGAACCCCCAACCCTGGAGGTGTGAGGCAAATGTGCTAACCACCAAGTCACCGTGCCCCCCCCCCCAGTTTGAATCGGGGCAGTAAAAGTTTATTGTAAAGCTTACTCTTTTTCCCACACCCCAAAAAATTGAATTTTCATGTTTTCTTCTGTCCATGTTCAGCATTGAATGTCTTTATCATGTCACTCAACAGTGTTGGTTAATGGATCATATGAAGTAGACACTCAGGACTTCAAGAGTTTGTAGGTTTACATAAGCATTCCTGTTTGTACCTAGCCTACTAGAGGGAACATCTTCATAGAAAAGTTCCAAAAACCCCCCAAAATAGTTAGTATTTTCCACACAAATGTCTTCAAAGTAAATGTTGATATCAAAACCAGGTCTGCTCTCTAAGATGCCCCAAGTGCTTGTTCATAAGCTTCTAAGATTCAAAGGTGTTATCTTCACCAACTAAAATTCTATATAAGGTTATACAACAGAGAGAAAAACACACCTCTCACACTGAAAGCCAACAGAGTCCTGACTCACATTTTGTTTACACTGATTGAAAATGTCCCATAAGTCGATTTCCATTCAGTCAGCAGAATGAAACTTCGGTCTACTGGTAAAATAGGTAAAGTACAGATATCTGAAATAATGTCAGCGGCACTGATAGCCGTCACAATGACGTCTTGGAAAAGGGCCTATGAACACATGTCAAGATGATGTTACTTTAAGTTGTCTGTTTATATAACACCTGAGAGCATTACGCCAAGAACTGGGTCACGGAGGTAAGAGCTCTAATCTGGCCCTTTGCCAATGAAAGTGAAGCTGACTTTGGCACATTACATCCAGCACGCTAGCAGTTTCAGCAATTAATATATTAGCACAGAAAAATCCACAGGCCCTAATGACCCTTAAGGCGGCAGAGGTTTGGAGATCGGACGATTGGAGAAAGCGTGCAGAGATGTTAAAATAACGAATGTGTAAAGAATTAAAGCTCTGTTCTTTTTTTTCTTTCTTGAGCTTCCTGTCTCATATTCCAACCTTAAATCCGTGTAACCTTCTTACACACCAGGATGGGGTGAACGTGAGTGGGTTATTACTTGGGCCAATAATAATGGAGAAGCACATAAACAATTAGTGATAAAGAAATATGTCTTTGTGTCATATCTAAATATGGGTAAAATATCAGGTTATACAATTCATTATACATTCACAACATAACCTCAATAGCAGAAAATGAGAAAATGATTTGTTTTAAATTGTTTTGGTTATCAGAGAAGGTGATTTTCAATAAGCCACCTTAAAAATCTTCACTGTCACTCACTGATGCGGTTCTGTGAACTGTACATTTTTTTGTAAGGGATGGAATTGGACCTAATGTACCACTAAAGGCTACTAAAACAACACCTCACATGCCTTGACCACCTTAACAACAAGGGAAGGTACAATTTGGAACCTTTAGGTAAAAACAGTCACTTGGAGTGGTAAACAAACGCAGCAAAAGATTTCATTAATTTTTTTGTCGAATGCAACATTAAAGGAAATAAAGAGGGAGGCACGGTGGCTTAGTGGGTAGTACGTTTTCTTCACATCTCCACAGTTGGGGTTTGACTTCATCCTGTGTGCCTCCGTGTTCTCCCTGTGCTTTAGGGGTTTCCTTCAGGTTCTCCGGTTTCTCCCCCAAAGACATGCATTGTAGGTGTTGTGTGATTTTGGGAAATTGTCTGTGGCGTGTGTTTAAATCATATGTGATTGAGTCACGGTGTCCCCTGTCTTGTCTCCCGAGTCTACCTCCAATCCTGTGCAGGATAAACGCTACACAGAATGAACAGATGTATGAAATCCAACAGATTACCTTTTTATGTTTGGTTAAGAATGAATGATTTTCTTCTCCAACTTTTACTATTAAATCTGCTTGTCTGCATATAAAAGCCTCTATCTGTATCTGTCCTCTCTGACAGGATGGAGCGGGATAAGGAATTTGCTACAAAGAAAGCAGAAAGAGCCAATCTGAGAGTGCTGCTAAGAGACAAATACAGACTTCCACAGGTACACCAACACACATTCTACTTTCCTTTCACTTTCACGACATCATGCCTTCCGTCGACACAATGTTAATAGCAACGAGCGATTGTATTATAACGTTGGACGTTATTCGACAGAGCGCACAAGATGACGCAACGGTCCAGATAGCGGGAGACGACTTGGACGTGCCTGAAGAATTGGCTAAAATGGTGGAGGAGGATGAAGAGCAAGAGGAAATCAATGATTCCTTCATGGGCAGACTGCAAAACATGGAAATGGACTTTGATACGATCAAAGCCAAAGCTCAGAGCACGATAACAGAAGTCAAGCAAGCAGCAGAGGAAAAGTGTGTCCTGATGTGAGATCGTGTTCACTGTGAGCTTTTTATCCGGCAAAAAAAGCAGCAATTTTAGTATTTTATTAACTTCATTATCTGTTCCAGGAATTTATTATGTTTGTATGAATCCGTGGGGGAAAAAACAGCCAGTCTTTCATCCAATACTGTATGATCACTTGCTGCCTTAAATGGCATGATTTGGGACGTTTCATAAATCTATACAAAATTTCAAAATATATAAACAGTAATTTTACATTCCATGATCACTTTATAATGTTTTATGTCATTTTATTTTCATTTCCACATTGTGTAGATATTGTTTAGATTTTGTTCAGTTTGTTCAGTTAGACTATATTTTCTAGAGTTAGCAAAACTCTAGCTAGGGTTTTTTTTTTTTTATTACAGAATATAACATTAAATATTTTTATGTAGTATATCATATTACTATAAAACTATTTCTCAAATCAAGTTGAAAGAAAGCAACTGTATTTGACTGAGAAATCAAGCTAGCAAACTAGCAGATGTCTCAGGATATCATATCATACATTCACAAAGATTCTTACATCTTATATTTGTAATTCAGATGATTAAAATATGATATACTCATTAAAATGTCATTTATAATGTAACATTCAAAATGTGCTCTGTTTCATTATGTGTATCATTTCATATTTTTGTAAAGCTTTTAATGTATTGCTTTATATATTCACTCTGCTTTATAGCATGTTTACTCCTGTTTCGTCCTCTGTGAATCTGGGTGAAATAAAAAAAATAAAAAATAAAAAGATCTGATGTGCTTGCTTGAATTATAGTGTGTGATTATACCTACTATATTTACTTTAACTTATATTTCTCTCATTAAAGAACAATGTGTACCTTTTATCCGTTTATAGCAATGTCAGGTCACTCTCTCACTTTCTCTTCTCTGTATATATTATTAGTTATATTTTTAGGGTTTGGATATAGGTAATAGCTAGCTAATTTTTTTCTGTTTTTTTTTTTTAGAATTTCTTTTTTTTTTTTTTTTAAGCCATTATTACTTAAAACCAATGCTCTGCATAAATCTATTTAAATAATATTTATTTTATGGCAATTTATTTAATTAATTTCCATAAAATGCTTAGATTTCTAAATTATTATGCTAAATAACAGAGTATTTATTTATTTATTTATTTATTTATTTATTTATTTATTTATTTATTTATAGTTATCTATTCTATTTTCAGTCATTATTTGTCAATAAAATTATAACACTAGGCTACATTACCCAGACTCTCATGCTTATGCATATATTTACACTTCTTTACCTCTCTCTCTCTCTCTTTCTCTCTCTCTCTCTCTCTTTCTCTCTCTCTTTCCCCATCCCCCCAGTCCACCTTTGGTAAGCTGACACAGCTCGTTTATGCGTTAGCTGCTTTGTTGCTAATAGGATCAGAGGGGCTTAAATTGTCTTCTGATAAAACTAAGAGGCTTGATAACTGTGCTGCACCCTCTTAACCAATTTGCACTCAATTAAGATAATGAGGAAACAAGCATAGAAGGACAGCCTTAACATATTAATGTGATAAAATGATTATTATCCTCTCCTGTGTTGATATCTGAGGAGCAGCTGTAGAAAAATCGGTTTGACAGCCAGGACTGGGCATGATACAGAAAACTCCTGACAGTTAACAGCTACATTAGCGATGCAGTGATGGCTTGCAGTGTTAAAAAGTATAATAAAGTTGGGAATGATGTAAATGCTTTAGAATATCCTACAGTATATCGATTGTCATTTATGCAATTCTATATTTGCGTATAATTGTAGCAGTAAAACTATATTCACAGGAAATGTGATCTCAGTCATGTTGATGATTAACTGGTTGCAGACAGACAGGTTTGAGTCTTTCAGGAACTGGAGATCTCCTGGGATTCTCACACAGCAGTCTGTAGAGTTTAGCCAGAATGGTGCGGAAAACAAAAAACATCAAGCGAGCAGCAGTTCTCAAGTCATGCCAGGTTTTTTATTGTCATTTCAATTTTGACTGTCTCAAAATTTCACAATAATTACAGTGTATGCTAATATAATATCATGTGCAAAACCATACATGTGCATTACCATAACATGTGCAATATCGTATTATGTGCAATATGTTCCAGTTCCCTAGCACCCTTCTTCTACTGTAAATATAGATTGTGTGTACATTTTATATATATATAGAATATTTCATTTTATTTATTTTTCATATATTTTATATCATTTATATTTTTTGAATACTTTTTGTACTTCTGAATACACTTGTGTATATTGAGTGTTTCATTTATTTTTCATTTATATTTCATTTATATTTATTTTTCTTGTTTCTAATTTCCTTCAGGATTAAATCTAAAATAAGATTAATAAATCTTGGAGACTCCTTGAAAATCTTTATTAAATAAAAACTCGTCTTCTCACAGAAATCCTTTCTTTGCCTCCATTTTTAGTTTACTAACAGCCTAAGATTTTGCAGATCGTCCACCATCACCGTTAGCGTTACTGGTTTAGCGCTCATCTCCAGAACATCTCTATATAACGTGGTTCTTTAGCGACAGAGGTTTCCTTATCACCTCATCGTGTCCATAGCCCTGGACGAGGACTCGCTGTGGTATCACTTTACTAAGACAATTAGAAATCAAGCCTCCTTTTCTAATGTCTACACCAAAGCCTGAATTCTTAATCAGCATCAGAGTTTATACTGTGAGAAGAAAAAGGATGAATGACGTTAGAGTGCTGGACGATGGTTGTTGTGTATCAATAACGATATATCACCGTAGTCAGTGATTATTAAAGATTATTAGCTTTAGACGGGGAAATTTGCAAGTAAATAAATTGCTGGATGAAATATTACATCAGTTTCCAGTCCGTCCTTTTCAGTAGCCTACTTTCCTGCATCATCAGGACACATTTTCTGCAAAGTCTCTCATTCATTTATCAAGCTTTAAGCCACATAAGTACTTCTTCGACTTTGTTTGATTTTGCATTAAAGATCCTAATTTTGAGACTTTAACAAATCTAATATGACTCGAGGGTCCTGACAGTCCAGTAAATAATTTTACCATACTGTTGTGTGAGTGTCTCTAACTAGGGCATGGTGTGTTGAGGCCAGCGATGGGGAATTTTCCCCTCAGCCAGATGGCCTGCTAGCTTTGTGCGCTAAAGCTTCTCTATGTGAGCGCTATCCGAGTTAGCCGCCACCGACAAATCTTTTCAGGTCTCTTCTTCCCATCTGCAAGCTTGTAGCTGACTCGTGTAGTACATGTTCCAGGAAGACTGATTACTCCATCATATGCACACACACATTTTACTTTCCTTTAACTTCAGTGTCATAATAATGGACACCTGACTTCCCTTCTTTTATGCAAGCACAAAACACATTCTATACCTGATCAATAGTCCAAGGAAGCGTTTTATAAATAACGGGTTAATATCAGACTGGGTTTAACACTAACACTGGCTGTTTATTTCTTTTTGTACATTTTAGCACTAGTATTCAAATCTTTTCAGGCTTTAACTGTGGTCCAAATTGTTTTTTAAGAAGAGACACTTTTTTTCCCCCACACACTTTTTTTTTTTAAAAGCACCAAACATCTGTAAGACATTACCATTAAACATTCATCATGCACCATCTATCACTGATTTAAAAAAAAAAAAAAAGTTTATTTTATAATTTAACTTTTAGTGGCATTATTTTGATTAGTCATTTTATAATATTTTTACAGATGTTATTATTATACATTAATATCTTTATTATTCACCTTGTCTAAGACTGCTATTATTATTATTATTATTATTATTATTATTATCATTATTATTATTATTATTATTATTATTAATATTAATAATAATAATAATAATAATAATAATAATAATAATAATAATAATAATAATAATAATAATAAATTTAATAAAAAAATATAAAATAAACAAATTAATTATTATTATAAATAATAATAATAATAATAATAATAATAATAATAATAATTACAACACATTTCCCCCTTTTTTTTTTAGTAATTTAACAGTTTTTAATAGCATTCCCGGGAGAAAATGAATTATGATGAACATACAGTATTATTTGAAAATTGCTACCTGTCACGCCACATGATTATCTATCTACAAGTAACTTTTCTGCTTTTAGAAAGACTCTTTCACTCTCACGACTAATTACTATAATTACATATTTTAATTATTTATTGCTTAACCTGAACGACAGTTCTAGAAATTCTGTCATTTTTATTAGATGTATTATGAGCAGAAATACTGTAGTTGCTTTAGAGTCAAGGTAAGCAGCATAGAGAGGTTAATATTCATATAAAAAATAATGTTTTTTGGTATTATAGAGTTGAAGTTAAAAACAAAAGAGCTTGATAAATGATTTGCATTGAATTTTAATTAACTTCAAATTAAATCAACATCCAAAACCTCAACTTGATGTTTCACAGCATATATTCACTAAAAACTGCTCAGAATTTCACAGATCTGCACTTAATAATTTCATATATTTCATATTCATAAAGCACTCACACTCTTTCTGCCACCAATCATATTTATCATAAATTTATTTATGTATTTTTTTTTAAATATATTTCCAGTATATTTTTCCTCTCTTTCCTATCTGTGTATGTAAATTCTATTTTTAATGAAAATTTTATTCTTATTCTATTTTTATTCTTTTTTTTTTTTTTTTTAAATACAGGCTGAGTGGAAAAAAGCATTTTGTACTGTACGGTTGTGAATGTGATCAATAACAATAAGCATTAGATTTTTTTCATGATTTATAAACAGCATTTTTTCCCCCTACATCACGTTCTTGATATCCTAAAACGGAGCTTGTGAAGCTTCTTAAACTTGTCTTTAGATGTCATTAAGGTCAGGAGGGGAATCTTAGAAGTAGTGCAGGATTTTTAGGACAGCATCGATCCCTCAAGCCTTCATGGATGAAAGATAAAATTGCATGAAATCCAAATCTAATGGGGTTGAAGGTTCACAAACAATACACATGCTGTTAAAAAGAAACCACATCCTCTAGATAACACAATCAATCAGTTACGTTGCCGGTGAGATATTGTAGAAATTACAGGCTGTAAGTGTGAAATTTTCACCAGATTTTGGTAACAACCCATGGATAATGGTTAATTTATGGACATCTATGGTTTGATTTCTTTGCATGTGTGGATTGCATGGGTTGTTACCAACATCTGGTGAACATTTTATGTCAGTAGCACCTTTAAAAAAAATAAATACTGAGAAAAACGTTCAATACTTATTTTACTAGAAGTATTATTAGAAACGCATTGTACCTCACTGTAATAACGTTTACAGCAATTGTGTGAGTGTTTGCTTTTCGTAAGGGACAGCAATTGTTAAGTGTAAAGATAAAAGATTGTTATGAAGATTAAAATTAGATTAGAAGTTCTACCTTGTTTTTTCTGACTTTGTTTAAAGTAAATAAATCCAAACACACCATCACTGTTCAAATGTTTATGAAATTGCTCTCTCAGATTCGAGACATCGAATCGAATCGAATCGAATCGAGTCTGTTTATCAAAAGGTCAAACGAGTTAAACAAACAAATAAAAACGAGACAAAATGTGTGCTAACTATACAGATCTGACTTTTTCATCAGGGCAAAGTGTCATTTCAAGTAAGGTGACTCGGACGATGTTTCGTTGCCTGACTTAGTCGGTGAGAATGCAGTAAAACGTCCACTCTCTAAGCTCTATGAGAGGAGTCATGTTCTGAGGAGGTTCAATATAAATTCCCTGTTTTGCAGTTTTGAGGTTTTGTCTTTGAAAAAAAAAACACAAAGCGAACTTTAATTACATCCGAGTGAATGTAGGTTTATGTTGCTCACTTTCTATGGAGTGATGTTATGGAACACTGAACAGCGAAAAAAAAACAAAAAAAAACTCTACCTCTTAATACATGTGTGTTTTCTTTGTTATAAGAGGGATTAGAGGACATTTCCAGTAGGACGCCATTATCATTTAAACAAAAGATTTTTGAAAGAAAGTTTTGTCAGAGCTTCATTAGTGCTGGCCTCCCTCTGTGTCCAGAGCACTGCTGCCGTTTAGAGCAATTACTCCAGCAGTGAACAACTGTCAATCATTCTTAAAGTGGAAGGATTCCAATTAATAAACCTCTTAAGTCTTTTCCTTTTGCCTCTCTTCTTTCTCGTGTGCCAGAGCCAGAGCGCTTACTGCCTAGACGCCTAGGCCATAAAGATCAGGACCTTTTGGCACTCGGTGGACGGGACTTTTTTTGTGCTTTGGAGTGTTTTCGGGTTGCTTTTGTGTCTGCGGCGAGTTAACGCTCGTTAACAGTCTGGAAGAGCTGAATAAGGTGCCAGGCGAGCAAAAGAGTCCCGCATGCTCTCTTCACTGTCATTCGTAAAGCTACAGCTCCGAGGAAGAGACAGAGATGTGGAAGGACTAAGAGGGAGCAGGTATGTTTCGATCAAATTTTCTAAGAATGTCAGATTCAAAATCAAACCAGTGGCTGGTTCTCAGAAAGGACACCAATCTGAATGTTAATGGAAACTTTTCTTTCACAAATTATTTCATAAACATTTCATCTTGACTCTGAAAACAGTGAGTGTTGAAAACAAGTAACTGTTGAAAGCTCTCAAAAACGAAAGTTTTGTATTATTATTTTCAGATTCTGGGGAAATTCTATAGCAATAATATGTGAAAATTCTTCAATTATTCACACTGTCTTTATGCAGCAATGAGATATTTTCAAACTGAGGCCTATTTTTGAGCCTCTTGCTTACAATGAGCAAAAACCTCATTTTATGTCTCAAGGTGTATTTAAATAAAAATAAATAAAAATATAAAATAAAGGCATCACATGCGATATTGCTAGAATAGTATATATATATATATATATATATATATATATATATATATATATATATATATATATATATATATATATATATATATATATATGACACAAAAATTTGGTTGGTTTTATTCAACTCAAATACAGTAACAGTTCAAGATAGAAAATATAAACTGAGATCAGTGATGTTTCAGGATATACCACCTTGCTGGTTGAATCAAAAGTCAGACAAAGAGCTGAGATTTTTTTAAAAGTTTTATGTACATGTGCAAAAACCATCGCTTGATGGACTTTGATCGAATTGCTTCTATCTATGAGCAGATACTAACGGCTTCAAATGGTTGCTCCATTTATATACAATGAAAATTCACCAAGCAAACGCTTTATTGTCACTTTATTTCCCTCACCTGGCTTTCTCTGTCACTTTATAATTCACCCTAATTAACATTAGAACCTCACCGATCTTTTACCTCACCGAACAGGAAACCACAGACCCCCAAACTCTCAGAAGATGCTACCTTGTTCTCTCTAGTCTGCTAATTCCATTCGTCGTTTATTTTTCAACAACATTCAACAACTTTCCCTGGACGTACACTCCTGCCCTCGAATGCATTTGTCTCTGGATACTATAAACATGGCGGACGACGGCTACCTCTCGTCAGACAACTACCACGACCTGGGGAAAGGAGGCGGATCAATGATGGGCGGGCGCTTGCACAGCATCGACGTCATTCTGGGCTTCAGTAAGGAACAGGACCCTCTGCTCACTCCTGTGGGACATGCTGGGGCACGTAAAGGTGATGGAGAAGTCCTGGTGGAACAGGGGAATCAGGTGACCTCTGACACTTATGCTCACCTGCCCAGCATTTCTGACAACTCCCATCAGGCTGCTTATCATGGTGAGGAAATAGTGTTTAATCATATCACATATCAATCATAATTCATACAGTAAATACAGCATGTTACGTATCAACAAATGGTTAACGTCCATAGTGAAGCCTCATGTCCATTTATGTACTGATTATGAAATAGATTATAGTTTCACTGAAGATTTCACTACAATTTAAAACATACAAAGTAAGAAAATGATGTAGATGAAAATCTTTTTGTTTTTGTTTTTAAACAGATTAACCTGCACTGACCACAATCTAACGGCTGGTCTGTAAATTTCTCTTCAACAGTAAAGAGAAAGAAAAGTACAACAAATTACATTTTATTTATCATGAAATGCAGCTGTCGTAAACACAAAATGGATCAAGACTCAAAATGAACAAAAATTATAGAAGAATAAGTAAAGTGTAAAGTCAAGAATAAGTACACACAACTGGTAAATCTAGCATTTACTACATTCTATTATAAATATTACTTATTTTGTATATTGTAGTAATTAAAAAATAAGCTACATTTTGATAACGGATCCAATTTGGTCAAATACAAATATAATTCCATAAAGCAGGGGTAATTATTATTATAATTATTATTATTATTATTATTATTATTATTATTATTATTATTATTATTATTTAATATTTATGCATAACTATATATTTAAGAATATTTTTCAGAAACTACAATACATCACCATACTACCATAGAGACTTTTTTTTTTATTTACATAAATCGATTACTATCATAATACAATTAGATAAATTAAAATTGTTTTTTGAAAAATATGATGTATTCACCAAACCTATGAAAGAGTTGTTTTCCTCAAGACTTGCGCCAACACAACCTACCTACAAATGTGTAATAATTCCTATAAGGTCATATGAAAAGATCGAAACGTTTATGTTAGGGTAGTGATGAGGTTGAAGTTCTAAATTTTTTTTAACAACTTCATATTATATGAGATTCCAATACATCACTTTCATATTCATTTCCCATGAGATCAGTTTGGCTTATAGGAGCTAATCAACTAAACGTTACATAGAGAATATAAAGGAAATCACAAACCCCTAATCACAGAAAGAATCTTATCAAGAGTCACACCTGCTACGAGCAGAACCACACTAAAGCAAGGATCTGATGATAATCTCGGCTAACTTAATCAGATCGATTTACACTCATCTCTTCCTACAACATGTGGCTGGCATTGCTCTTTATTTATTTCTTGGAAATAAAAATCTCTGATTTTGCCAAGCAGGTCCTTGTCATGTAGACAAACAGGCTGAGTGGTTTTAAAGCAGTTGGATTAACATCCAAGGCCACATGAGCTGTCACAGCTTTAGCAGGTGACATCTGTTTGCCTTTTCAGGGATTACTGAGGAGAAATACACAGACAGAGAGATGCGAAGGAACTCATGAACTCATGTCTTGTTCGAATTTTTTTTTTTAATCAAAACGGTATATGATGTTAAATCATGAGAGGGTGTGTATTTTAAGGGTGAGTGTGTTCTTAGCCAAGATGTCTAGTGCATTAATATTAAACAACGAGATCAGAGGCATGCGTATATCAAGGATTTTTTAACGGCTCAGCCAATCAGATTTTAGTACTGTATTATATGTCCAACTTTCCACATGGGTTGTTCAGTTGCTTATGTCCTTGCCTTCTGATAGGGAAGCACTCTCTTGTGTTCGGTTCTACATCAAATTCCTCCCAGAAAAATAAACCAAAGAATGCTATATGGAGAGTGTGATGGTCATTTTAATACTAGCCCAATCATTTCTTTACTTTCTATCCATTGTGAACACTCATTTAGATTGTCTCTGCTAGTTTGGAGAACATCTTAAAGTTAAAAAAAAAAATCTAGATTACAAGTTAGTCTTCTTTAAAACCATTTAGCCATCCAAATAACGATTGAGGAATCCATTTTTCTAAGAATTTAACTAATTTGTTTGCTTATCTGAAACTTTTCAACACCTTCTCAAGTAAATGATAAAGGATAAAGAGCAATCGTTTGTGTCTCTACAGATACAGGACTCTTCCCAAATGATAAATGTGAAACCGAGGTTGGGGATCTTCACCATCATGGTGTGGAGAGTAACAGCGGGTCTCCTGAACCTCTGGAGGATGACCAACCCAAGAAGAAACACCGTCGCAACCGGACTACCTTCACCACTTACCAACTGCACGAGCTGGAACGAGCTTTTGAGAAATCCCACTACCCTGATGTGTACAGTCGAGAAGAGCTGGCCATGAAGGTCAATCTCCCAGAAGTACGAGTGCAGGTACGATTGGAGTAATGTGTGGTCATCTAGAATTCTTTTAATGTGGTGTAACTTGGCCAGATCTTGCAGCACCAAGTAAGAGATATGTTAATGGGAACCGTTAGACAGTGCAAATAGCAAAGTCTTATTCTAGGAGCTTTGTTTAATTGGCAGTCCCACTTAAGACCTCTAATTCAGGGGCTTTAGAGTCTTTCTGTTTAACAAACCTCCCTTTAGTCTTACCTCCACCAAAGTAAATCTTCATGGATTTTTTTCTAGGTCTGGTTCCAGAATCGACGTGCAAAATGGCGGCGTCAGGAGAAGATGGACACCGGTAGCATGAAGCTCCATGACTCACCTATGCTGTCCTTCAACCGGCCTCCCATGCCCTCAAATGTGGGGCCAATGACCAACTCCTTGCCCTTAGACTCGTGGTTATCGTCATCCCTCTCCAGTGCCACTCCTATGCACAGCATCCCGGGATTCATGGGTCCATCCCAAAGCCTGCAGCCCACCTACCCGAGCCACCCGGGCTACCTTAACTCAACTCCAGGCATAGTGCAGGGAATGCAACCCATGCCTCCTCCACCATACCAGTGTCCTCCAGCCTTTAATGACAAGTATCCACTGGAGGACATGGACCGCAGCTCCAGCATTGCAGCTCTGAGAATGAAGGCCAAGGAACATATTCAGTCCATGGACAAAACCTGGCAGCCCATGTGATCCGAGGATCAGATTTTGTAAAGATGTGTACAGTGTACAGTTTTGTAGAACCTGTTAGAACTAGGTATGTAACAACAAATAGGTATGTTAATCATGTTATGCAACATGGAAAGTCTTTTGAGGTTTAAACACCACAAAGCCATGGACAAAAAAACACATCACTTTTGCTATCTGTTTCTCATGAAGAAGGACTTCCACTTGGTTCAGATATCTATTTAAAGAGGTAGCTAAACTTTATGCACTCTACAACCATTGACTTTATAAGAATGTAGGAGTTTTACGATGAACCAAGGAATCTGAAAAGAGCAAGCTTACTTCTTTGGTCATTTCCTGGACAGTTTGTAATCAGGTATTAGCTTTTGTGGTGTCAAGTAAACTGGTTAGTAAGGATGTAGTCAAGACATCACGTCCCGGTCAAGGTCAAGTATCAAGTCAAGGTCAAGACCAAGTGAAGACTGTGTCTATAAACATAAGTGAAACCAGGTCAAGACCAAAAACCATCAATTCTTTTTTGAAGCCAAGACTTTACTTAAATTACTTGGCTTCATTTGTACATTACACCAATAATTCGGCTGTTAGGCTGAAAGAAAATATCAAAAATAATCAAGGCCAAGACCATATTTAGCGAGAACAATGACCCAAGACTGAGACAAATACAACTGTCGACATGTCTTACACAAGTTCAAGTCAATACATAAAAGGTCTCGTGACCAGACTATCCAAGAATCCAAGAATGGACTCAAGTCCTATAGCTCTACTGTCTCCTGTCAAACTTAAAACATGAACTGCTCTAACACAGGCTAATGCTTTCCCTTATCTCACCAGGGCTAATGCTTGTCCCTAATTCTGGCAGGTGTGCATTCTGGCTAGCATGTGGTACATGTGTAGCTTCGACTGTCCAATCCTCATTAGTCCAGGTATCATATTCCTGTCCAGATCACCAACCACACACCAATTTCAATATGTCTTGGATTAAATTGGCTCATATTCAGAAAATCAGAGAAAAATGTGAATGCTGTAAGTTCTTCAGTATGTCCTGCACTTGGATAGTTATCTGTTTATTTGTAACTCTGATCTGAGGATAGATATAAATCCATTCTCACTGCTAAAGGACACACTGAAGTATAAAGTCAAAGAGGATTCACTAGCAAATGGAGTGTTTTTAATCATTCATAGGCATCTCCAGGATTGCCTGAGACTTGGTTTTGTCTGAACAACCACTGATTAAATGGCATTTTGAAGAAATGACCTGTCTACCCCCAGACCTTGCTGAAGGATATGAGGTCATTAGCTGATTGTGTGGCTGTCATAGCAATTACGTGTATGGATGCAGAAGGAGAGTCGCTCAGTCTGGCACCGCTCTGTGTTCATTTGTTGCTCAGCGTTATTGAACGCTGCTCTTCATCTAAGACTCTTAAATAAAAAGACAAGATCTGCACTAATAGGCATCATTTCAGTTGAGGGACCTTAACGCTTCACACGCAAGAGTGTCACTAAGGAGGGAAGACATTTTACTGAAGCTATTTCCACAGTCAAACTGATTTGCTTAAATATCAAACATTTTTCATGTCACGTAACCGCTACCATTTGCTTTGGCACTCCATATTAATCCTGAAAGTGAGCATGATATTGAAGTGATGCCATAAATTGGGTATAAGAATCAAAATTCTTTATATTTTGTATGGTATGTTTTATAAAAATGAATGTAATTCCAAATATATCATACGCTACCTGTCTAATGCATCACCCGGGGAAATATTGGCAGAACTGCAGAAGTTTTTCT
>JAUCMX010000022.1:4963758-5033758 GCA_033459395.1 Hemibagrus guttatus | reverse complement strand
TCCACCCTTAGCAGCAACAACTGCAATCAAGCGTTTTCCATAACTTGCAATGAGTCTGTTACAGCGCTGTGGAGGAATTTTGGCCCACTCATCTTTGCAGAATTGTTGTAATTCAGCCACATTGGAGGGTTTTCGAGCATGAACCACCTTCTGAAGGTCATGCCACAGCATCTCAATCGGATTGAGGTCAGGACTTTGATTAGGCCACTCTTCATTTTGTTTTTCTTCAGCCATTCAGAGGTGGACTTGCTGCTGTGTTTTGGATCATTGTCCTGCTGCAGAACCCAAGTTCGCTTGGTTTCTGTATGTATGTGTGTGTGTGTGTGTGTGTGTGTGTGTGTGTATGTATGTATGCATGTTTGTATGTATGTATGTATGTATGTATGTATGTATGTATGTGTGTGTATGTATGTATGTATGTTTCTATGTATATATGTGTGTGTATGTATGTATGTATGTATGTATGTATGTCGCTGTGCTTTGTGTAATTTTAATTGTTTTTAATTGTTTAAAAGCCCAGTGTTTAAAGCTAGTTACGCGTAACTGCTACCCATTCATCATCATTAGTCTGAGGTGAGTGTGTAGTGACCCAGCTACCCCCCTACCCTGTCCTCACTGATGCTGGTGGGTTGATGGCTCAGATCCAGACCGTTAGGGAGATGAGCCTCCGCTTCATCAGCCCTCTCCAGGGAACACAGAAGGGAGGGGCAGAGATGTGTGGAAGAAACAATATTCATGGGCTGATAAACGAATGTGGGCTTACGAGTGCAACAGGTTGGTCTACAGTGGGAAAAGACAGCTTTTTGATAGCCCGTGGAAATTTACACTATATCACACATATCTGTTATATTTTAGATTTTTCATGCTGTGGGGTTATGGGTGTAAAAAAAAAAGTTAGTGATCGTGGCTTTTTTGAAAACAGATTACTTTAAAGTCCAAACATCTGAGTCTCTGCATGGTCTGGTGTACTGAAAAACCGTATACACATAGGACGTGCATCACGTTTTGTGTATTAATGTGTCAAAAAATCATATAAAAATCTTTATACCAAAGCACTTTTAAGATCTGAAATCTGATTGGTTTACAGGTCAAAGGAAGATTCATTTTCTATGACAGCAATTCTGACAGCAATTAATTCCAGCTGGGATTCAAATACTAGGTTTATATTAATACATTAAGCAGTAATAGTTGCTATAGTATAATAGAAATAGTAGTATATTGTATCTATAGATACAACTCATTCACATGCATTTAAGATACAACTAATCTAAAAAGAATAATGCAGTTTTCTGGGAGTTTATTGAACATTTATGGAAGGAGTCTCCAGTGTCAGCAATTTGTAACAGTCACTAAGTTTTGCGCTTTCTAATTTTTAGTAACATGACAAGCTTGTATCATATAACCCCAATATTATCATCCCTGCACTGGCTGCCTGTTAAGTTTAGAATTGATTATAAACTAGCTCTACTTACATACAAGACTCTAAATGGTTTAGCTCCCACATATCTAGCCAGTCTTCTAACACATTACAATCCATCACGCTCCTTAAGATCTCGAAACTCCGGACTTCTGGTAGTTCCCAGAATATCAAAGTCTACAAAAGAGGGGGAGAGCTTTTTCGTATTTAGCTCCTAAACTTTGGAACAGTCTTCCTGACAGTGTTCGGGGCTCAGAAACAGTCTCCCAGTTCAAACGTAGACTAAAGACATAACTCTTTAGCCAGGCATACACCTAATAAATCCCATAACTTTGTACTCCAATACATCTGATTAAACGCACATCATAATCTAGTGCCTGCTAATATTATGAATAGCAGCTACGCTAATTCCTTTCCATTTGTTTCCCTTCTTCTACCCACCCGCGAGACACACAGAGATTGGCCAGCTCCAGTGGCATCCAGAGATGGACCAGCTCCAGCCGGGTTCTGCTTTCTGAGGACTGGAGTATTCAAAGCAGCACTGCCAACCCTATGTGGACATTTTACACACAACATTCTACACATGCTGTATCTGCATCACACAACTAATGCAGAAAGGACATTGTTCATATCACACTCTCCGTGTGTCACCCAGATGAGGATGGGTTCCCTTTTGAGTCTGGTTCCTCTCAAGGTTTCTTCCTAATACCATCTAAGGGAGTTTTTCCTTGCCACAGTCACCTCAGGCTTGCTCACTAGGGAAAATTTTGTCTAACATCTAGGACTGTTTGTTTGTATGTTTTTTGTTTCCTATGTTCTGTAAAGCTGCTTTGAGACAATGCTCTTTGTTAAAAGCGCTATACAAATAAAATTGAATTGAATTGAATGTTGTCACTTGTCATTTGTCTTATTTTGTTTATAGCTGCTGTAACGTGAGAGGAACTAACCTGGTTCGCGGACGTTCCACAGCACTTAAAGCAACTATAAACTGATAAAAAGTCTGACATGCTCTTATTTATATAACGAAAATGTAATTAACGTAATTAATATTTAAGTGTGCAGCTCTAACAACATGCAATAAACAGTTCAATAATCCAACAGAGTCCAGGATACACCTGCATTGCCCGCACTTTATGACTTTTTTTTTTAATAAATTAATTAAAA
This sequence comes from Hemibagrus guttatus, assembly GCA_033459395.1. Lineage (NCBI taxonomy): Eukaryota > Metazoa > Chordata > Actinopteri > Siluriformes > Bagridae > Hemibagrus > Hemibagrus guttatus. The sequence goes on along the minus strand of JAUCMX010000022.1, from coordinate 5,031,177 downwards.
AATGTAACTGCATTTTTATTTTCTTGCCCAGAAACGGCTCATGCAATACCCAAGCCCTCCATTTTTGAAGTGCTGAAAGGGACTAAGCTTTGTCTTTTTTTTTTTTTTTTTTGCATTCAGAGGGTGGTCTGATTAGAATGAATAGCTTGTGTGTGTTGTTTTGATGTTTGTGCTCAGCCTGTGATTAACTCGCTGATTAGGAGGACATGTTTTATGGCGGCAATAATCCAGGCACTAAGCGGAATTAATTAGGTTTGATTTCTTCTGTATGTGACCTCAGGGACCATGATTGTGGGATGATAAATGTATTCCTTCTCTATTTTATACTGCTTTTTAATGCCTATTGTTTTATAGATGCATTGTAGATATATTTCAGAATTATGGATGTTGTAATTGAGTTGAAATCGTTTACGAAGTCAGTAGAAAAGGTTTTAACATGCAGAACACTAAACTCAACATCACAGGAAAAATTGTTTGCACTGTACCTTTCAGAAAATAGGCACAAATGAACTCTTAGGAATGAACAAAGGAACGGTCTAAAATGTTCAAATGAACCCCAAGACAATATGAAAAAACTAAAGATTTTAACTGTTTTGGAGAATTTTAATCCAAAGACCACCATCTCAGATGTGAAGCATTTTGTGAGGAAGCAGGATTATCTGGAAATATTAAACCAAAGCCTCTCAAGTGTTGAGGATGCAGAAGATAGGGATAGGTGGAGAGAGATGATTCGCTGTGGCGACCCCTGAAGGGAAAAGACGAAAGAAGAAGAAGATTAAACCAAAGCCTCTAGACATTGGCTGAAAATTTTTTAATTTGGTCAGAGCTGTGTCTACCAACAGGACAAAAATCTCAAGGATAATCCTTAGTATATGTCCAAAGTTGTAATAAAATGATATAAAGACAACAAAGTGAACATGCCACAACATGCCAAAAAAAGTGCCTTAGCATGGAGGCCCACAAAGCCGACTAAGTTCACTAGATGTGTGTAAACTTTTGGCTTGAACTGTCAGTGGGAAAGCTAACAGATGCTTCCCAATCGTCAACATTTTGGTGTTTTTGCTTCTCACCTATCCCCCAAGATCCTGTCCAACTTTTTAATCGCTGCATTATTGAGAGCATCTTGACGAGCTCCGTCACAGTGTCGTATGGCATCTCCACAGTGTGTGAAAAGAAATCATTGCAAAGGGTGGTGAAAACCGCCCGAGCATCGTCGGCACCTGACTACATGCCATTGAGTCTCTTCACCACAGTACATGTCTGCGCAGAGCACACAAAATCATCAAGGACTCCTCCCACCCTAGTCACAAACTCTTCAACCTCCTTCTGTCCCGGAGGAGATACAGGACCATCCGCGCCAGAACCAGCAGGTTCAGGGCTAGTTTTTCCCCCACAACCATAAATCTTCTGAACTTTACACTACACCACTAGGACACTCATGTCTCACTACACTCACCACCTTGCAGTTCTGCTTCACCCTATACATTCTGCTATAATATAATTATAACTATAATATTTCTCTGTATAATATAATTATAATGTACATATTGTCAATTTCATAGATTACACCTAGTTTATCTATCTGTCTATCTGACTATCTATCTATCTCTAACACATTTATCCATTTCTTTATCAGCCATGTTGACAGCTCCAGCTTAGTCTGACCGGCTACCAATTGCCAAAACACAGGCTCAGCTGGTCAAACTGGTAGATCATCTTCACCAGCTGGAAAGTGTTGGCAAAATAGAAACAGTTTCTTAAGTAGTAAAATTAATGGGTTATTGTAGACTTTTGAGAAAACAACACAACAGAAATATGGTTTGAAAATCTCCACAATGTATTAATTAGTCTAGCCAGTTAATAAGGATACTGGTAAAAAAAAAATTAAAAAAAAATTCCCCAAATGCTGTAAAAGTTCTAACTAGAATCGATGAGTTTTGGTTGAGCTGCTAATGATTAGATTCGACTGTACCATGTAATGGAAGAGCGCCACAAAGCGCCTAGTGGCCAAAAATATATTACAGCCTTAGTAGATGTATTTTATTTTTTTAAAGCTACCACAGAGAAAGAAATCAGAATGGTTTAAGGAGTTTACTTAAAGAATCTCACCAATGCTCCGGTTCGGTTCTTGGCCAACGTAGAGCTTTTACGTACCACTTTCACAGATTGTCGTATAAGCAGGTCAGATGAACTGTTTGGACTTTAGCTCAAACTCAACATGACTTTATTTAGACGTACCCGAGAATGACGATTTATCTCTCCGTTATTCGTAAAAAAAAATGTAGTACATTGGTCATTATTATATTGGCTATATACTTAAGGGGCTGTTTTTCAAAACCGCACCGCGCCTAATCCTCGTTAGTATAGTGGTTAGTATCCCCGCCTGTCACGCGGGAGACCGGGGTTCGATTCCCCGACGGGGAGGGTATAGGTTTATTGTTTCTCAGGGCTTTTAGTAGATGTCCCTGGAAATTAGAATCGATGACTTTTGTGTGGAATGCTAATAGTAAGTTTCATTTTCACTATGAAATGGAAAAGCGCAGCAAAACATTAATGGCCGAAAATATACTGCATCCGTAGTGGTTTAGCATTGCCGTAGAGAATGAATGTAACACGGCTTAGAGAATTTTAGCTAAACCACCACGCAAGAAGCATGGGGTTTGATTCCCGTTTATATCCACGGTTGTATATCGATAAATATAAACAACACGTGTAATTCTGCTTCCCTAACACATTTATTCCGTTTTTAGACTTTAATACGTTAATTAAATGGGAAAAAACCGTAGATCATCTTCACCAGCTGCACTATGCAATGGAAGAGCGCCATGAACCGTGTAGTGGACGAAAATATACTGCATCCGTAGTGGTTTAGCATTACCATAGAGAATGAATAGAAAATGGTTTAGAGATGTGAGAGACTGGGGTTGGAATCCACAGTTTTTTGTCGCTTGTTATAAACAGCATCTTGTAGACATTAATATGATATAAATATACAACGTACAGTCATTCATAGTTTAACTTTTCATTTATTCAAAAGAATTCTTTCCTTTAATAAATGAACACAGAACATAACTATTGATAGAAACTTCAAAAGTATTGACACAGCGCCACAAAGTGTTAGGGGCCAACGAAATAATGGAGGCTTCACATGCATTGGTGGTTCAGTGGTAGAATTCTCGCCTGCCACGCGGGAGGCCCGGGTTCGATTCCCGGCCAATGCAAACTCTGAACTTTTATTGATGATGCAATCCTAATATTTTGTTGATCCTAATATTTGTTGTTTTTTCAGCTGCTCCCTGTTCAGGGTCGCCACAGCAGATCATTTGGTCCGATATTTCGATTTGGCACAGGTTTTACGCCGGATGCCCTTCCTGACGCAACCCTTCCATTTAATCCGGGCTTGGAACCGGTACTGAGAGTGAACTCTTCAGTAGCTGAAACCCTAACTCTTTGGTGTAACCCTAATATTTTATCAACGATTTAGTTATTCTTTTGTATGCTAAGACCTATCAACCAAAGACCACGTATACAAATGATTGGATACGTATTTAAAAACACAAATTAAAAAAAAAAGTTTAACAAGTAATTTACAAGTAAAAATTCTTTTGCCTTTTTGAATAGATTAAAAACATTATTCCAATTTTAGCAGATAGTGTAAGGTGCTATTGAATATTAGAATCTGAAACATATGAAAAACTGCACACAGGAATTCTTGTAGTTCCATGAACAAATACTGAAATAATTTTACATACATTGTTTACTAAAAAAATGTGTGAATGATAATTTACAGTATACACAGGATATATACTGAACCTTTAGTATACAAAAATATCAGACATACACAAAATATACATAAATATTGGTGGGAAGTGTACAAAGTGTGCAGTGTGCAAAGTAGTATACAAAGATAACTGTGCTTTTGTGTATGTTTTATGCATATGCACTGACATTCCTATTCAACGCAGCTGACCACACCAATCTCATAAAATAGATGACAATACGAGGAAGTAGACTTGGAAATATGGAACCAAAGCCTTAAGACATTAGCTGAATTTTTTTTAATTTGGTCACAGCTGTGTCTACCAACAGGATAACAATTCCACGTATATGTCTAAAGTTGTAATAAAATGATGTAAACACAACAAAGTGAACATACTGAAAATAATTGGACTGAATTAAAAATAAATGTGCCTTAGTGTGGAGGCACACCAGTGTGGAGGTGTGTTCCACTAGATGTGTGTAAACCTTTGGCTTGAACTGGCTTGAACTGTCAGTGGGAAAGCTTCTCCCCGTGACTCAGGGGTTTCCTCCCCCGGTCCAAAGACATGCATTGAAGGTTGAGTGGCATCTCTAAATTGTCCGTAGTGTGTGAGTGAATGAGAGTGTGTGTGTGCCCTGCAATGGGTTGGCACTCCGTCCAGGGTGTATCCTGCCTTGATGCCCAGTGACAGGCACAGGCTCCCCGTGACCTGAGAATAGATCGGATAAGCGGTAGACAATGAACGAATGAATGTTTCACTATGTTCACATCACGTTTATACCATTTTCAGTAGACCCTTTAATACTTTACTTTAATAGTAATCCGGGGTTCGAATCCAAGGTTGTATGACGCATATTATAAACAGCACGCTTAATCTTGTAGACATTAATATAAATATTACATTGATATAAATATACAACGTACATTCATTCATAGTTTAACTTTTTATTTACTCAAAAGAATTGATATTGATCTTCTTCTTCTTTCGGCTTTTCCCTTCAGGGGTCGCCACAGCGAATCATCTCTCTCCACCTATCCCTATCTTCTGCATCCTCAACACTTGCACCCACTAGCTTCATATTCTCATTTATTCCATCCATATACCTCCTCTTTGCCCTTCCTCTTTGCCTCCTGCCTGGCAGCTCCATGTCCAACATTCTCCTACCAATATACTCACTCTCCCTCCTCTGAACATGTCCAAAACATCTTAATCTGGCCTCCCTAACTTTGTCCTCCAAACGTCCAACATGAGCTGTCCCTCTGATGTACTCGTTCCTAATCCTGTCCAATCTTGTCACTCCCAAAGAGAACCTCAAAATCTTAAAAGAATTGATATTGATATCGATAGAATATTGATAGAAACTTCAAAGGCAATGACACAGCGCCACAAAGTGTTAGCGGCCAACTAATTATTGCAGGCTCCACATGCATTGGTGGTTCAGTGGTAGAATTCTCGCCTGCCACGCGGGAGACCCGGGTTCGATTCCCGGCCAATGCAAAAACCTAGCTTTTTACTGTAACCCTAATATTTTATTGATTAGATATTCCTTTTCTGTTCTCTTTTTTAAAATATGATTTAGATATTCTTTTTCATGCTAAGGCCCTTTAGCCAAAGACCACGTGAATAATTGCTGAAGATACAATACTGCTCAACAATACATGTTTCAGGAAGTGGTATAACTCTAAGCTGGATTTCAAAACACAAAATTACAAAAGGTTTACAAGCAATTTAAATTAAAATGAACTGAACAGAGAAAAGATTGTTATTCCTATTTTTAACAGATAGTGTAAGGTGCTAACTGGATATAAGAATCTGAAACATATGAAAACTTCACACTGGAATTCTTGTAGTTCCACCAGCAAATACTGAACTTATATTGCATACTAAATTAATATATGTGTTCATGTGTGAATGCTAATTTAAAATGATACGCAGAATATATACAAATAACTTTTAGTATACAAAAATATCAGACAGACACATAATATACATAAATGTGGGTGGGTAGTGTACAAAGTGCAAAGTCGTATGCAAAGATGGCTCTGCCAGAATGGTTTTTGTGTGCTTTTCCTTGCATATGCATGGACATTCTTATCCGAAGCAGCTGACCACAACAGATTCAAGCTAGGAACTGAGCTTAAATTGTAACTAGCCAGAGGATATAATAGTATAAAGAAAGACCAAAAGTCAAAAATAGATTTGTATATTATTTTTTTTTATTTTAAATTTCTTTTCTGTGTGCTATTCTCTTGGTTTGCAAGCACAGATCTGAAAACAAATACACCATGTTATGAAACTAAGCAGTGAAAGAGGTTTACACTGCTTCTTCTTTATTATTATTATTATTATTATTATTAATATTATTAGCATAGTGGCGTGTGGGTTTCCCCTCAAAAACCATTTAGTATACAAAAGTATCACACAGACAGAATATACATAAACATGGGTGGGTAGTTTACAAAGTGCAAAGTAGTATGCAAAGATGGCTCTGCCAGAATGGTTTTCGTGTGCTTTTCCTTGCATATGCATGGACATTCTTATCCGAAGCAGCTGACCTCAACAATCTCAAGCTTCCTTTCATATTCACAGAAAATATGGCTCATTTATTGAACTCACTTCCTCTATAATTCCATGGCACATGTGTAAGCAGCAACGCGAAGGGCGAAGCCACGCCCAGCGAAGGCGAGCCTTACGCGCTTCGTGGGCTATTGTGATTGGTTCGCTGGTCGGATCAGCAGCCAATGAAAGACAGACATCTGTTCAACCACGCTTCTCCGAAACTAGCGATAAACCTCGCAAGACCTGGCTGAGGTGGACAAATCGTTGGAGGGGGGAGAGCTGGAAAGGAAGACCGGTACTGCTGGACGACATATTTAATCACAAATGAAAATGCAGAGCTTTACGATACTTTCAATAGCACTGTTGGCGTTTTCAGTCGACGCGGCGGTTTACTTTAAAGAGCAATTCCTCGATGGCGGTAAGTTAATGCGAACAGGATGCTAGCAAACAAGGAACTGAGCACAAATTGTAACTAGCCAGAGGATATAAGAGTATAATGAAAGACCAAAAGTCAAAAATAGATTCGTAAAATATTTTTATTTTTATCTTAAATTTCTTTTTGCAAGCACAGATCTGAAAACAAATATACCATGTTATGAAACTAAGCATTCTTCTTCTTCTAATTATTATTATTATTATTATTATTATTAGCATAGTGGGGTGTGGGTTACCCCTGAAAAACCTTCACATATATTTTAGATCTTAATGAAGTGAAAGTAACAAGCGAAAAAATTAGGATCCAAATCGAAAGTAAAACATTTTTATATAACAATTCATTGTGCGGTTTTGGCAAGCAGGAAACGTCTTCGGTTTTTATTCTGCGCCCAAACTGAATGAAATCAGACTGTTACATTTCCTGAAAATGACACAGGAATGTTGTGTGAATTGTTCCAACCCCCATCCACTACTCTGTGACTTCATGTGATGTAGAAATGAAATTCTTGTGTATTTATTTATTTATTTAATACCTGGGACTGACATGCTCTCATTTCAATTTTCAGTTACATTACAAGGATATGTGGAGCGATTAATCACAAAATGTGGCATGTGATTGGTCACGAGGGTTTGTTTGAAAGCTGTGGGCATGCGGTTTATTGCACAAAAACAATATCAATAATAATCTCGATAATAATATGAACCCTGTTTGCAGAGCACTTTTTTTTTTTGTGTGTGTGTGCGAACCAGTGTGTGCGTCTGCAATTTGAATTTTGTGTAAAGCCCCATGTAACCGTGACCTTATGTGAATGAAACATTCTCAAAGTCTGACAAATTTCTTATTAACTTATTAAGCGATTTATAAAAGATTTTCTTCCCATCGCAGTCAGAATAATATGAAGCCTTTAAGGTTTCTTCATAGCCATCACCTGTTGTTGACCGATTTTTTCCCATCTTGGTGTTGCAGATGCTTGGAAGAGTCGGTGGGTGAACTCGGAACACAAATCTGACTATGGAGAGTTGAAACTTACTGCTGGAAACTTCTACGGCGATGCAGAGAAAGACAAAGGTGAGAACTCAGCTGACAAATGAGACCTTCGTAATGATTAAAGCCTGTAGCTCTGTGGTGTTGACATTAAGACTCTGGTCTCATTCGTGCATGTTGTTTTGTTTTCTTAAGGTTTGCAAACCAGCCAGGATGCCCGCTTCTACGCTACCTCTGCACGCTTTGAGCCCTTCAGCAATGAGGGCAAAAGCCTGGTGATCCAGTTCACTGTCAAACACGAACAGAAGATCGATTGTGGCGGCGGTTACGTCAAAGTCTTCCCCGCTGACCTCAACCAGGCTGACATGCATGGAGACTCGCAGTACTATATCATGTTTGGTGGGTCTCGATTTTTGTTGACTTTTTTTTTATTTCAATGTTGTATTATGGCATAATTAAAGAATTAATTAAGTTTTTAATGATCTCAATAGGTCCGGATATCTGTGGTTACAGCACAAAAAAAGTCCATGTCATCTTCAACTACAAAGGCAAGAACCACCTCATCAAGAAAGACGTCAAGTGTAAAGTAAGTGATTGTTTTATTTTGCGTTTCAGGGTGTAGGTCCGTTACTGGAATCCTAAACGCTGTCATGCTTTCTTTTTGCCAGGATGACGAGCTGACCCACCTCTACACCCTGATCCTGAACTCAGACCAGACCTATGAGGTGAAGATCGACAACGAGAAGGTGGAGTCCGGCTCCCTGGAGGAGGACTGGGACTTCCTGCCTCCTAAGAAGATCAAGGACCCCGAAGCCAAGAAGCCAGAGGACTGGGATGACCGTGCCAAGATTGATGACGAGACAGACACCAAGCCAGAGGTCAGTATCATGTGGCATTGCGTTCAGTTCTTTTAACTAGCAACACTCTCTGGACCAATCGTGTTGACTAACCACAGCGACTAGATCAAACTTCTACTTTTTAAATTGTAGGTGTAGCAGGATCTCCACTGACTCGCCAGCATGTTCACCTTAGAAAATTTCTAATTGCTAATTTCTGTAGTTTAATTCAGACACTGTAATCCATGTGTAGCTGCTTTTATTTAATGCACCATGTGTAATGGATATTTCCTTAGGACTGGGACAAACCTGAGAATATTCCAGATCCCGATGCTAAGAAGCCTGAAGATTGGGACGAGGATATGGATGGTGAATGGGAGCCTCCCATGATCCCCAACCCAGAATACAAGGTACAGACTCTTCTTGCATTGCTTGGACTTTTCTTGATTCCCTTCTTTCATTTGACTTTACTGTGCATCCAATTATTTTACGTTCACATTAGCGAGTAAGCACATGACTGCTGAACATTTGTCCTTACTGCAGAACCAAAAGGGCCAGTGGGTGGAGTTGGACCTGTTCCCCTAACCCCTAACCTTTTGTTCTGCACCAAGTGGGGACATTTTGAATTGACATTGCAAGCTAGGGATGTTGCAGTAAAACAGCTAAGCCAAATGACTTCCTCAAATCTCTTCAATGGTTTGCATCTCGCAATATTTCTTATAAGCGTTTCTTCTTCTGCAGTCATATATGAAATCTATGATGAGGTCTGCCGCATACATCACTCAAATGTCACATGTTCACACTGATTAGCATAGTATTTAATTTGATTTAACTTTAGAAGCTATGTATATCTACTACTGTCTGTGCATGCGCACAAGCGACAGCAGTAGTACAAGACTAGTGAGCAAAAGATTAGTGCATTTATGTTGGAAAATAAAGCAGGTTAGTAATTACTGTAGATTTCGTTATCATTACAAAACAAAACCCTTTTGCTGTGCTTATAATCTGTTTTTTCTTCTGCAGGGAGAGTGGAAACCAAAGCAGATCGATAACCCCAACTACAAAGGAGTCTGGGTGCACCCCGAGATCGACAACCCCGAGTACAACCCTGACTCCGAGATCTACAAGTTTGACAGTATCGGAGTTATCGGGCTGGATCTGTGGCAGGTGTGTTTCTCTATTTAGCACGATTTAAACTATTCTGTACTTCTGATCTGAGTGCTGTGAAATGGCCTCATGTTTGAAAATCAAGCTAGCTGGCTGTGTTATAGTACACTAACACGAATACACAAACTCTTTTGTCAATATCAGGTCAAATCCGGCACCATCTTCGACAACTTCCTGATCACGGACGACGTGAAAGAAGCAGAGAAGTTCGGAAAAGATACATGGGGCGTCACTAAGGTAATTCCATCCGGTTTGTTTCAGATATTTTTAGTCCTAGGAAGGTCTAGCAAGTTTAACATTTGCTAACATTATTTCTTCTTCGCCACAGGGCCCAGAGAAGAAAATGAAAGACGAGCAAGATGAAAAGAAACGCAAAGAGGAAGAGGAAAAGAACAAGGAGCAGGACACAGCGGCAGAAGACGACGAAGGAGATGAAGGAGATGAAGGAGACGATGAGGAGGACAAGGAGGAATCCGAGACCACAGAGGATCCCGAAGCGGAGGGAGAGGAGGATGATGTTCAGCCTAAAGATGAATTATAAACCAGGAAGTGCTTCCTCAGCACATGTGTTGTGGTACCAGGGAAACAGCTGCAGGGCATCAGGTCAAAATGATGCCAGTTGGAATGTGACTCTCTTTTGGGGGGTGGGGGGGGGTTGTTTTTTGTTTTTTTTGTGTTTTATGTGGAACAGAAAGCAGAGTAGCAAAGTTAAGATTTGAAATTCAATGTTTTGTTTTTGGGGGTGTGTTTTATTTGATATACGTTTTTTGGGGGGGTGGAGGGATGAGGTTAGGAAGCAAGTGTAGGATTTTGGGGTTGAACTCTTTCATAAATCTTTTCCTTTTTGCCTTATGAAAAAATAGATACTACTTTTGCCCAAGAGATTGGTTTCATTCTGTGGAAAAACCCTTGAAATCTTGAAGTTAACATGGTTGTAAATACATTGAAGTTACTGGTCAATAACAGAGGAAGATTTCTACCCTGTGAGAATGTGGTGTGAGAGAGTAAAGGTTTGCAGATGATTATATTTTACTTAAAATTTACAGAATTTTAAACTCCTTCTGCTCTAGTCAATCTGTGACTACATTTTTTTTTTTTTCCTCTTCAGCACTGATTTTCTTTCGTACCACAAGCTTTTCTGTCTCCAACCAAGACGTTGAATGTGATCCCAATCTTTCCAGCTCTATTTATTTAATAGAAAGGTCTTATGAGTAATTTGACCCACAACACCATTTTTTTACACACTGTGAAAATAGTGACCAGCCTGCCCAGGATAAACTGTTTCAGAATAGTCTTATGACTAAAATCATCATTATAATGTGAAGCAGAGATTCCCACCATAAAAAGTAAATAAATAAGACCTTAATGTCAGAGTACGTCTGGGTCACTACTCATCAGTTGTGTCTGTGATGCCAATACTTTTAATAAAAGAATTTATTAATGACTTCTGATTTGAGCTTCATTTATTTACTAGAATGAATTGTCAGAAGACGAGGGGTCAAAGTTGAGATTTGTATTTTATTTCAATTTAAAATTTAATTAAAAAAATGTTGGCTGTTTTTGTTATAATAAAAAAAAAATGTTATTAGGTTTTGGTTTTTTTTTTTGAAAATGTTAATCTGCATAAATAATAAATATTAGTCCTGTTGGTCCTATTGGTCATCTTAGAGTACAGACAGAACAAATTATATGGGTACAAGGATGTACGAGGCACTCGTGCTGACCAATTAATCACTGGTTTTAATTTAAGTGCTTAATAATGGCTAAAGAAAGTGAAACAGAAACAATACAAATACCCTATATTGCCAAAAGTTTTGGGACACCCCTCCAAATCATTTAATTCAGGTGTTCCAAGCACCTAGGCATGCAAACTGCTTCTACAAACATTTTGTGAAAAAACTTGCTCTCAGGAGCTCTGTGAATTCAAGCGTGGTACCGTGATCGGTTGCGGTCCCTTCGTAAAATTCTCACTACTAAATATTCCACGGTCAACTGTTAGTGGTATTGTAACAAAGTGGAAGCAATTGGGAACAACAGCAACTCAGTCACAAAGTGGTAGGCCTTGTAAAATCACAAAGCAGGGTCAGCACATGCTGAGATGCACAGTGCGCAGAAGTCGCCACAATAGCTACAGACCTCGAAACTTCGTCTGGTCTTCGGATAAGCTCAAGAACACTGTGTAAAGAGCTTCATGCAATGGGTTTTCATGGCCAAGCATGCTCCCAACTTTGTGGAAACAATTCCAACATGACTGCGCACCAGTGTGCAAATCAAGGTCCATAAAGACATGGATGATCGAGTTTGGTGTGGAGGAACTTGACTGTCCTGCACAGAGTCCTGACCTCAACCCGATAGAACACCTTTGGGATGAATTAGAGCAGAGACTGTGAACCAGACCTTCTCGTCCAACATCAGTGCCTGACCTCACAAATGTCTACAGGAATGGTCAGAAATTCCCATAAGCACACTCCTAAGCCTTGTGGAAAGCCTTCCCTGAAGAGTTGAAGCTATTTTGGTGCAAAGGGTGGGACAACTCCATATTAAACCATACGGATTAAGAATGTGATGTCACTGAAGTTCATAAAGGCAGACATCCCAAAACTTCTGGCAATATATATATATATATATATATATATATATATATATATATATATATATATATATATACTCCTGAACAAAATCTTAAGACCAGGAAAAATATTACAAGTATTCACACTTCGCACTGGTGGATCATAACCAGGTTGTAGGTACTTCTTCAAAATGGCAAGAGAAGAAACAAGAGCAAGAGACAAAAAATAGAGAGTAGGCAATTTATTGAAAACTGCATTTAAACTCAAACTGGCTGGTCATCAGCTGATCAAAAGTTTAAGACCATAGCCTTAGCCATGGCGTCATTTAATGTCATTGCTGTTTTTGAACGTGGCAGGATTGTTGAGCTGCACAAGCAAGGGCCCTCGCAATGCGCCGTTGCTGCTGAGATTGGACGCAGTAAGTCATTTTAAATTTCTTAAAAGATCCTGAGAGTTATGGGACAAAAATAATCAAGTGGTAGACTCAAAAAAACTTCACCTGCACTGAGCCGGAGGATCTGACGGGTTGTACGTGAAGACACAGGCCGATCCTTGACCCAAATTAAGGCCTTTACTGATGCTGACTGCAGCCCAATAACCATAAGACGGCATCTGCGAGAAAAGGGCTTAAAGAACAAAAAACGTCTTCAAAAGCCACATCTCCTCCCACACCACAAACTTGCCCGTTTGGAATTTGCAAGGGAGCACTAAACATGGGACATTGAAAGATGGAAGAAAGTTTTGTTCTCGGACGGAAAAAAATGTAACCTGGATGGTCCTGATGGCTTCCAATGTTACTGGCATGACAAGGAGATCCCACTGGAGATGTTTTCTACACGGCACAGTGGAGGAGGCTCCATCATGATCTGGAGTGCTTTTTCCTTCAATGGGAAAATGGAGCTTCAGGTTGTGCATGGGCATCATACAGCGGCTGGCTATGTGGACATGTTGCAGCAGACATCCTTCTTGACTGAGGGCCCTGGTCTGTGTGGTAATGACTGGGTTTTTCAACAGGACAACGCTGCAGTTCACAACGCCCGCCTGACGAAGGACTTCTTCCAGGACAATAAAGTTGCACTTCTGGACCATCCTGCATGTACCCTGATCTAAATCCCCATGAGAATGTTTGGGGATGGATGGCAAGGGAAGTTTACAAAAACGGACGCCAGTTCCTGACTGTGGATGGCCATCATGAAGCCATCTTCACCACATGGAGCAACGTTCCCACCAGCCTCCTAGAAACAGTTGCATCAAGCATGCCGAAATGAGTGTTTGAAGTTATCAACAAGAACGATGGGGCTACTCACTACTGAGTCCTTTTCTGACACTTTTAGTTCTGTTGTGGGTATTTTTGGGCTATGGTCTTAAACTTTTGATCAGCGGATGAACAGCCTGTTTGAGTTTAAATGCAGTTTTCAATAAATAACAACCTGGTTATGATCCACCAGTGCGAAGTGTGAATACTGGTAATATTTTCCCTGGTCTTAAGATTTTGTTCAGGAGTGTATATATATATATATATATATATATATATATATATATATATATATATATATACCAAAGTATTCACAGGCATGGCAAGCAAACTGAATAAATAGAGATGTCTCATGATTCTTTTCTAAATCATATGAAGGTTTGAGGTTTGACCCAGTACCAATGTTTTCCTTTGGTACTGAGTCAGGATGAGAGCTAGATTGAGGTGTAACATAGCAGTAATGATGTGCATTAATAATTATGTCAATGGAAGGTACAGTACAGATGGAAAACATTTAGCTGGCTCTCGGAGTGTGTAATAAACACATCATATGTTCACTTCTTAACTTCTACACAAGATGGAGACATTTCAAATGAAATAACAGCCATCACATATACTGCATGTTACTTTTATAACATGCACAAATGATAACTATGCATAGATTCCAGCTGGAAGAATAAAATGGGACTCGTGATAAGGTTAATCAGTCATAAAGAAATAATAAAGAAAGTGTGTTATGACACAGCTGGGTAAACATAGGCTACAGAGGTCTATAGATTCTGACATTGATCCATTTATCCTAAATAATTATTAGCATTCCAGTTTCAAATAATAAGTGTAGCACCATTTCAGCAACAAGCAAACAAACAAACAAACAAACCTCAGATAAATGCCTCAGAGTACAACAGCCTTTGTTACAGCTCTGCTTTCAACAAATACATTTTAATAATAATAATAAAAGAAATTCTTCAAATGAATAGTCTCTGGAGGTCCAATCCTATTAACAGAGCTGAGTTGTTTAACTGGAAAGTCAAGAAATTATGCAAATATGTGAAAAATTATGACAAATATTTGAAGGGACATACTTTTCTTTTCCTCTTGGGTTTCAGTAGCAGATTTGCACAAACATTAAATTTTTATTATTATTATTATTATTATTATTATTATTATTATTATTATTATTATTATTATTATTATTATTGCTGTTGTTGTTGTTGTTGTTGTTGAAAGCGATTAAAAAAAAAATCTCTGACACTGATCACAACAAAAAAAATTGCCGACATGCAAATATTCAGTGCGCGTTCACGAGGCGGAGTTACAGAGTCGTGAACGCGCGGCGGATAGAAGCCGGAAACATGGCGGCGCTCATGTCACTGACTCAGGTAACTCAGCCTTTAAAGTTTTACTTATCATTTATTATTTTAAGCTTTACTACAAGTACTGGATGACTTTAAACTACCTAGAAACGATACTTACCTCAAAAGGGCTCCTTTCTGGATGTGCAAAATGAAGTTTACTTCAGGTTTGGGAGCAAACTGATAACAGGAGGCTAATTGTGTAGCTAACGCAAAGCGACAGTGTTGTTCAGGTGGAGGCTGAAACTCCGACACGGAGACGCTTTCAAAAAGGCAAAGAACACTACTTTTCGTCTATAATATGAAGGATATATATGTATTAATGTTGCATAGAATTGCGTGTTTGTTTGTTTTGAAACTTGGTATGTATTTGTCTCTGTAGTTGAGGGGAAAAAAAACAACCCGTATCTGTTACATAACCGTACATGTACTGTATTTACTCTTATTAGTGTGTTATTGTGGGAATTGGATAAAGAGAACCGTCTGTCTTGATATACTTTTGACACACATTATTCCCTGAAGAAGAAGAAGAAGAAGAAGAAGCAGGCTTACTTTAATTCAGTTCACCATGAGCATATTGTTAAAGCCAGACAACCCAGAGTGAGCTGATATCCACAATTATACTTTAGTGTACCATAAAGTCAAAGTATAAAGTTATTATGAGCATCAGAGTCTTTTATGATTAGTGTTTAGAATATTTAGGATCACCACAGCTTCACATCTGCAGCATTAAAGATCCAAGAGTACTGTTTTGGGGAAATGCACCTCTTTAGTCTATCCACACAGAACCATTTACATCAGCAGGAGATGACACACAAGTGCTCCATGCAGAAGAATAAATCAGGCAAAAGGAGACACAGCAATGATAACACAGTACTACTGGAGAAATGAAATTCTTTTCTTTTGAATATACCAGCTTGGATCAGTGGGAAGGATTTGCTCTATATCATTAACATTAATGATGTTTTTGCAGATGCCCTTATTCAGAGCAACTTACACTGACTAGGCATAACATTATGACCACCTGCCTAATATTGTGTTGGTCCCCCTTTTGCTGCCAAAACAGCCCTGACCCGTCATGCACTGTGTATTCTGACATCTTTCTATCAGAACCAGCATTAACAACTTCAGCAATTTGAGCAACAGTAGCTCGTCTGTTGGATTGGATCACACGGGCCAGCCTTCACTCCCCACGTGCATCAGTGAGCCTTTGCCGTCCATGACCCTGTCGCAGGTTCACCACTGGTCCTTCCTTGGACCGGGAACACCCCAAAAGAGCTGCAGTTTTGGAGAAGCTCTGATCCAGTGGTCTAGCCATCACAATTTGGTCCTTGTCAAACTCGCTCAAATCCTTACGCTTGTCCATTTTTCCTGCTTCTAACACATCAACTTTGAGGACAAAATGTTCACTTGCTGCTTAATATATCCCACCCATTAACAGGTACCATGATGAGGAGATGATCAGTGTTGTACACATCACCTGTCAGTGGCCTTGCTCAGGGACTCAGCACTGGCAGCTTGGTGGACTGGTCACACCCAGTCTGTGGGTTAGCCATCATTGTTCTCCCACTGAAGCGTAAACGGTTAAGGTCCTTGCTCGAGCTTGGTGGTGCTGTGCTTTAGTAGCCTAGAACTAAATTTTAATTTTTGTATGTTGATTTTTCCATTTTGCTAGTCTTGTTCTTTATTTTAACCACATTTTAGCCACATAGAGATTCTTCATAATCTATTTATCCAATATTATTATTAACATTAATGCTTATTCTTTAATTTCTGTATTTATGTAGATATCAAATGGAAACCCAGCGTTTGAAACCTTCTACAGACAGGTAAAATGGTATTCATTATATATACATATACAAGTATACATTATGAGCTGTTTATATTTATTTGTGTTGACCTGGGAAAACATGTCAATAAAACACTTAAATATATTTTCTTTATAGAATACAGTTTTCTCCATTTTCACTTTTGGGATAAGTTTAAAATACCAGAACGTAAATTCTGTTTTAAAGACAAAAGTTTGTAGTTTTCAGAACTATATATAGTATAGAATTTCTCTGTGTGAAGGGGTTTAGCAGACCGCCACATGTGGTTGTTGTGGTTTGTGTGTGTGTTGGTGCAGGTGGACCCAGGAAACATGGGTAAAGTTGGTGCAACTGAAGCAGCACAGTTTTTGAAGCGGTCAGGACTTTCAGACAGTACTCTGGGCAAGGTACACTCCACTCTATCTCTGCATCGTGAAAACTACCTACCAGTTCATTTAGTGGAGATGCATGTACTTCATGGACAGAGAAATTTTCTCAGTAACAAGCTGCAAGTTTTGGCAGTTTAAATTTGAGAGAATAAAGTAAGAGAGATTTGTGAGGAAATGATTGTTTGTGGATGCTATAATGTGATTCATTTCCTATAGCAGCACTGCATGTTGTGTTTTCCTGGTTTCCTTTCTGCTTAATTTTGTTAATCGATAATCACGTGGGGGCACGTTGGCTTAGTGGTTAGCACGTTTGCCTCACACCTCCAGGGTTGGGGGTTCAATTCCCGCCTCCGCCGTGTGTGTGGAGTTTGCATGTTCTCTCTGTGCCTCGGGGGTTCCCTCTGGGTACTCCGGTTTCCTCCCCCGGTCCAAAGACATGCATTGTAGGTTGATTGGCATCTCTAAATTGTCCGTAGTGTGTGATTGCATGAGTGAATGAGAGTGTGTGTGTGCCCTGCGATGGGTTGGCACTCCGTCCAGGGTGTATCCCGCCTTAGTCTGATTAATCTTTCTCATGTATTATTATTTCAGATCTGGGATTTGTCAGACCCAGAGGGAAAGGGCTACTTGGACAAGCGGGTAAATGTGTCCATTGTTTCATATGAAAGTAGACATTTGGTGGTGTTGGGCCTTTTTTGTTTTCATTTTCATGCATAAAAGAATTATTATTACTTTTTGCTACACAACATTACCTGTACAAACAACCCCTATGACACAGCTATGTATACGTGGGTAAATTTTGATTAATGCATGTGGCAGCTGCTGCACTGATGTCTCTAATTTGGGATTTTTTTTCTTTGTCCTGTTCTCTAGGGCTTCTTTATTGCACTAAGGCTTGTGGCTTCAGCTCAGAGTGGTGGTGATGTCAGTCTGACCTGCCTGAACCAGACCATGTCAATTCCTGTTCCTAAATTTGTAAGCATTTCTTAAAGCTTTATGTCAAATTATGAATAAATGAAAATAAATCTAAAACTAATTTGTAAGTGAAATGAAATGTTCTTTTCTGTTGTGTAGAGGGACACAGGCAGCCCTTCTCTCATACCAATATCTTCCAGTGACTCCACATGGGCAGTGAAGGTGGGAACTTATACATTAGAGATCGGATAAATGTAAAAATCTAGGTTTAATGTCATTTGCGGTGTTGAGTGCAAAAGTTTGTGCCTCCATGTTTCTCACTGGAATATTACAAACTGTTCAGAGGATACAAAACAGGGGGCAAAGCTATAAAAAACATCTTCTCTACTATTTGGCCTGGTGTGTATTGTGATAATGAAGGAACACCTAACACACTAAACATCTTACTGCTATAAATTAAATTATCCTCTCTCTCTCTCTCTCTCCTCTCTCTCTCTCTCTCTCTCTCTCTCTCTCTTCCAACTGTAGTTTGATGAAAAAGCTAAGTATGACAGCATATTCGAGAGTCTCTTGCCCATCAATGGTCTTCTGTCAGGAGATAAAGTGAAACCAGTCCTCATCAATTCGAACCTGCCGCTTGATGTGCTTGGGAAGGTATGTAATATAAGGAATAAAACACAATGAGGCCTGCTGTTCTAGGAAAATTATTTATTTTCCAATAGCACCACAATCTGAAGTGTTCTGTTTTTCTTGTACCACAGCAATAATGCCACCAATTACTATTTGTAATTTAACATTGAATATTATGCTTTTTATATGTTGTGGAACTTTCAAAATGCAAGTTAGTTCCTGTTATTGCTTGTGTTACAGCAGTTTTTCCACCATCAGCCTAATTTTTTTTCCCTCTTAAAAGTAATCACGGCAACGTAGCTTGTCATATTGCAGAAAAATTGCAAAGTGCCGACCCTGGAAACTCCCTTCTCATTCCTTCTCCCTTCTCAAAAATACCACCAAAGCAATGATTATAAGTTTTTCTTTGTTAAACAAGTTTCATACTACTGGTTATTATTGGGAAAAGATGACGTAGATCCCTGTGAATGAGCTGTTACTATCGAAACGATAACATATAAAGACATTTGCATTTATGGCATTTGGTAGGTACCTTTATCCAGAGAGTCTTACAGAACTGCTTTGAAACCTCTATCATTAAATACATCCTGCTAGTGATTCACTAGGTCCAGGACTAACCATCTATACCATCAGTCTGAAAATTACTGAGATGGAATATAGTATAAAAAGCATTAATATAACACCAGCATTAAAAAGTAATCAACACCTGCTGACCAATCAGATATGAGAATTCACCAGTGTTGTGGTATAAACACAGTTTATTACTGTTTACTACTATGTTATAGATGTTGTGTATTAACATGAAATTATAGTATGCTTTTTTTTTTTTGAGGTTATGATATTTATTCATAGCATTCTTGAAACTGGGGGTGGTGGTAGCTCAAGTGGTTAAGGCTCTGCCTTGGAAGATTAGGGGTTGAAGCCCCAGCACCGCCAAGCTGCCACCGTTGGGCCCTTGAGCAAGGCCCCCAACCCACCCTGCTCCAAGGGCGCTGTATCATGGCTGACCCTGTGCTCTGACCCCAACTCCCAAGGATGGGATATTCGAAGAACAGAATTTCACTGTGCAGTAATGTATATGTGACAAATAAAGGCAACTTAAATGCTCTCTCTGCATGTTTTGTGTTCTTTTGTCAGATTTGGGATCTCAGTGACATTGATAAAGATGGACATTTGGACAAAGAAGAGTTTGCAGTGGTGAGTTAAAAATCTGATTCAAGTATAGAGTCGTTCTCAGCATACGTACGTCATTACATCATGATCTGTGTGATTATATATGTAGGGAAATGTCATTACAAAGGACCAAGCAGAAAAAAAAAAGTCTTTTATTGAGTGTTGTTTACTTCTCTGCTCAGGCTATGCATTTGGTCTACCGAGCCCGAGAGAAAGAACCTGTTCCTTCCATCCTACCGACCTCCATGATCCCTCCATCCAAGCGGAAGAAGAGTGCAGTTGCTCTGGCCGGCTCTGTGCCCGTCCTGCCCTCCAGTCCTTTCCTTCTGAAAGAAAACCTTCGACCCACAGTGCCTCTCTCTAAGAGCCCTCTGACTATCGCCTCCAATCTCTCACCCTCAAACTCCTTTAGGAGTTCCAGCCCAAGTCCTAGTCCCAGCCCTGCACCACAACTGGTACACACACACACTGTCTCATATTACAAGATTTTTTTAAAAACCTAACGTTGGTAAAAATAAGTCAGAGTCGACGGTTTCTTTTAGGAGCTATAGCTAGGTGCTCCAAATTCTTAATACTCAGAACATCTTTTGTGATATTTGTTGTGATATAAGTTCCCATCACATTATGGCAAGAGCCATTCTCTGTTGGCCACATAAAACAATCATACGAATGATGTGGACCACCAACTTTCAGCCGATCAGGACAATGGGACATCTCATTTCAGTTCAGGAAGTTCTCTCTGTTCCCTCTGTTGCATGAGCACTCAGGTGAAATTGCTAAAGGCAGAGAAGGTATTTGTTTGAATTTTGGGTTTCAAAACACCTAACTCTAGCCAACATTTGTTCCAGGTTGTAAAACAAACATGGAGCTTTATTAGAGTTAATAAATGGTAGTTTGGTGATTATACAAACGTTACCACCCAGAGAAGACAAACATTCCCACCCAGTCGGGAGACTGTATCAAATGTCAGCCCAAACCTGCAGAAACATTAACAGTCTCTTTGGATAAAGATTTAAGATATGCTTTATGGCAAGTCAAATGTTGCCTTTGTCTTTGAAAAAGAAAGAAGGAAACGTAAACTTGTAAAAGTATCATCCAGGACCAGTTTATGTGAAGACATGGTTAGTTTCTCTGTCTAAACGGGACATATTTTAATTTTTGTTTTTGTTTTAAAAAAGGGCAAGAGTTTATGTTTCAAACCTGTATGTGTTGTCTTAGCATTGAATCTGTCCTAGCGAAACTGGTTCATCAGCATTCTGAGCATTGTCTGAAACCCTGTTCCTTTTGTGTTCATGTCATCATGGCATGCCTTGTGTCTATTGCAACGCCTTTACTATTTCTGGACCTTTCTGTTGTACTTGTTCACAGCGTTGTGTTAAAAATGTGGTAAAAAAATATTTATGGGTTTATCATGGTTCTTTAAATTGTTATGATCATATGATAAAAGTGTGTTTTGTGGATTGAATATTTGAAAATAGTATTTTTTTGTGTGTGTGTGTGTGTGTGTTTGTGTGTTGTGTAGTCTGTTTCAGCAAACTGGGTGGTGCCTCAGGACGACCGGGAGCAGTATGAGGAAATCTTCGAACTGGCTGACTCTGATTTCGACTGTATGGTTGGAGGAGGTGAAGTTAAGGACATCTTTATAAACTCAGGGCTGCCCCAGAGTGTCCTGGCCCACATCTGGTAAAGATGATGACACACAGTGGATTTCAGTTTCATTGAATTACAACTGCTGGGTTGTGTAAGGAATAAAGCATGATGGGAAATGCTGTTATAGGAAAATAATCACCATTTGGGTGGTATGTGTTACTGTTACCACCGTGTTGTTTTTCCCCATTAACAACACGTCCTGAAATGCTTTATTCTGCTTGTTTCAAAGGATATGTTCTAACTTTTTTTTAATTTACGTATTGTTACAAAGAATATTGTGGAACATCCATGAAGCAGTGACTATATTATAGCAGCTTTTAAAAGCTGTTCCCTCACCAGCTTCTTTTTTTGCACTAAGTGCAAATCCATCTGACCTGAAGACTTATCACATTATGTTGTGAATTCAGGAGCACTGTGGTATAAGAAGCATTTAACAGCAACACTGTCCAGCCAGTCACATGATGTACTGCAACAGCGTGATATATAAAATGAAATGATTATTCATTTCCGTAGAATTAATTAATTTTTTGGATGCATAATTCAATCCGAATGATTCAGACCTGTGTTGCATTAAACTAACACTCTCCCTGTCTTTGTCTCTCATTTATTTTGTTTCTTTAGGTCACTAGCAGACACTAAAAGTGTGGGCAAATTGACCAAAGAGCAGTTCTGTCTGGCCATGCACCTTATTCAGCAAAAAGTTAAAGGTGTCGAGCCCCCTCAGACCCTGAGCCCTGATATGATTCCTCCTTCAGAGAGGGGCTCTGCTGCTTCTACAGTGAGTCTATGCTGAAATGAGTGCACACTGTTAACTAGAGGTGTCCAGTCTAATCTGCAAAAGACTAGTGTGGCTGTTGTTGTTCATGGTTGAAATGAATACCTGCAGCTACACCAGCTCTTTAAGGATAAGACTGAGGCACCAATGTGCATGTAATGACCAGGCATAACATTATGACCACCTGCCTAATATTGTGTTGGTTTCCCTTTTGCTGCCAAAACAGCCCTGACCTGTCATGCACAGTGTATTCTGACACCTTTCTATCAGAACCAGCATTAACTTCAGCAATTTGAGCATCAGTAGCTCGTCTGTTGGATCGGATCATCTTGGCCACCTATGACCCTGTCAACGGTTCACCACTGTTCCTTCCTTGGACCACTTTTGATAGATACTGACCACTGCAGACCGGGAACACCCCACAAGAGCTGCAGTTTTGGAGATGCTCTGATCCAGTGGTCTAGCCATCACAATTTGGCCCTTGTCAAACTCGCTCAAATCCTTACACTTGTCCATTTTTCCTGCTTCTAACACATCGACTTTGAGGACAAAATGTTCACTTGCTGCCTAATATATCCCACCCACTAACAGGTGCCATGATGAGATCATCAGTTATTCACTTCATCTCTTAGTGCTCATAATGTTGTGCTTGATCGGTGTATATTGAACAACATAATACAGAATAATGTCTTTGATACCCTCTAGTGGTTGGCTACAGTACAGCGTTTACCTGTGGCAGTCAAAATGCTTTCTGAGGGTGTGTGTGTGTGTGTGTGTGTGTGTGTGTGTGTGAGTGTGAAAGAGAGTGTTTGGATCTAACACATTATCTCTGATCTGGTGTGTGTGATGATTGTGTGTGTGTGTGTGTTGGTACATTTTGCACAATAGGAATCAGTGGCATTGTCATAATACATATTTGTATTGTCAAATATGTACATAAATCACTGGTACACACACACACACACACACACACAATCAATACATTAAAATAAAATTAAGTAGAGATTGGTGGTGTGTATTTAATATACACACATCAGGTCAAGTTTAGAATCAGATCTTCCTTTGCATGGTCAGAGATTTGAGAAGTTTACTGAAATAGTTTACTGAAACAGTGAATTCATCTTAATATCATTCTCTTCATTCTTCCTTTTTTATCCTTAGGCAATCTCATCAGAAATCTCAACAACTGTTGGTTTTGAAATGACTGGACTGTCCAATATGTCCAGAGTAAGTGATTTAGATTTTTTTTTCTTTGAATCAACTCAGTACTGACATCTAGTGTTTACTTGCATGCACTGAAACGGATAATCATATTTTATACACCTCTCTCTCAAATCGGTTGTTATTAGGCATGAACAGGGGCAGCTACTGTGTTTTACTCAGTTGTGTTGTCTTTTCAGGAGATTATTAGTTCAGTGGTGCCTGTGGAGTTGACAGGAAACAAAGAACTTGATGAAATTATCCAGGAAATTGCACAGCTTCAGAGGTGAGACTTTTTAAGATGTATAATAAGAAGCAGGATCTTCATTTTATTCATTGTTCACTTGTAGAAAGGTAGCAGCAGCAAAACTGGACAAATAATATATAAATAGATACATGGATGTATGATTCTAATGCCATAGCATTAGAATCATACATCCATGTATCTATTTATATATTATTTGGATATATTATTCGGATATATATATTATATAATAATATTATTATTATATAATAATATATTATTATTATTATATAATAATATATTATATTATATTATAATAATTATTATAATTATAATAATAATAATTATAATTATAATAATTATAATAATAATTATATTATAATAATATTATATATATTATTCGGATCCATTGGGTCATTACACTTAGCTTTAACCTACATCATAATGTAGGTTAAAGCTAAGTGTAATGACCCAATGGATCCGCTTGAGGTGGGAGGGCACGAGTAATTCAGATCTGCCGAGTCGCATCATTTTTTCAGTCGACTTAGCAGTAGGTCTGATACTTGCTATGTTGGCGAAAGTGATCAACTAATAGAGATTCATCTTAACATAGAATAGTTAGTCAGCTTTCCAGAAGTTATATTTGGTGTTTTTGTGATAAAGGAATGCCTGGGAAACACGTTTAATGGCTTGTGGCTTTCAATTCATTTGTATCTTTTCAGTTTGTCCTGTAAATATGAGGAATATTGCATTCAACTGCCTATTTTTTTTTTTATATTTGAATAGTGAGAAACGCAGCATAGAACAAGAGATCAGGAAGAAGGAGGAGGCCCTTCGTCAGAAGAGCAGTGAAGTTCATGTAAGGCTCAGACTGAATGAAACGATCTATTACTTAACAGCACATAACTTGATGTGCTTCACTATAGGAGTAGTTTTCATTGCACCGTTTACAAGAACTGGCCCAAAGCAGAATCCAAACAGACTTTAAGGCTCTTGTCCATTTTCCATCTCTTAACATTTGTGCTAGTCTCTGTATGTGAGTGTTTGTCCACTTATGCTGCCTTACCCTCAAGTACATATAGTGCCAGTTGATCAAATCCGGATCTGGTGGAACCTGCTGTGGGAAGTTTCTGTGTTTTCTCAAAAGGAAAAAAGCCTCCTGATTTTATTACAGACAGAGCAAACTGGTGAGTAAAGTGTGTGTGTGTGTGTTTACAGGGCATGCAAGTGGACTTGGAGCAAGAGAACAGCAGTGTGAAAGAACTGGAGCGACAGACATTGGGCGCTCAGAGCAGACTGCAGGACATGGAGCAGCAGAGAAGCAAACTGGAGAGTAAAGTGAATGAGGCCAAGATCAAGCTCCAGGAGGAGAGCAGCAAGGTTAGAGAGACAAGAGAGAGAGAGAGAGAGAGAGAGAGAGAGAGAGAGAAAGAAAGAGAGACTGAGAAAACAAGAGACAAAAGAGAGATGGCGGTAGAGAGGCAGAAAAAGTGAAATAATAGAGAAAGACAGAAAGAATGAGAGAGAGAGACATTTACCATGAATGAGAGGAGAGGGTGATGTTTACAGATATAAAAAATAGACCGACGTAATAAGAGTTATAGTAATTGAGAGACAGAAAGAGAGATTTCTAGAAAGAGAGAGCAAAAAAGATTTATATAGTGAGAATAAGTTAGAGAGAGCATGAGTGTGTTGATCGTGTGTGTGTGTGTGTGTGTGCAGATCTCCTCTTTGCAGACACAGATCATATCTCAGGAGTCAACTCAGCAGACACAGGAGAAGGAGCTGAACAGGACCAAGACGGACTTATACTGCCTGGAACAGGAGGAGAAGCAGCTGGAGGAGAACCTGTCTGCAGGAAAAGCCAAGCTAGATAGCATCCTAAAACTGCTCAAAACCTCTCAAATTGAGATGGATGAGGTTAGAGGCAACATACACACACAAACACACACACATAGAGACTGTTAAAAAGTTCAGTTGTTTCCTTGATTGTATCTGGAGGGTACAGTTTAATCTATTTCTTTATCTTTACCTTCACATAGGTACGGGAAGAGATCTCACAGATCCAGGACAGCCAGAAGGAGCTGAATAAGACCATCGACCGCTTTGACAAAGTTCTCAATGGCAGCACAATCAGTCTGGCTGAAATCGACCAGCTCCTTGCTGAAGAAGGTTCCGTACTCAACACCACCGTGGTGAGACTATTGCTTTTTAAATGCTGTATCTTACAGATTTTATAATTTTCTGATTCTTCCTTTCTGATGTGTGATTGGAATAAGATTCTCAACACTTTCAATCTTATTCTTATAATATGAATATATTACACTTAATATATGAATATATGCTCTTTGACTATTTTGTAATGTACAACTACAATATCTGTGCACTTGTAGGTACACTGTAACTGACAGTATCCCATTAGTATGACTACTGACCAGATATTATTGTCAATACAGAATTGCTTAAAGTCCCCTGCAATGCTGCAGCACCTGAGAGACTCTTATAGCCATCACATTTTATGTAAGAGAAGTCTAAACAGCACAGAAATACATCCCTGTCCAAAATGACATTATTATTTGTCCCAAACTTTCCAGAAGTATACAGCGTGCCAACCGTATGCCGAAAATAGAGCTCCAGAAGTGTTTCTCATCCTGTCATAACTCACTCTCTGTACGTGCGTGCAGCTATGCCACTCAATGTCAAACCGACGTCCATGGAGGCATGCTTCCTCTGATGTCACCTTCATGAGCTGTCCCCTCTCCCGAGCAGGAAATGAGTAGATGAGGGCTTCGTTTGTGACGCTGTAGAAACTGTCCTCCTTCTGGTTACAATGATAATACCCCCCCCCCCCCCCCCAACACTGAGCAGGGGAGCAAACAACGTCTCTGAATGGTGTGTCTGTTTCAGGAGGACTCCTCCTTCAAGTCGAGGCTGGCCATGTTTAATAACAACGCCGCTCAGAACTACAACGTGGATCCCTTCCAGACTGAGGACCCCTTCAAAAGCGACCCCTTCAATAAAGGTGCTGTGATGTACAGGGGTAACTGAGACTATAGCTTCCAGTGTGAGCAGTGTGTTGAAGTCACGTATAACCCCCAAGCTACAGGTTTGACTTAATAGAAAGCTCTGTCTTAAAGTTAGAAATGTGTAGTTATAATATATTAAGTCATGTAGTATAATTCTAATGCGTTAAAAGTAATATAGGATAGTTCTAATACATTAACAGTCATATAGTAACCTCTGTGTCACAGACACGTATAACAGACGTTCCATATAATTTAAACCTAATCCTAAACAGATGATATTTTCTGTCAGGAGACATATAACAGAAAATAAAACCTTTCAACGTGCCGTCTTTCGTCCAGGTATCTCCACACGTCACACAACACCAATCCGCTGATTATTTTCCTGTAACAGCACAGCCTTTACTGCTTCATTCCTTCCTTCTGGCGAAGACGTGCCCCAGTAGCTTGCCAGCAGACAGCATTCTGCTTAACTAACATCTGCATTTCTGTGTTTATATTCAAATTTTGTGTTTAGACAAGCTGATCATGCAAATACGCTTTCAGGCAGAACTAAAACAGTCAGAATCCATGTTAATTCCTGTTACCAAGAGAAAAGTTCAACTATGTGGGGGGAAAAAATTTAAATAATAAATAACAGAACGATTTGCCTGACCTAACACACTTGGGTGCCAGCTGAAGCTCAAGAGGATTTTGTCATTTCAGTCATATGTAGCGGGTGCAGTTCATAGAGAATTGAAACTTCGTTCCTCCAGGACCCTGCTGCTGCACAGAAAGCAGAGCTACATAAGAAAACACAGAACTAGGAACTAAGTGCATTAACAGATGAATACTACAGTGCATTGTTGAAAAGATAACGGAGTATATTGATGACACATTGTGTATCTTTCTATCCTAGCTGACCCATTCGGAGGAGATCCCTTCAAACAGAGCGACCCTTTCAGTGACCCTTTCAGCAGCTCGGATCGCTTCAGTAGAAATCCCACCAGCAACGTGAGTGTCCTCTCAAGGTCGTGTTTATGGTGTGTTATAGGTCACTTCTATGTCAGTTCACTAAAGTGTAAATTAAAAACGAGATGAAAACATCTTCACAAACACATATGCTGTAACCGCTTAAAAAAGTTAATAAAGCTTAATCATTCTAATAGTAAGTAAATGAAGCAGTCAACAAATGTACATTTATTATTAAAGCCTTTAAGAGCTAACACGTCTTTCCAAAATGTCTAACCAAAGCTGTTGATTTACCCTGGAGCGCAACCCGAGTGAATGATCATTGACTCTCCCAACAGCTGCCCTTATATTTCACCAAATTATTCCCTAAATTAAATGCCCCATGTGGTAAATAGGAAATAAGTATAAAGGCTGCGTATACTGTACGTGTCCGATCTTGTGAGAAAAATCATAAAAATAGTCCACTAGGACGAGGTTTTTACCAAAATAGTTATTTCACAACATGTATTATTATTAATCTTGCCTAGGCTTTCTGCAAAGATCACATTCAATTTTTAAAAAGGCCAGATTACCAAATGCTGCTATAAAAATAGCTAGTCTTTACATCAAGTCATGTCATCTTCACTGCACGTTAAATGCAAATAAAAATCAGTACACAGCATTTGCTTCTATACAGTCAGTATATTGCTGTGTTTCAGAGCGAATGGAGCGCAAACTTATTACTTATTTTGAGTTTTTCCTAAATGTTATAAACACCATAGCTGAAAATCTCAATATTTGGTCACTTAAAGGGTTTTCCCAGACCACCACACATATATGGAGGACATGTGATTTTGATGTTTGATTGCCAATCACATGATGGAAACCTAAATGGTTGACAGAAACACAAAATGGACTTCATTGTTCACAGTGAAGAATTCTCACAAAATAATGTTTTGCATTAGCGGTTACTTAGAGAAAGAGGAACTCCTCTGGGGAAGCACCATCACCTCGCTGTACTCTCTAAACCATGAAAAAATAATCTTGTGTTCTCTCTCTCTCTCTCTCTCTCTCTCTCTCTCTCTCTCTCTCTCTCTGTCTCTCTCTCTCTCTCTCTCTGTCTCTCTCTCTCGCTCTGTTTCCTTCTCATTCTGCAGGCCAGCCCTTTTGGAAGGCAAGGGAATGTCGGTTCTGTCAGTTCGCCTAAGTTTAAAGACTCAGGTACTGTATGTTTACTGTTTCGGAGTGACTATCTTGCTTAATCAGGCTGCACAACTCTCCAAACGAGTCACATACACGTAACACTGAATTTTTCCACTGCACATTACCACATTACTAAAGACAAGACCTGGCACAAACCCACAAAACCTGGGGTTCTTGTTAGTTTTCCACTAACTTCAGAGACTGCTGGAACAGTTACAGTGATGACAGTAAAACCGACTATGTCACCGTTATAGTGCACAAGGATGCCTTTGTGCAACGTGATCAATTGCTGTGCTGAAATTATGGATAAAATGCTCAGTTAATTTTATTTTATTTTTTCAATTAACTAGGAAGACAGCAAAAAGAGCTGGCACCATATAAATAAATAAAAAAAAAAAACATATTTCTAAAAATCTGTGTGCCATTTTTGAGACCAAAAAAATAATACACAACAGCACAAGGTTGCAAAAGAAATTTTTTAATGCTTTTAGCAGGGTTTTTTTTGTTTGTTTTGTTAATTTGTTTGGTTCTGGTGAGGAAATCTAAATGTTCCAGTTTTTCTTTGTCAGGCATCTGCGCCATTGGTTAGCCTTCTCAAAATTGACAATAAGGGGAAGCTCCAGGGCTTTCTGGGTATTGATCAAAGATGCTTGATAAAAGTTTCATAATGTATGCTAACATCCTCACACACACACACACACCACATTCTTCCTCTTAGTTTAAACCATACACTTGAGCTACTTGACCAACTTATTACCACGGCATATTAGTTCGGATGTAATGACACAATATATAATATTATGCAAGGACTAAAACATGATGAGGTGTGCTGTTATAGCAAATTCTGTGAAACTTTACAGCAAATATAAACAGTCATACCTTCAACGGCTTCTCTTTTTTCTCTCTCAATTTTTCTCTAACATAATAAAAAAAAGCAGCTCGTCATGCTACTGACAAACCGGAAAGCCATGCAAGCTTTCCCATGATGGAAAACTTTGCTGTTACAAACTCCTGAACCTGGAGACTCCTTCCATAAATATTAAATAATATCTCCTTACTGAAAAGTCCCAAGTGGATTAGCTGTTGCTATGGAAACGATGCCCTACTAGAACAAGGGCATTAATATAAACATGTCAGTTGAATTACGGCTAGAACTAACGTCAGAGCTGCAGCTGTAGAAAATTATTCAGCACCTTCTAGCCAATCAGATTAGGGAATTCACCATAATTAATGGAATTTTACAACGGTGTAGCTAATTTCAGGTGCAGCTAATATAGTAACGGAGCATTTTCCAGAAGAAGTCATCGAGTTCACACAAGTGTGTTTCAGAATTTCTGTTTTAATTTGGTTTAGGTGTTTTTATCCATGGCACTTCAGATTTTCCTGTGGCGTAAAAGCTATTTATAGAGCTCAGACCTGCATGAAAAAAAAAACCCCAGCTGTTCTTAAAATAGTGCTGCTTAAACAGTCTTAGCTTTGTGGCCAAACTGAACGGGCCACTAACATGTTACTGCAGGAAAACTCTCGAGGAACACTGACACTTTTCAGTTGCTTATGCTCTCTTTCACACGCCATAGATGTCGAACAGCTACGCACTATTTCTATTTTCTCACTGAGGAAATGGGGTTAATTTATGAAAAACAGTCTCATACAGCTTGTTTTGTATGAACACTGGCTTGTGTGAGCTGCATTATTACTGGTTCTGTGTAGCATGCATGGAATAAACACACAGGGGTTTCCACTTCTAATATCGCTTTGCTCAATGCCAATTCTGTGGTTACCAACACAAGCAGCACATTGTAGAGAAGTGATTTTTTGTTGTTTTCGTTTCCTTACTCTCTGTTTACTGGTTGTTCATGAAGTTATAAACTGCGTTCTTTAGCACTAGATGATAAGGGCTGTTTGCCACAGTCCATCGAACACTGCCTCCACTTAACTCTGTAATCAGTTAATTAAAGACATACGTCATAAGCATCGCACAGGGGAACTGAAAGCAGGCTTTTCAGGAGTAGTCATGGAAAATGAAACAGTGAGGCCACAGTAAAGCCACGTGCCTAAAATAAACGTGCAGCTCCCGGAGCGTTCATGACGCCGCTGCTGACCTGATGGAGTGTGTTTCCGTAATGGAGAGAAAATAGCAAAAACATGCCTCTGTACCTGTGTGAGAATTAATAAAATACATCATGTCTGTCTTTCTAACGCTGCCCCCCACCCTTTCCCTTCCATGACAGATCCCTTTGCTCCAACGGACCCTTTCGACTCATCTGGCGGGAATGGTGGTTTTGCAGACTTTGGAAATATGTCAAAGGTAGGAGGGAGGTCAGCGGTGAAACGGGCTATTCAGTAATCAGACCACAGGAAAGCACAAGGACATTTTGCACCACACGTAGTTTACGTGGCACTTGTTATTTATCATCTGCCCATAACTGTTCATTTATGCCTCTACTTAGAATCATGAGGTGATTCAGAAGATAATTCGGGGAATTTCTAACTAAGCGTAGCTTTAATATAGCTCTCTGGCATGTTTTATAACATCCTCACACAGTACATATTGTCTTGTTTGCTAATGAGGTTGAGATCTGTTTATAAATCTGTTATCTTTGAAGGGATCCAGCCGGAACCCTATAGGCCGAAAACCCACCTACCCGCTGCCTCCGCCCAAAAAACCTGTACCAGCCAGACCAGCACCACCTCCATATGGTGAGTGTAATTAGTGTGTATGTGTGCAAGTGTGTGTCTGTGATCTATCCAGTTGATCCTCTTTACTATGTGGTGTTTATTGTGTATATACCCATTCGAGGATGTCAACCTGTATTCATTTGCATCAGAGCTGTTAGTCATGTGACTTAGTTGAATGTCATAACTGCATCTGTATGCCGAGAGACAGTGCATTTATTCCCTTTATTTTGATGTCCAAAAACTGTCCCATTAAGATAGTGTTTCTTATAAGAGACTTGGCGAAGATGTATCCAACAATTTTAGTAGATATTAGCTGAAGCTAGCTGTTAAATAGCACCTGGAGGCTAATTCACACTAATCACATTGCTTTTAGTCTTACAGAACAGATGCACTTCACCCAACATTTTAGTTGTGGCTGCTTTCATCCTGCTTTCCTCTCTGTATTAATTTTGTAGCTCAAGCCACACTCCCATGTTTATCCTTCTAAAAATAATGAACTAAACTATGGATCTAAAATCAATCAATAATCTCCAAACTTTTATCGTTTGGTGCTCACCCAGGTGTCTTGACCCACATCTGCTACTAGAATTAGCGCAGTAGTCAGCGAAGAACAGCATCATGATCTGCTCTGGTATTTCCCCTCACACTTTTGTTTTTCTAGAAGTATAAATGTATTTAGCATCCACACAATATACCGGGGAAAAGGTGTGGTGTGCGTCTGCCTGTACCGTACCTGTACTCTATATGACAGCGGTTAAAACTAGACCAAGACTAACGGTCTCCTTTCTTTTGTTTTTATTCAATCTTAGTTAATATTAGCTCACTCTTTGAAGCAATGTTGTTTCAGCCCCCTAACCATCATTTGAGTGAGATGAACATCAGTATAAGGAAGGGTAAAGACACCAAAAACAGTGCCACTTTCATTCTGAGTCAGCAAGTCTTTGGTGCCACACCCGAGGTTTGAACTGGCAACCTCTTGATTGCTGGTGCAGAACCCACAGAACCACAAGAGCCATCTACACCGTTGCTTGTTTTTTCATACATATTTTTTTTTTTCCAGCTTGATCCTGTGACCTTCAGCTTTGTTTGTTGTTGGCATGGTAAAAAAGAAAAAATGGGGGTGTCAGACTAGATAAGAGGGGTCATATTTCCTCCAGGGGGTACAGATAAACAGACAGGTTTGTCTTTTTGTAATACACAAAATTAGTTAAGTGAATGAAAGGTTTTGTATAAAATAAATAAATATGAAATTTGTACATGTTGGACATGTGGTGTCTCTGCGCCAAGGTTGGAAGGAGATTAGAAATGTCATCCTCATTAGAAGTGTTAAATATGTAAAATTAAGTAAAATATGCTTATTGTAGGAGTCTAAGCATTTTGGCCTTTAGTGTAAATTAAAAGCCTGTGGTAAATTACCTCTCCTAGTGTCTAATGCTTTATAGGCATACACAGGTTTACCTGACCTTTTTCTGTACTTCACTCATCCACATTTGTGTTGGATTTGTTTCATTGTCCATTGCTTGGACACTACACAGGACTATTCATATTCATCTCGGCCATTCGCTACTGTACAGCGAAGAACAGGTGATTTGACCTTTCACTCATGTGTTGTTTACACAGCTTGGAGCGCTGTGCTGTTTATGTGCGTACGGTACCACGTCGAGTCGTTTTCCTGTTGTCATTGTAGACATGGGTGGGGTGCTGCAGTGTTGCTCATATCAACGAGCAGAGGAAATGTGGAGATGGAGCAGGAGAGAGAGCATGAGAGAGAGAGTGTGTGAGAGTTTGCGTGAGAATTTGACCACCGTACACACTTCACACCCTTCAGCAAGTGTGAGGTTCCCACGGCTGGCTAAAAGCATCCATGCCTGCGTGTTCGCTCTGCAAATTTGAATAAATAACATCTACTTCTCTTCTGTGGTCTGCGTCACCTCCTCCTGATACTAGTACTGTTTAATAGTAGTAACACCTCTGCTGCTGCTACTACTCATAATAATAATATTGTTGATTTTACTACTAATTGGATTATTATTAATTATATAATAATAACAATGTGTGTGCCATTAGTAATACTAGTACTACTACTATTGATATTATAACTGTTAGTGTAACTATAATTATAACTACTCCTGTTATTATCTATTTATTTATTTTATGCTATTACTAATACTTTTCCATAATTTACTAACATGCTATAATTCTTCACAGCAGTTTTTCTAATGCTATTTTCTAATAATATTCATTGCACAGTTGAGAGCAAAAACTCTACACCTTGTTTCACAATTTATTTGCATATAATAAGAATTCTTCTAAAGAGACATTTCTAAAATACAATTCTTTACAAATCAAATAGCCCAAAAAGATGGAGGATGAAATGCAGCTGTACTGGTGCAAAAAAACTTGGAGGCAGTTATAAAGGCAAAAACCAGGCCATACATGTCATTATAACAGTTCTGTCACACATGCAGCTTTTAAACTTTATAGCATTTTTTTCCACGGTGCATATATTTGGGAAAAGTTATATTTTTGTCCTATTTAATCTGTCTTAAGGGTGTGCAAGCTTTTGCTCTTAAGTGTGTAATCTAAAGGGGAAATAATTGAATGTGAAGCCATTATGAGATTGAAAAATAAACTAAGTTGAAAGCTTTAGACATTGTGAAGTAGCCTGAGGTTCACACGGGTGGCTAAATTCACCCATGCCAGATTCTGCTCACTTCTCTCTCTCTCTCTCTCACCGTTTTCTGTTTCCTCTGCAACTTTCAGTAAATACCTCCCTTTGCTTACATGTTGTGCCTCACTTATGAGAAAAACAGAGGAAGCCCAAAACGAGTCTCTCACTTGCTCTGAGCAGCTGCTGTGCGACCTTTTGCACTCAGAGTGTGGCACATGGTTGATTGTCGATAGAGATGCATTTATCTTTCACAAGCCACATCGGCAGCTTTTTTTTTTTTTTTTCCTCTCAGCAATGTTTTTGAGGCATCAGCATCTGCAGACTGAAGAGAATCACCAGAGGACTGTGTACTACGAAGCCTATGGCTCAACAATCTTATGTTTGTCAACAGTTGTTGTAACGGCTTACGGGCGTTGTAATTGGTTTTGAAAGGTGGCTTGAATTTGCAGAAATGAAACTGTTGCTCTGGTTTTGGTACACCGCAAGTCAACCCCTTTAAAACTCTACAGCCTGAACTTATTGCTGCTCTTTGCTCAGGGGTCACGTAGTCGTACAGAACGTATGAACAGTGATTTTATCACAATTTATTTTCTGACTGATTTCCTCTCCGAACTGTTTTAGGCACAAGTTCAGCAGGAACTCGTAGAGGAGTTGCCGCTCATAGACAAACGCTCGGTGTTCCTCGCTTTCCGAAGCCGCGCGAGGACTCTTTCTCCTCGTCCCAGTCCAGTAGATCCGCCTTAACAGACTCTCTTGCTCTTGCAGACCTTAGAGCCGTAAGTTGAGTCAAATTAACCCTTGCTGGTGCGTCCAGCTTAGCCGGCACTGAGTGTCCCCTCAGGCTTCCCAGCACATCCCGTATCTGTGTCCATTGCGCTGCTTTCTGTTGCATTGTGCTGTGTTGAGTTGTATTGTTCATCCTTAGCTGCAGCCGTGTTGTCATTTTGTCTTGCGTCATAGCCCTAGTCCCAGCATGCGCTCTCTCCCAACCTTTCATGTCTGGTCAGCCAGCAGTACCTGTGACCTGTAAACCCTCTTGGTTTAACCGTTATGTATTATTTATGTTCTCTCAACCACAAACCCAGTTGTCTGTCATGTCTGCCTGATTTTGCTTTCTGCGCAGTGTCATTCACATGAATCTATTCGTTTTTCAGTTGTCAGTACCTGCAGAACTTAAGACTAACAGGTGAACTTTAAAGGAAAAGTCTGCCCTGAAGTCTGCATATTTAACATTAAATATATAAATATTCACATTATCATTAAAACCTTTTGTTTATACTTCTCACTTTACTCTTTCCTACATGATCCACATTTCTGCATGACACACAATTTGACAACCTGCTGACATTGTTGTAGGATTCATCTCTACTGAAATAAAACAGATCCGAAGCTTCGACTTTCATACTAACTTCACCGTCCACACCATGGCGACTCTCTGTCTCTATCTCTCTCTCTCTAACTCTCTCTCTGTCTCATCATCACGCGACTCTGGTGTAGAACGAATTACAGCAAAACGTCTACACTGGATTTCTCATTAAAATGGGAAAAATAAGCTCAATGCTCTTTTGTTTACAGGAGCTTGCAGCAGAACCTCACTGTTACTTAAGCCTGTGTGCGCCACACACAAGAACAAACCACCAACTTCGCACCAGAGTCACTACACACATCACAAATATTTCAACAGAAGCACATTTTCAGGGTAAAATTTTCCTGTTAAAAGCCCGGTTATGAAGCAGAAATTTCAAAATCATATTGTTACTGCGTGCAGCATGCTTCCTTTCGGCACCATTTTACACATCTTAAGCAATGTTTTAATATACAGATCATAGACATACAGTGGTGTGAAAAAGTGTTGGCCCCCTTCCTGATTTCTTATTTTTTTGCATGCTTGTCACACTTTAATGTTTCAGATAATCAAACACATTTAAATATTAGTCAAAGATAACACAAGTAAACACATCATGCAGTTTTTAAATGAAGGTTTTTATTATTAAGGGAAAACAATATCCAAAACTACATGGCCCTGTGTGAAAAAGTGTTTGCCCCCTAAGCCTAATAACTGGTTGGTCCACCCTTAGCAGCAACAACTGCAATCAAGCGTTTTCCATAACTTGCAATGAGTCTGTTACAGCGCTGTGGAGGAATTTTGGCCCACTCATCTTTGCAGAATTGTTGTAATTCAGCCACATTGGAGGGTTTTCGAGCATGAGCCACCTTTTTAAGGTCATGCCACGGCATCTCAATGGGATTGAGGTCAGGACTTTGACTAGGCCACTCCAAAGTCCTCATTTTGTTTTTCTTCAGCCATTCAGAGGTGGACTTGCTGGTGTGTTTTAGATCATTGTCCTGCTGCAGAACCCAAGTTCGCTTCAGCTTGAGGTCACAGACAGATGGCCGGACATTCTCCTTCAGGAATTTTTGGTAGACAGCAGAATTCATGGTTCCATTTATCACAGCAAGTCTTCCAGGTCCTGAAGCAGCAAAACAGCCCCAGACCATCACACTACCACCACCATATTTTACTGTTGGTATGATGTTCTTTTTCTGAAATGCGGTGTTAATTTTACGCCAGACGTAATGGGACACGGACCTTCCAGAAAGTTAAATTTTTGTCTCGTCAGTCCACAGAGTATTTTCCCAAAAGTCTTGGAGATCATAAAGATGTTTTCTGGCAAAACTGAGACGAGCCTTTATGTTCTTTTTACTCAGCAGTGGTTTTCGTCTTGGAACTCTGCCATGCAAACCATTTTTGCCCAGTCTCTTTCTTATGGTGGAGTCATGAACACTCACCTTAACTGAGGCAAGTGAGGCCTGCAGTTCTTTGGATGTTGTTGTGGGGTCTTTTGTGACCTCCTGGATGAGTTGTCGCCGCGCTCTTGGGGTAATTTTGGTCGGCCGGCCACTCCTGGGAAGGTTCTCCACTGTTCCATGTTTTCACCATTTGTAGATAATGGCTCTCACTGTGGTTCGCGGCAGTCCCAAAGCTTTAGAAATGGCTTTATAACCTTTCCCAGACTGATAGATCTCAATTACTTTCTTTCTCATTTGTTTTTGAATTTCTTTGGATCTCGTCATGATGTCTAGCTTTTGAGGATCTTTTGCTCTACTTCACTTTGTCAGGCAGGTCCTATTTAAGTGAGTTCTTGATTGAACAGGTGTGGCAGTAATCAGGCCTGGGTGTGGCTAGAGAAATTGAACTCGGGTGTGATAAAGCACAGTTAAGTTATGTTTTAACAGGGGGGCAAACACTTTTTCACACAGGGCCATGTAGTGGATTTTGTTTTCCCTTAATAATAAAAACCTTCATTTAAAAACTGCATGGTGTGTTTACTTGTGTTATCTTTGACTAATATTTAAATGTGTTTGATTATCTGAAACATTAAAGTGTGACAAACATGCAAAAAAAATAAGAAATCTGGAAGGGGGCCAACACTTTTTCACACCACTGTACCTGGCATGTAGTCTTCATGCCCTCTTTAATGTGAGAGCTTGGCTTTTTAACCTCAGAGTGAAAACAGGAAGTGGAGTAGTTTACCCTCCCACTCATCCTGACCCAAGTAGCAAACACCAAGGCCTTGTATTTGACAGTGCAGCTTGTGTTTAATTCCAGTTTCTGGTGTTAAAGCTACACTAGCTATTTCATTCATTTCATCTCCATTTTTGGATGCTAAACCTACTTTAGGATTATTATTGACAGTAATGATATGATTTTATCCTGTAGTAGACCGTACTTCCACTGTTAAGGTAAGTCTAAAATACGCCGATGTGATTTAGTCATGCGGTTTACGAGCACCGTATTAGTGCCTTTAGTGCTTAGCTACAGCTTTTGCATGCCATTATTTTACTGTATAAAGCCCTTGCATGTTGCTGTGCAAGCGGTGTCTGTTCCTGGTGTCCTTCTGTGTAGCATGAGCTTGTTTGTGGTGGTGTTTTGTTTTGCTTTTTTTTTCTTCCCTAAATTTAGTCCTGATTTTTTTAGAACTGTTATAATGTGTCTCTCTCCCAGGCCCTGAACATTTGAAGGTAAGTCAGCACAAAGGTTTGGTGACCACAACCCAGCTCTCTGTATGCTTGAGTGTTAACCACAGCATGCACCTACTCCACCCGATAATCACACACAATCCGTTTCGCTTCAAACGTAAAAACAGATTGATTCACCCGTGACCTTTTAACGGCATAACCAGCATGCATTTTGAATAAATGGTATTATAATGCATAGCATTTAATTAATATATGTGTGTAAACTCCTGAGAACTGTGTGGCATAGGGAAGTGTTTGGAAAGTTAAAGCCCTTGAAATGAATCTCACACAGAATGTAATGGGGTTCATGCTGTGAGTTGTGGTTTAGGTCCATCATATTTCTCACTGGTTACCTCACTAGTTATTCATTTGAGAAATTGTAATCACACATGTAATTCTGTGTGATTTTAGGGCTGTCACATTAATCTAAAGCAAAAATATCAATTCAAGACAGCCCAAGGATGTGGGTGAGGTTATGAGATTTAACTGATTGTTTTGCACGGGTTTTTGTGTTTTTTGTGGTAGCACAGCCGAGCATGTCTGATCATCAGATTGTCTAAAGGCATCGCACCTCCATTATTTAAATAAAACACCTCCATCAGACACAGCCAAAGCAATAAAACCTGACAGGTCATGCTGGTGTAGGAAAGTAATCAACGCTGAGGTGGTGTGATGCATTAACAGTGTTATCACACCAGAGTTGATCCCTTTCAAATAACAGCATGTCCTGAAGAGGTTTTTTTTTTTTTTTTCGTTTTATACCACAGCGATTTGCCAATTTTGAATCTGTTCGCAAACAACGTTGTTTTTTTAAACCAGTTACATTGATGTTGTCATCATTTACATTAAGGCAAATATCAACAGTCGTTTCCTTACCCATCTCCCTTTTTTTCCTCTTTTGAGGTTAATGAGACGCAATTGCAACTTTTCACGTTTCAGAGAAAGTCCTCTGTCCTGCAGACTGTTAGAGAGTCTTACAGAGCGCTAACACTGGAGACTCCTTCCATAAATGTTCAGCATCTCCTTACTAAATACTTTACCGCATCAACGGTTATATTGATGTTAGTTAAGAGCACGTTTTTAATCCGTTTATATTTAGCCATAGATTACATGTCCCAAAGAATTCGACAGTGCTGTGGTATAAATATTTTAAAAATTACAAAAGTAATTTTTTTGTTTTGAACTGATCGATTTTTTTTCAATCACCTCAATATGTGATTCGGTAAAATCCATGAATTAATCCATCCATTGCCGTGTATGCATGCGTGTTTGATTGCTGTGTGTGTACCGTGTTTCTCTGTCATGTCTGATGCAAGCCTCTCTCTCTGTCTCTCGCTCTCTCTTAGTACGGAAATGAAGTCGAACAGCTGGAGTGGGCCAAGCGAGAGAGTAAGAGGGAGGAGGAACGCCTGAGGAAGCTCCGCCTCCAGGAGCAGCAGGATCTGGAACTGGCTCTTGCTCTCAGCCGGGTCGACATGTCCAGAACGTGAGGCCAGTCCACAGAGCCTAGTCCAAAGCCCTACACTGCGCCATAGCCATCCTAAATACCACTTCCTCCCAGGGTAAAAAACAACAGAACACAGGGTCCATTGAAATTCTCACTGTCGAGCGTTCCCCCGAGCTTTGAGGCTCGCATAACTCAGTTGTTTTCTCTGCTGCTAAAATCGCACTCTGTCCTAAGCTGTCTTACACACAGGCAAACCAAATCTCTCATGGGTGCTTCCCA
Organism: Hemibagrus guttatus; assembly: GCA_033459395.1. Classification (NCBI taxonomy): domain Eukaryota; kingdom Metazoa; phylum Chordata; class Actinopteri; order Siluriformes; family Bagridae; genus Hemibagrus; species Hemibagrus guttatus. The sequence continues at coordinate 4,991,218 of JAUCMX010000022.1, read as the reverse complement.
GGTTCTTATTAAACCACGCTGCAATATGCCTCGAGACAAAATACAGAACTATTGATCAAAGGTTATATGAACTAAACATAGACACCTATTTAATAATATATATAAACCTGTTGTATTTTTTTTATACAGTTTTTTGGTATTGACTCTGGGCACTGAACTTTACCAAATACCGGTAGAAGAGAAAGTGTTATCATCAGTGGGCTTGATTCAAAAGACTCTCCTCCTTCTTCCTCTGCTCTGTTCGCTTTGGCTCTGAAATGACTTCTCTTTTATGAATGCACTGTATTTAACTACAACACCACATCATTTAGACCAAATACTGTCCAAAGAATGTTACATACCGACTCCAAACATATTAGACTAGTATTTTTGTATATATATATATATATATATATATATATATATATATATATATATATATATATATATATATATATATATATATATATATAAAAAATATGTATATATATTCTTAGACTAGTATTTTTGTGTATGTATGTATGTGTGTGTGTGTGTATATATGTATATATATATATATATATATATATATATATATATATATATATATATATACACACAAAAATACTATATGTATATTTATATATATAAAATGTCCAATACTCCTCACTCAAAGCTTTCTGGAAGGTTACTGGCTCTTTAACCAAAGTTTATTTTTGTTTTTTATGTAATGACTCTTTTTAAAAAGACTCACTAAAATATTCTATAATAAATAGTAGTAGCCAAAAACTGTATAGCTGACCACTCACTATACAAGTTATCCACACACTTATTGGAAATGTACAGTTTAATGTATATGTTACATGCTAGGCTTCGGGCTAGCTTAGCAAGCGATTAGCATATATGACAACCGTATTCACTCGTCGGACGTAACGATGAGCTCCGCCACTTCCTTCCTAGCTTAATTTTTCTTTATAATCCCTCTCTATACATTTAAGGAGATATACAATGAATACTATTCTGGTGCATCAAGCATTAATTGCATGTAAGAGTTAAAGTTGCCAGAGCGGAGCCGTATAATGCACCATTGGATTTTTGAGAAATGATTCAAGCTGTCGTCTGGATTAGTCAAGGTTTGGAAAAAAAACGTCATCATTCATCATTAAAGCTGGTTCTGTAATTAAATGATAATGAAATGAATTATTTTTATTGCATACATGCAAACTTCAGAGCTAGTATCAGTGCATAAACTTTAAATCCTGACCCCCAGCCTGACGGTTTTGTATAGTTTTAAGAATGCGTGATTTGATTTTTTACAAGGAAACCGCATCAACTGTGCAATTTTTCTGTTTGTTTTTGTTTTATTGGTGAAATGCTGTAGTTGTGTGAAATTATGAAGTACTAATGAAGGTTATTAATCTTATGGTCTTATCCTGTATATGGTGTTATTTCTTTATGTTCTAATATATTTATTGTGTTTGTCAAACACTACCTTTATATTATTTCCAGTTTCTATATATCAGCTGTAAAATGTGAGAGAAATATTTATATTTTGTTGAGTAAGACTTAATCACGTGTGTCGAATGGTCTGCTTATATGGATCGAAAAGTCCAGAAGTGATGGAGCTGATGGAAATGGATTTTATTTGCTTTGCTATTAAACTCAAACAACATGTGAAATGAGTAAGATTTATTTCTAACGAAGTCAAATTTCTTACAGATTGCAGATTCCTTCCGGATTACGGCGTGTTGGTTTAGGTGTCCCGCACCCCTGAAATGCTCCTTTGTCTTCCTCGAAATATGTCACAGATGCAAATATTGTTTTTAAATCAGAATGAGGGACTGTTATTCACATTTTGACTACTAAAGTGTAACTCCATGCAGGCTGTGTTCATGTGAAGCCCTCAGCATGAATCACACCTCTGCCTCAGGTTTCTTAGTGAGATTCCTCTCTCTCACACACACACACACACACACACACACACACGACAAACGTTTACAAGGAGTTTTGTTCTGAGTTGAAGTCACCATGATGCAGCTCAAAAACGTGAGTTTCTTCATGTCTCAGACTAATCTCTAGTATTTTCCGTCACCTCCGCCTCGGTATTGTGCGTGTGTGTGATTAATCATATTGTTGCAGGTAGATTTTCAGTTTCATCAGATTCCCCCAAAAGATTTGTTCCTGACTCATGTAGGTCACAGTATAACTGTAGTGTCACGTATAATCTGCAAGGGAAAAAATACTGGGTCTAGATGTAGCTTCATTAAAGACTGCGTGTCAAATCACAGTGAAGGCACATTCGAAGCACAGTGTAAACTTCCAGCAATGTTATTAACAGAAACTCTGGAATAAAAGATGCATGTGCTTGCTCAATAACCTAATTAACTTATGTAGAATTCATGTAGTCTTTATGTAGACTTTATATGGTCTTTATGTAGACCTTGTGTAGTTTTTGTGTAGCCTTTATGTAGACCTTGTGTAGTTTTTGTGTAGCCTTTATGTACACTTTATGTAGACCCTTGTGTAGTTTTGTGTAGCCTTTATGTAGACCTTGTGTAGTTTTTGTGTAGCCTTTATGTACACTTTATGTAGACCTTGTGTAGTTTTGTGTAACTTTATGTAGACCTTGTGTAGTTTTTGTGTAGCCTTTATGTACACTTTATGTAGACCTTGTGTAGCTTTTGTGTAGCCTTTATGTAGACCTTGTGTAGTTTTTGTGTAGCCTTTATGTACACTTTATGTAGACCTTGTGTAGTTTTTGTGTAGTCTTTATGTAGACCTTGTGTAGTTTTTGTGTAGCCTTTATGTACACTTTATGTAGACCTTGTGTAGTTTTTGTGTAGTCTTTATGTAGACCTTGTGTAGTTTTTGTGTAGCCTTTATGTACACTTTATGTAGACCTTGTGTAGCTTTTGTGTAGCCTTTATGTACACTTTATGTAGACCTTGTGTAGTCTTTATGTACACTTTATGTAGACCTTGTGTAGTTTTTGTGTAGTCTTTATGTAGACCTTGTGTAGTTTTTTGTAGCCTTTATGTACACTTTATGTAGACCTTGTGTAGCTTTTGTGTAGCCTTTATGTACACTTTATGTAGATCTTGTGTAGTTTTTGTGTAGTCTTTATGTACACTTCATATAGACCTTGTGTAGTGTTTGTGTAGACTTTATGTAGTCTTTAATAGACTTTATGTAGACCTTATATAGTCTGTATGTAGACTTTATGTAGTATTTATGTACACTTTATGTAGTATTTATGTACACTTAATGAAGACCTCATGTAGTCTGTGTAGACTTTATATGGTCTTTATGTAGACCTTGTGTAGTGTTTGTATAGACTTTATGCAGACCTTATATAGTCTTTATGTAGTATTTATGTACACTTAATGAAGTCTTTGTGTAGACTTTATGCACACTTTATGTAGTCTTAGTTTTTAGGTATTTCGTTTTTCTTACTTAAAATCTCGTGTTTTCAACAAAAAGACACTGGCATTGCCTTACGTTCTGCCGATGTACTGTGCAGCATGTTTGTGCATGTAAACATGTTTTTCAGTCTGTATTTCACCTTGACATGTGTTTACATACACGGTGACTGTCTCCTACAAGCATTCAGGACTTGGCATATTTCATGCAAACACAACACCTGCAAGGCTTGTGCAAACTTACGTACTCTTAGTGTGTCAGTGTTTAGTGTCGGTTGCTGGGCACAGGTGCGCTGGTGCTGCAAGTGGTGCTAATAAATTTTCATGACCATTTCCACGAATACAGGAAGAAGACACTAAACATAGTCAACCATCTTGGGATTAATCAGTTTGGGTAACAGGTTTGATCATATAGCGTGATCAGGCATAACATTATGACCACCTGCCTAATATTGTGTTGGTCCCCCTTTTGCTGCCAAAACAGCCCTGACCCATCATGCACTGTGTACTCTGACACCTTTCTATCAGAACCAGCATTAACTTCTTCAGCGATATGAGCAACAGTAGCTCGTCTGTTGGATCGGATCACACGGGCCAGTCTTCACTCCCCACGTGCATCAATGAGCCTTGGCCGTCCATGACCCTGTCACCGGTTCACCACTGTTCCTTCCTTGGACCCACACTTTTGATAGATACTGACCACTGCAGACCGGGAACACCCCACAAGAGCTGCAGTTTTGGAGAAGCTCTGATCCAGTGGTCTAGCCATCACAATTTGGCCCTTCATCAAACTTGCTCAAATCCTTGCGCTTGGCCATTTTTCCTGCTTCTAACACATCAACTTTGAGGACAAAATGTTCACTTGCTGCCTAATATATCCCACCCACTAACAGGTGCCATGATGAGGAGATAATCTGATAATCACATCTTCAGTCCATGTGTGTTATGCAGCAAGTGTAAGGGTTTCTGTGAGCTTGTGGATGCAGAAGACTTTAGTGAGTGCGTTACACTGCCAGGTGATGCAGCAGGAGCAGCAAAAAATGTGGATGCCTGGATTCACATGTCTTGGAGGAAGCACTATCCGTCAGTGTAGCTGGGTAGAGGTTGGGACTTGGCAGGTCACCAATTGGGGAGGGGGAAAAAACAGTTTTGTTTCTCTGGTTGATCAACTGTGAAGTTGCTGAAGTGACAGTGCTTATTTCTGATGAGTTATGATGTTGTGACCCCAACATACCAAAATAGTCACAGATGCAACTTGTGTAAATTAGCCCACGGCTTTGTTAGACTGTTTGAACGTCATGCTACTGTGTGGCATCTAGTTTAGTTATTTGGTTGGAATGTTAAAAAAAAAAAAAAGTTTTCTGTTTGAGAATTTGCTCGAGGTGAGTAGTAAATGTCATAGCACTAGACAGGTTTTATGCATCATTCCAGTACTGCAGTGTCATTTTAATACAGCTGTTCAATCAATCTAAGGCAAACTTTGTGGCTAAAATGGAGATGTGCAACAAGTGTGTGTGAATTTTACGCTCTGTTTTTGTTCGTATTCTATATATATAATGCAATCTCCCTATTAAGAAACTTCCTTTGTACGATTACAGTGTCAACCTCACACACTGTTTCGTTTCCATTTTCTCAGCGGTTGTGTCTTTCAAACAGCACACAGAAACACTTTTTTAAGGCCAAATTGTCAACTAAAATTAAATACAAGAGTTTGATCCAAGTGTGTAAAAAAGAAAAACTTCAACAGCTGGATGAATTTGTAGGTTTTTGGTATGTCGATTACAGCCATTTGAAATAACAGGACATTCCTCAGTGTGCTTTTCTGCTTACTAAAAGCTTCACAAGGGGCTTGAATCGGAGACTCAGGAGTGAGAAAGATTTAAGAAGTAAGAGGCCCGGAGAAGGGCCTAGTCTCTTCAGGTGATGCCGAAATACGGGGCTAGGAATTCGTTTTTTCCTTGGTGTTATTCTTTGTCGTTCAATGACGCCTCTCTCTTCTGAGCGTCCACATGTGTGGTTCATTTTAAAAGGCTTCTCGTCAGGCGTGCTCAGCCACATTCTTCTCTCGTTTTTAGATTTAGCTGCAGTGTGTCCAGTGTCAAGTGGGTTAATAAGAAGGCTGCCTTCAGGGATTCCTTGGACAAAAAAAGTCTTGTTTTCTTTTCTGAATGTGTTCATGATGATGGCTGTGTCAGGGGCCAACCTGCTGTACTTACAGCACTGTTTTGACGTTTTCTTCGGTTGTTTTTTAGCTTCGGGATTCAATTATGTTTCTTGTGTTTTTGGATCTTTCTAGAAAACAAAAAAGCTCCTTTTTGAGTTCATTTTACAACTGTGTGTGTGTGTGTGTGTGTGTGTGTGTGTGTGTGTGTGTGTGTGTGTGTGTGTGTGTGTGTGTGTGTATAGTTCCAACCCACCCCTACATTAATCCTGAAACTCACATTAGCAGCGTTTTTTATTTATTTTTTGGTTCTTAAACACATGTATATATTTAGAAAACCTTAAAAATGAGAAGCTTATATTGCTGTTTATGCGTGTTCTGGTAGTAGATGTTACTATCCTCAGAACAAAAAAGTGAAATGAGACTTCTACTTTTACACCTCACCAGTTTGCTATTAATAGCCTAGCTTGCATTTCTTCTTTTTTTTCCCCTATATGAGAAATTTTGTTCACCAGAACTGAACGTTTCTCACAAGCAGAACGCCGGAAATTTCAGCAACTGAGAAATGAAAATTCTGGTATTCAATCTGGTTGTTTACATGCTTTGGTTTTGTTTTGGTTTTTCGTTTGTGGTTTGGTGCTGTTCTTTATGAAGGTTATGAAGGTTGAGAATGAGTGAATGTGTGCAAACATGTGCCTTCATGATGAATACGCTCGGACGTTCGGCCTCGACGAGCCACCTTCAAACCCTTGTGTAAAAGTGCCATCTTTAAGCCCTGTCCCTGCACTTCTGGATCCTCAGCACTGATCCCAGCGCCCTCTGTCCAGACATATCTAAATTCTCTCTCTGTAATTATGTAAATGTAATGTTTGTATTTATAGGCGAAAGCCACAGGCTGCGGCCCTCGTCTCACAGCAGCTGGAAAGCATCTTGGCTTAAACTATAATACCCAATTCCATAAGCCTGAGTGGGGGTTCAGGAATAGCAGCTTCGTACCCTTGCCTTAACCGAATGCCGTGTTAAGGGTGCATGGTTACCAGTAATGAGCTTGTGTGCCGCAGAGTTTCTGGGGACTCCAAAGAAACATCAAAGCAGCCCATAATAAGAGGCTGAACTTAAATATGTGAGTTGTCTTTTTCTAAGACGCAGGACAAGTAGAAGGGGGGGAAAAAAATCACATGACAAGATGCACATGACAACAGGAATATATTCAAATTTAGTTTAATATGTACAATAAATACAATACTTACAATATCAAACTTCTGTACACATTCTTTAAAAAAAATAAGAATAAAAAAAAAAAATGCAGAGCATCTAGCTCTGGTGTATGTGCTAGTGTACAAAGGGGCTTGAACAGGTTATTGTACCTTCATGATACAACATCTAGAAAATATCTTAATTCCATGAAACCAGAAGGCTGAGGATGTATCAGACACGAGCGAACACACGGTTCTGGTCCCTAGAACAACTTGGAGGCAGTTTCAAGAGGAAAACATTGTCATCACGCATGATTTCAGGATGTCACGTTTTGCACAACCCTGGCAGCACAGCATGCATGCTAAATTCTTCACTATAAAGGGACTGTGTTAAACTTACACTTTGTTCCCAGTTTCAACATAGCTATAGATAGAGATATAGAGACTTTTAATATATTATAGGACCAGCCCTGCAGGTTGCTGTTTGTCCCCAAAACACTTACGCAGCGTTGAACTGCCTGCTCTATAAATCCCACGTAGTACCAGCTACACTGTTACAAAAGTTATAAAGAACAATATAAATCTTTATCGACCAAACAAAAAAAAGTCTTTTGGTCTTGTACAAAGGACTTAAATAAGGCAGTAATAAGGCTTTGGGTTTTTTTTTTTTGTTTGTTTTTTTTTGTCGATTGTCTTCTGTGAGTCTCTCACATGTGCCTCTTCATGTGCAGCGCCAGATGATCGGAGCGGGAGAAGGCGCGCTCGCACAGGTGGCACTGGAAGGGTCGGTGTCCGGTGTGCTTGCGGAAGTGACGTGTGAGCTCGTCGGAGCGGGCAAACTTCCAGCCGCAGCCTTCCCAGTTGCAGTGGTATGGCTTCTCACCTGAAAGATCGTAGGGGGGAAAATGATGTTAGTTCAGGATTGTTTAGTAATACTTTAGTAAAACAACAACAAACAAAATGTTAATGTGGTTATCGCATGCCCAAATTTTTTACTGTTTACTAAATACAAACAAACAAACAAACAAAACAAATCTGTTGTGTCAGCTTTACATGTTTGCTGTGCATGATCTCTCTCAAATAATCTTTTTTTAAGGGAATCACAGAGATTTAAAAAAAAAAAAAAAAAAAAAAACCTTACCGGTGTGAGTTCTGTGATGCGCTTTCAGATGCGAGCTCTTGGTGTACGTCTTGCCGCATCCGGCGAACGTGCAGGTGTGCGTGGCCGCGCGCTTCCTCGGCCAGGTGCGTCGCCCGCGCTTCGGCTTGGACTCGAGCAGGTCGAGCGGCGAGGACGGCGGAGTGAGGAGCGCGCGCGGCGCACCGGGCTGCACCATGCCGAGGCCGTCATCAAACATGCCCGCGTACGCGCGTGCTCCCGCGTAGGCCAGCGGCACCTGCTGATGCTGGTGTTGCTGCTGATGCTGCTGCGGCAGAGGCGCGTGGCTTGGGTAGTAGCCGTTCTGCGGGAAAGTGGTGCGGCAGATCTGCGTGTGACAACGCGCCTGGTCGTCCGGGCTGAGCGGCGGTGTCATGTTCCCCGCTGCTTGCGGAGAGACGGCGAGCCTCGGCTGTTCAAAAGTCATCGCGCACGATACGTTGCCCTCCTGCTTGATCCGGTGGCAGCTCTGTGGCACCATGCCCATCACGGGACCGTAGCCGTCCGTGCAAGGCTCAACTTTGATGCCCTCGATGAAATCCTGCCTCGGGAAAGGAGCGGAGTTCACCAAAAACCTCCCCTGAATTCCGATGCTGCTGCTGCTGCTGGTGGTTGTGCTCATGCCGTACGTGGTGTCCGCTTCGGAGTGCAACAGTTCCGCCACAAGGCTGTGGGAGTACGGTGGTGGAGGCGGCACGTACGCGCTCCCTGTCTGGTACATGTTGCAGTGCTCCACAGCTGAATTATAGTCCATGGGTCCCGGAGCGCTCTCCGGACCGGTCGTGTTGGCCAGAATAAACTCTAGATCCAAGAAATCGCTCAGATCCTCGTCGTCCTTTCTGGCACGACACGCATCCACGCTCGGTACAGCGCACGCCAGCGGCTTGTCCACTTCTCCCATCCACCTCTGCAAAGAAAAACACATTCAGGGTTAAGATTATCTTTCACTCGCCAGCGATCAGGGCATTTAACTTTCCTAACTTTAATACAGAGTTCGGCGTAAAATGCGCAAACAAAATGCGTAAAACACAACTTACACTTTCCCAAAGTTTCTCCTTCTGTCCGGCGAATGTAGAAATGGATGGCAGAATGGTGCTAGTTAAAGCCATTTTCCAAAACGTCAAAGTTATACTTTAAAAACTCTTTTTTTTTTGTTTGAGCGTTAAATAAAACGCTCTCCTCGTGAAAAAATTAAATACACGTCTGGTCCAGAGTTCGTTTTCTGTCCAACAAAGTTGCGCTGCTCCAGTGTCCTGAGCGGGCAGCAAATGTGTGGCAGGTAAAACCCTCCTCCCTTATAAACCCCGCTGCTGGACCAATTGTGCGAGCGGAGGAAACGGCGTTCAGGATGGAGATAGAGCGCCCAAAAATAGCCGGTATATAAGAGCAGGTCGACCGGCCTCTCTCTCTCTCTCTCTCTCTCTCTCTCTCTCTCTCTCTCTCTCTCCACACTTACTCTGAGTAAAACACACACGCTCTATCCCTCTGCCTGCGCTCATACTCGCATTTAGCTACTCTCGAGGGTGTGACGTCAGAGGCGGGGCGGGTTGATTTGCAGCGCGCATGCGCAACAGGCATGTCGCTCACAGTTGCCAGATTTGAGTGCCTTTAATCACACTGGGCGGTAAAATACAAGAGCCGTGCATCAGTGTGATCTGATTTGTGATATTTTGGTGGATCACCCGTGACTTTAAAGTCGCGCAGCATTCATTTGGAAAGAAAAAGAAAAAAAAAAGTGACATTTCGGGACTGCGAATAAGCCAGAAAAGTAATTACACCACAATATCAACTCAAAATAGTTCACTTAAAGAAGCAGTCTGGGTGTAATTTAAAGGCACGAAGAGACACATTCTGATGAAAAAAGAAACAAACGACCACAATATATTATTTTGTTTGTTTGTTTGTTTTTTATCCTCTAATTTCTTTTTTTTTGTTGATATCTGGCTACAAAAGACTTCACTGATCACTGACTCACTCTATATACTCTATATTATTTTCATAAGTGTGTGTGTGTGTGTGTGTGTGTGTGTGTGTGTGTGTGTGTGTGTGTGTGTGTGGCTAGAGGACCTCGAGTATATAGTGAACAACATTACACATTTAAATGACTGTCTCTCTGATACCAGTTGTGTTAAAACAGCAGGTGGTGTGTTATTGTTAGTTAGTTTTATTTTAGTGACCAGTAACTCAAACAGGTGTGTACACTTGCAGTACAGTGGCTGCTACTCATTCAGTAATAATAATAATAATAATAATAATAATAATAATAATAATAATAATAATAATAATAATAATAACAGCACCTCTCTGTATTTGCCCAGTGCGCATTTATGTATCTATATTCAAGTACACGTGATGAAAAGTTAATGACAGTGAGTTGAGGAAGTGAGGAACGGCGTTTGCTTATTTAAAAAGAAAACGCTGTTTGTTTGTTTGTTTGTTTGTTTGTTTTATTTATTTATTTTTATTGCATCAGTGTGTGAGAAACCGGTCCCCGTCTGCGCCCAGCCCTTTAGTAATCGCCAGGAAGACGACGGCGCGCTCGAGCTTTTGTGTGTGTGTGCGTGTGTGTGTGTGTGTGTGCGTGCGTGCGTGTGTGTGTGTGTGTCCGCGCAGCAGGTTTGTCTAAACGCGGGCGCCGCTCGTGTCTCCCTCTCTCCCGCACGCCATTGACGTGCAAATGAAGCGGCGCGTTCAGGTGCGGCGACGCGCCGATCGGCGCTGCGATTTATTCGCTTTGTTTACGGATTCATTAAGTTTCGCTAATGATCAGTCCTCGGGTTTTTTTTTTGGGGGGGGGGGGGGGGGGGGGGGAACACGGTGGAGTTGGCAGGGGGAGTCACTATAATATCCCTCACTACAGACGTTTATCACGTTACGTGACATGCAAACGGTTAATGGATAGATCTAGTGGGGGCGCGTTTGCATAAAGAAACATCTAGTGTCATTTTAGCCAACTGATTTACATACATCATTAGGTGACAGATACCAAAACCAGGAGTGATGGCACAGTTTCACACCTGCTCTGAGGAGATCTTTCACTCTCTCTTAATGGTACATCTTTAGTACTTGAAGTTCTGGGGAGGGGGGGGGGGGGGGGGGGGCACCATACCTACTTTGAAGGTATTAAGTGGTCCTTAATGAAGTCTTAACAGTAGCACCCAAGAAAAAGTGGAGCCTTATCTCTAAAAGTGTACACTGTCTCGCATGTTATATCACCCTGACTCACATCACAATACGATCAGATTTATAATGTTTAAAACCACACAGAATTAGCCTAGTAGCCAGGTAAGATATCTATCCCATGCTTTTGATTTATATGATGCACACACTGTGACTCTCGTCTCTCAGGTGCTACTCATTCTTTTGCACCTTTGGTATGTTTTATTTACGTGGAAACATGGATAAAGTGTACGCACTACATGAATAATGGGTATCATTTGAAAAAGGCGTATCACCCCAGTGACTAGAAAAGATGCAGCTTAACTAATTATGTCTTTTTTACTTTGTGTTTTTATTTCTTTTCTGGAGACGAGGCTTTACTGTCATGTCCCCAGTACAGTATGATTAGCTTAATTGAACTATAATTAATTCTGAGATGTACACTGCATACACCTTCCTAGAAAAGTTAGAGCTACACCCTTTAATTGTGTGCATGGAAATATATGGAATGGAATGAGAAGTGTGTGTGTGTGTGTGTGTGTGTGTGTGTGTGTGTGTGTGTGTGTGTGTGTGTGTGTGTGTGTGTGTTTCTCTCCTTTAAGCACTTCGGCTCCACAAACCAGGGTCAATATCGAATTCCTGTGACAAGTTAGAAATCCTTACATTTTACACCAGATTTTGATTCGAATGCTTTTTTTTTCCCATTGCACAAAGTGACAGCAATCATAAACACACATCACATGCGCCATCAAATTCCTTCATGCCACTTGACGTGTGTTTGTAAGCTTTTAGAACATAATGATTAGATTTAATCTCAATATGGCCAACCCCCATACACTCCCAGCCTCATAACAGCCATCATTTCTAAGTGATGTGTCAACCTACCATGTGTGTGTGTGTGTGTGTGTGTGTGTGTGTGTGTGTGTGTGTTTGTGTGTGTTTCTATGGGAGCTCAGTGTAAAACATGCACATTGTAATTTCCATGCCTCAGTCTGTGTTTGTGTGTTCAAACTCAGATGGACAGAGTGTCCTGTTTGCAAAACCCGCCTCTGTATTCACGGAAGCCATCGAAAAACATTAGCTCACTGCGGCCAGTCTCACTTTTACTGATGTAGTTTCACTTGGAGAAATACTTACATTGTCATTGTCTTCTCTCTCTCTATTTCTCTCTCTCTCTCTCTCTCTCTCTCTCTCTCTCTCTCTCTCTCTCTCTCTCTCTCTCTCACTTATAACTGAAGACAGACTGAAGGCTTTCCAGTTTTTTGAGCCTGTGATGATTCAGATGTGAATTAATACACAGCGGTTACTCACATGTTGGAGCACCTTAGGGGTTGCATCTTTCGGGTTGAATCTGGGCCAAAGCCTGATGAGCAAATGCTTCCCAGACCCAGTGTTTCTTTGCACAATAGTCTTGATGGTGTAACAAAATCTATTGCCAAAAGAGCTTGGAGGTCACAATGCTTAGTAACTGAGGAGAGACAACACAGCGAAAAATAATCAATGATATAGTGGTGTAATGCAGCCTGAAGTGCAATAACAGCGTGTCTCAATGTGTTTAATTCCTCTTATACCACAGCAATTGGTCAATAATTACAATTATTTTGATCAGTTAAAAAGCGTATACATTTTTAAACTGTACATAGCAGCTGTAAACTGTTGTAATCTGAACAGAATATATAATTTTTTCTGTCTTTTGTCTTTAATATAGATAAAAAAAAACAAGACTCCTTGATTATATGTTTGTTAGGTGAAGTGTCTATCATAAAAGTCTCTAGTGCGTTAATATAAACCTGTGATTTGTGATCGATCAACACTTTCCATATAATCAGAGTAGAGAATTAAATAGAATAAATTCCTCTATTTCACATTTTTATTTCAAGTTACTGAGTGGCATTTTGTTTCCAGACTTTGAGAAGTAAGACCTCAACATCTGCTGACGAGGATGTGAATGCTGATCTTTTAGCAAGTCCTACGCAACCTCCATCATGCTTCCACACGGAATGCAGGAAACAGAAGGCATTTCCCTGGTGGGCTCATTTTAATAGTAAGCTTCTATCGTCACTGCTCTTTTCATGTCACTGTGCAGATGTGTTATGTCTGTGTGTACGTGTGTGTCATGCCCCGGGTCACTGTGGTTCACTTTCTCCATGCCTGAACTAATTACCTAAATGTTCTGTAGCAGCGTTACAGTATAATACACATCCAAACAAAAGCGTCAGAAACTGGCAAGAGTGGGGGGTTTTTTTTAGGAGAACTCAAACATGCTCAAACTCGTGGCTTCCATCAAAGAGTCTCATTACATATGTCTTTTTGTCTTCTTGCTTTTGTCTCACAGTAAATAAAAGACCTAGGGGAAAAAAAACAACTTTACGAGCCTTCAAACCAACCAAAAACCTTCCCCTCCTCCACAAATAGTTATGGAGGCTGTACTACTTGTGAAGGAAGGCACTTGTGGAGCATCCTATTTGGGTGTCTTTCTCCAGTTTGAGGTCCAGTTTCAGTCGTCTACTTTTTCAGCACATTAGTTTGTTGTGCTCTTGTTTTATACCTGCTGGATACGGACTTTCAGCCGGGCCGAGAGAATGGAACAGCAGTGAGTGAGTGAGTGAGTGAGTGAGCACTGTGCTTGTGGAAAGTGTGTGAGGGAAAGAGAGAGAGAGAGTATGACGGCGAGTGGGCTCCTGACCGGGCCTTTTATACCGGGTTATTTTTAAACGCACACCCCTTGCTTATTGCGGCGTTTCCTCTCTGGGCCACTCAGGAAGCCAGTTTGGTCCCATTTCCTGCACACACGCGGCCAGATTCGCACAGAATCACAGAATGATAGCATTGAGACTCACGGGCTCTGCAAAGAAAAATAGAGAAAGTGGGAGTGGGATAGTTCAGAAATGAAAAACAGAGATTGGCTGGCACGTGCAGCCATTTTTGCTGGAATTCAAAGGCCTGGCTTGCGTCCAGTTCTAATTTCAGTACACCTCAAATATTTGTGGAAAAATCCTGGAACAAGAACGGCGTTCACTTTGGGGCTTTTTTTTTTGTTGCTTTTTTTCCACTATGCGCACCTGATGGTTGAGGGCCGCTCTGTTCTTGCTCTGTTTTGCCCAGCGACTCAGTCAAAATGAAACAGGTCTACACGCACACAACTGAAACAAAAAAATGAAACCCAAAAAAGCAACAGCACCTTATAGTCGAGCCAGGGAGTGTTTCTCTCTCGCTGGCTTACATAAGACTGGGATTAGGTCCCATTACATCATGTTGCCGTTTGCCGAACATACAGCTTAGTGATTTATACACACTTGGGGCTGCGTCTTTGGACCGACTCGACAAACCTGTACAAATATAATAGACGGGATAAACTCTTTTTAGATAGACTTCAGCTGAAAACCTGCTGTAGTTGATGGTAAATTGTCTGTTGGATGTGTACTGTGCTTTGTACACGATGCCAGGACTTTCAGGCCCATGGGGTTTTAATGATGTGTTGCATCACTAAATTCCCAAACGACTCGAGGCCTCACAAGGTGTGTTATGAATCAAAAGGGCACACAGCACCTACAACGTCTTCGCAAGGTCGTTGCGGGTTTACGTCTTCCCGATTACGCTCCTTAGGAAATTGAGACTTACAACACAATGGTCAGAAAGCGCTGATTAATTTCTTAATAACAGTAGAGAGTAATTCCAGCTCCAGGGTTTATATAAACACTCTCGCTCGTTCGAATACATTATGGTTTCTATAGCTTTCAATAAGCATTCTGACGTCATAAAGTCTTCAACCCCAAGTCTTCATTTAAGAGTAAGTGTTTTATTGCTTACATATAGGATTATTGCATCAAAGCGATTCACACTAGAGTCATTGTGTGAATCTGAGCCTGTGCTGTGCTGTGGGTCAGACCCTGCACACTGAGGCCTCAAAGACGTAACTGGGTGTTGGTGTACAGCACACAGGAGAGGGACATGCTTTTCATTTGTTAGCTGTTAACCCTGGCCCTGTTTTCCGGACCGAGCACAAACACATACCTGCCTCTTGAAAAGTTTTATCTGGGTGGGAGGAGCTCTTGAAAGGTGGCTTTTGTTTGATTGAAAGAAACGAGTATGTTGTGGAATTGGTTATAGAATGACGTTAAGGGAGTCAGCGAAGGGAGCAGGAGTCAACATGACTTCACTTGATTCACTTAATTCACATGATTCACTTGATTCACATGATTCACTTGATTCACATGATTCAAATGTAGTTTTTAGACACTGGATATTTCATATCAGATAATATTTCAATCTTTTGAAATATTAATTTATCAATTTCAAATATTTCAGAAATATTTCATTTCATATAATAAATGTTTTTCATTTCTAATTCATGTAGTTTTATTATATGCTTATATGACCACCCCCTAATTATTCATTTATTTCCACATATGATTATTTTTTTTCAAATGATTCATTTTTCAAATCAGTCTTTACACATGTTTCATTTTTCAGATTTTCACACTGATTTCTTTTCCACATGATCCATTCATTTCCCTGAGTCATTTAACAACATTTTTTACACGAATCATTCATTTTTTTAAATGATTTTTTTTAAACCTGAGTATATCACATTTGTTTTCATGATTCATCTTCATAGGAATTTATACACCAAGTTCATTCATTCTCATTGTGATTTATGATTTTTTTGCGATGATATTAATCATGCAAATATTTTGAATGATTTTTTTTTAATATAACCCCTCCCCCATTTTCCAATTATGTTTACACTTGTTTTTTCTACATGACTGGCTTAAACGACCCACGTTAATGTTTCGCGTATTGGGAATTCACTGGGTTTCATTTTTTCTTCGTGATTTTCTCACATGAATACCTCTTTTTCACACGCTATCGCGTATTACTCACGTTTCTGGGCATAATGTGTCAGAATGCACTTTCGACATGATTGACATAAACACGTAATCATATATATATATATCATTCTGACACCAATTTGTCCGAACAAATCAAATCTCATTAATCATGTGACTGCTTCATTGTGAACGCGGCACAGACGTAAGGCCTGAGTAAAGTGGCTCTGTTTCATTTCTGCTGAAGCCTGCCACAGACATGCACGCAAGTGTGCTTGAATCTGCCGCCTCTAAATTCAGCCAGCTGAATAAACAACACACACACACACACACACCCCTCGTCATCGACATACCTGTACAGCCTCACAATTGCTACTATTTAGTACCGGACCACCTGCTTGGGCTTGCACCCATCTTTCTGCCACATACCCCTGCATTTTTTGTGCTTTAAAGGAAATGGCTTGAATTTTTTTTCTCTCTCTGCTCCTCAAGAAGAACGAACAGATTTCTTTAAGTCGGATTCTTGAAGGTAGAAGATTAATGGCAAGCAGATGTAAAGACACACAAATGTGAATGCTGCTGTTCAAGAACGTATTAGGGAAAAGGTTCATCAATCTTCATCATCTTTTTTTTTCCTTCTATTTAACTTACACAAAATAGAATTGGCTCAGAGTTTAATGGCAGCTTTCTCACCTCAACCCATTTGATAGTCACTGTTTGTTGTACATGAAACTGAAATGACAACAACACTGCGCTGTTCCGGTCAATGAGTTTCCACTTAAACATGACTCATTCCTCGGTGTTATTTCTTGTCATTTTTACTAAGAAATGTTTTTATCTTGTGCTCTACTATATAATATGTTAGCAATCATCGAGATGATTGTCATTATGTAATTCTGTAAGCAAATCCTCCTTCGAGGGCTTTCTTTCCATGCGTACAGCATCCAGACAATAACAGAGCAGCCTTATGCCCCGAATTAACAACCTCACGTTCTGTAAATCGCTCTCACAGATGATCCTCTGCAGCTGGTGAAGGTCAGAATCTGAGCTTTGTTCCACCTGACAGCTTTATTTTATTTATTTTTTTTACCTGAATTTAAGGTGAAAGTAGGTTCACTTCACTCAGAGGAACATCAGGGAAGGGCTCAGTATATGCTACGCACTTTCGCTGTGATCAGCAGAGGAAACAGGACACCGGTGGGTCAGTCTGACTGCTGCCCTCTGCTCCGATACACACCGTGTTAATAAAACGGCCTCTCGGGTCACTTCCTGTACACGCTGCCAATGCCGTCATCGCATGCGGATGGACCAATTACACGGCTACTGGCGGGAAGAGGCGACACGACTGCGGCGGAAATGCTGATGGTGCCGTGATGTGCTGCCACTGGGACCGAACGCATGACATAATGACGGTGATTAATAGAATAAAACGCTGTAGAATTCTGATAAGATCGTGTTCTACAGCATCTATATTAATGAGCTCATTTCTGTAGTTCTATAGTCATGTAATTATTAATTGATAAAAAAAGAGAAGGTGAATAAGAGGAATAAAACACACGAGGTTGTTAACGGAAATGCAATTATTTTAGGGTGATTAGTAAGTTCAGAGAAACGTCATTAGTGTCATGACATAAGAAGCACAGCTTATATAAAAGCTCAAGAAAATACAAACAACTGTAGCGTTGTTACGGTATCATGACCCTGTCATAAGTACTCATAAAAATCTTATGAGGAGTAATAAGAAACGCACTTTATTAAGAGAAACAAAAGAAATTCGGTGTCACTGTGGTGTCGTGACATGCTCGTAGAGATGACATAAAGTCTTATATGAAGGAATAAGAAACACACTCAGGAGCCAGAAACGATATTCGTAATGTCTGTCATTATGATGTCATAAAATAGTGTACATTAAAAAAAAAAAAAAAAAAAAAAATACTTTCAGGGCCAGAGAACAATATACCTAACTGTATCTTTTTATGTCTTGACGTTGTTATAAGCAGTCATAAAACTCTAATAAGAAACACCTTTTTATTAAGAATCGGTGAAAATATCCACAATTGTGTCATTATGATGTCACTTCAAAGCAATGAATAAAAGCTTATAAGCAGAAATAAGAAACCCACTTTACTTAAGAGCCACAGAGGATCATGTCATGTCATTGTCACAAGTAATCCTAAGCATCCTCAACTAAAAATCCTAAACATCTGATCATTATTATTATTATTATTCAGTCATTCTGTCATGAAGAAAGGCTAGTGTAGGACATGGAACCCTATCAGCAACACCCTAATGTAAAGTGTTACCAAATATAGTCATAGTGCGCTCATTTCTGTAGAGTTTAAGTTACAGAGGATGTCGAAATAACGTACAAATCTTCAATTTATGATATTTCAGTCATTGTGGAAACTGAATGACTACCCAGCCCAAATCAGTTAACCCACTCCACACGCCAATCTGTAAAAGTGGAACAGCGAGGTGAGAGCTCAGCTGTAACAGTTCTTGACTAATGAGTAAATTAGTGAACGTGTTAAAGGGAGTATCCCCAACACTGACTAATTATGGATCGTAGGCTTGGCTGAAACAGTGGGCCGCAGATCAGTTGAAAGAGTTGTTAGCTTAGTCAAGAGTAGTAGCGACGACACGCGCACTCACGCGTGGGGGAGCGTCCTCTTCAAAACCGAGCCTGCTCATTGGTCAGGTCGAGCGCGTAACACAGTTGTGATGCCTGGCTAGCTTCCTCGTTTCTGATGTTTGCCGCTTTGCCGCTGAGCTCGGAGCAGGTAGGGAGGAAGTGGTTGCGTTTGCTGCGGCTACACACACCCGCTCTGAATGAAAGACCGAGTTTCACAGCTAGACAGAAAACAACAACGCCCCTTAATGGTGTTAAAACCGTTCGCTCAAAACACTGTGCTTTAAATCAGTGTTGGAGCTGTCGGTTAATCAGGTTTCTGAAGAGAAGAAAATCCCCTTGACTGTTATACAAATCGCAGCATTTCTCTGTTTCTAATTTACAGTGTTACCTTAGTCTTCAGTCATGCGTGTCCAAAAATCTCAATTCCAAATCATGCTCTGGGTTTAACACACGGCATCTTACTTCATACAGATGACTTCTCTGTGTCTAGAAGATTTGGGATGCGGCTGGGGAGTAGTGGAGGTTTGCAAAGTACACATAATACCACTATTTACTTTGTGATTCCATCCATCCATCCATCCATCCATCTATCCATCCATCCATCCATCATTCCACCCATCCATCCATCCTCTCTCTCTCTCTCTCTCTCTCTCTCTCTCCTCTCTCTCTCTCTCTCTCTCTCTCTCTCTCTCTCTCTCTCTCTCTCTCACTCTCTCACTCACTTAATAACACAAGATTGTCCAGGTATCTGGTATGAAACCATGAGGCCCAAACTCCTCTGTCCTAAAATTTTTCCATGGTGGAAAACCGTTACAGGTTTCCTTCAGACTCTTACAAAATGCTGAGAGACTGGAGAGTAATATCCTCATCAGCATCAAGATTTTACAACACACATCACTGCACATGAGTGCTTCTTCAAAACCATTTGCCCAATCAGATTTGAGATTTTGAGAACTTTTAAATATTTAATAATATAATTATTAATAAATGCACTTCATTATTGTGTCTATATACTGTACAGTCTCTCGCTGTTTGTCTTTTGTCTCTCTATTCCAGAGATATGATGTGCTACATTTTATAATATTCCTCTTCTCTAGGCTCTAAATTATTTTGTTGTTTGTCTCTTATAGTTAGAAACCATGAATCACTGGGTTGTGTTCGGCAGTTTGACGGTGCTTTGTGTCGAGGCGGTTGCTTTCTGCATCGGACAAAAAAAAGGCAAAGAAAAGCAAATAAAAGCACAAAGGAGAGGCGGGTTGGTCTTGGAAAAAATTCCAATTTGAGAATAGATCACAGCTCTGTAGGTGCAGCCATAAACTATTTTGAGTCGAAAGAAAAAAAAAAGAAAGAGAGAAAATGCAGCTTCAAAGCATGATAAGGCATAATCTTCTGAAATGCTTTGGATATTTTAGGAATAATTATACACATCTTTCTACACACATCGCTGTATTTACAGAGCTGATACTCACGTGTGTGTGTGTGTGTGTGTGTGTGTGTGTAATAAAATGAATTTCCCTCCCAGTGTCTGTAAACAGCTCGAAGGGTTTCAGAGAAGTTACACAAACATGAATTAAAAGATTTCAGTCAAGAGATCAGTCACCTGGAGCAGATTTGAATGTAAGGAGTCAGACACATGGTGATGTGTTGCTGCTGCAGTCACCACCTCAGACCTGGTTCCTTTACAATCACAGAACATCCTCAAATGCTTTATTCCTCTTATGCCACAGAAATCTGCCAAGAATTAAAACTGATCTGATCTCTTTAGGATTCCACAGAGTTTTTACGGGACTATTGCTCGTTTTTTGCGGAAAACTATTCAAATTGCTGCGAGCACTCCTACCAGTGATGAGACATACAGTGGTGTGAAAAAGTGTTGGCCCCCTTCCAGATTTCTTATTTTTTTTGCATGTTTGTCACACTTTAATGTTTCAGATAATCAAACACATTTAAATATTAGTCAAAGATAACACAAGTAAACACATCATGCAGTTTTTAAATGAAGGTTTTTATTATTAAGAGAACCCAAGTTCGCTTCAGCTTGAGGTCACAAACCTACCGATCTATCAGTCTGGAAAAGGTTATAAAGCCATTTCTAAAGCTTTGGGACTCCCTGCGAACCACAGTGAGAGCCATTATCTACAAATGGTGAAAACATGGAACAGTGGAGAACCTTCCCAGGAGTGGCCGGCTGACCAAAATTACCCCAAGAGCGCGGCGACAACTCATCCAGGAGGTCACAAAAGACCCCACAACAACATCCAAAGAACTGCAGGCCTCACTTGCCTCAGTTAAGGTGAGTGTTCATGACTCCACCATAAGAAAGAGACTGGGCAAAAATGGTTTGCATGGCAGACTTCCGAGACGGAAACCACTGCTGAGTAAAAAGAACATAAAGGCACGTCTCAGTTTTGCCAGAAAACATCTTGATGATCCCCAAGACTTTTGGGAAAATACTCTGTGGACTGACGAGACAAAAATGTAACTTTTTGGAAGGCCCTGTGTCCCATTACGTCTGGCGTAAAAGTAACACCGCATTTCAGAAAAAGAACATCATACCAACAGTAAAATATGGTGGTAGTAGTGTGATGGTCTGGGGCTGTTTTGCTGCTTCAGGACCTGGAAGACTTGCTGTGATAAATGGAACCATGAATTCTGCTGTCTACCAAACAATCCTGAAGGAGAATGTCCGGCCATCTGTCTGTGACCTCAAGCTGAAGGGAACTTGGGTTCTGCAGCAGGACAATGATCCAAAACACACCAGCAAGTCCACCTCTGAATGGCTGAAGAAAAACAAAGTGAAGACTTTGGAGTGGCCTAGTCAAAGTCCTGACCTCAATCCCATTGAGATGCTGTGGCATGACCTTAAAAAGGTGGTTCATGCTCGAAAACCCTCCAATGTGGCTGAATTACAACAATTCTGCAAAGATGAGTGGGCCAAAATTCCTCCACAGCGCTGTAACAGACTCATTGCAAGTTAAGGAAAACACTTGATTGCAGTTGTTGCTGCTAAGGGTGGACCAACCAGTTATTAGGCTTAGGGGGCAAACACTTTTTCACACAGGGCCATGTAGTTTTGGATTTTGTTTTCCCTTAATAATAAAAACCTTCATTTAAAAACTGCATGATGTGTTTACTTGTGTTATCTTTGACTAATATTTAAATGTGTTTGATTATCTCAAACATTAAAGTGTGACAAACATGCAAAAAAATAAGAAATCAGGAAGGGGGCCAACACTTTTTCACACCACTGTATGTAATGACTTCCTATAAGTGGGTACTACCACCGTTGGGCCCTTGAGCATGGCCCCCAACCCCCTCTGCTCCAGGGGAACTGCATCATGGCTGACCCTGCGCTCTGACCCCAACCCCCAAGGATGGGATATGCAAAGATAAATAAAGGCTACTTATAACTTATAAGTACTCGTATTTGACACACATCAATCTAGGAGAGCTTAAATAATGTCACATGACGCATCTTGGTCCAAATCTACAGAAAACATGCTGCAACAAGAAAAATTGCAAGCTCCTCTGAATATCAGAGAGTTTGCTTAATTTTGCGCTAATTTCTGTGATCACATAAGTACTCACTTCTGGAGGAACTGTTTATCTATTTATAATTATAGTTTATGTTGCGGGATGTCCGTTAGCTTGTCTACAAAAAGCTAGAACGCAAAATCTGAAGACTTTCCCAGGACAGAACCATTTCTGCCAGTTCCAAAGCACTGACACTGGAGAGTTTTCCTGTGAATGTACCGTTACTATAGAAATGATAACGTATGAGAACGATAACGGATTAATCTAAACCTAAGCTGCTGTAATAGAAAACGAACCAGCACCTCCTAACCAATCAGAGCCATGCTGTGGTTTCCATACAGTTAAAGTAGCTTTTTTTTGGTAATTATTCATCACTCAAGATGTCAACAGCTGAATACAAGTGGAAGGAAATCATCTGGAAAAAATTCACAGCCATATGACTACGATACAAAGCTGGGAAACGGTCCATGCAGGATCACTTGCCAGAATCCATTTAAACGTGTGTGTTTCTGGCTCACGTGTTGATGGCTGGTTTTATCTCCGAGCTGTCCGTTACAGTTGTGTGAGGATTTTGGGTACGGTTGATTTAACCTGATTAAGTGACTTGGCTCAGACTTGCTGTGTGTGAGAGCGGGCTCGAGTTTCCTCCACCTGGAGTAGGGAGTGCACCTCTGACATAAGCCCGGGCTCAGGCCAAGTGCATGGTTCTCGTTCGTCACCCCTCCCCTCCCCTCCCTCCTTCCCACGAGGTGATGTAGTCATTGCAGGCTTCTCTCTCTCTCTCTCTCTCTCTCTCTCTCTCTCTCTCTCTCTCTCTCTCTCTCTCTCTCTCTGGACCTGGCTGTGTTTAGAAAACACTTGTACGATGGTCACTCGGCAACGGCATGCGTTACGCAAGACTGTATGAGGCTTTTCAAGAGAACGAAGTCAATTTGCCATCTGTCTGATAAAGGAATGTTCTTCTGGATGGGACGTCGTGCGAGCTTTGGGTGAAAGGTCGAAAGGATTTCTCGTGAATTGAGTCGTCACCTTTTCTGAGCCGTGACCTCTGACCTTCTGACACCCTTCAATTTAAAGTCAGCCTCCTCTCATGGAGATGTCAGTCCGGTGCTTACAGACCTCCTGCACATGTTTGACCTCGGCCTGGGGCAAGAGTGTGTCTTAAAGCCCTACCGTGTACTGCATTAAGCACGTGTGATGTTATTGTTTAAGTGGAGAGTGTGTGTGTGTGCGTGTGTGCGTGTGTGTGTTTGTGTGTGTGAGAGAGAGAGCATGTTTGAACACATCAGGTAGAGGATTTGTTTCTCTTGCTGTGCCATAAGGGGATAATTGCTCTTAAGGCCTGGTGCTATTAAGGGGAGGAATGTGTCCCTTTATAACATCAGTGCAGCTGTGCAGGTTCACTACAGATAGAGGAGATATGATAAGACAGATGTTCTGTAGATCTTTAACTAAAGGTCAGGTAAAGGTAATTGTTTACTAGCTGTAACTTTGACCTAGGCTTAACTCAGCCTCTCTCTCTCTCTTTCTCTCTCTCTCTCTCTCTCTCTCTCTCTCTCTCTCTCTCTCTCTCTCTCTCTCTCTCGTTCTCTCTGCTTTATCTGTGACCAGAACACAGAACCAGGACTGGTGGGATTATCATCCCATGTCTTAATTTCTATGAATTCATATCATTCACAAAACTCAACTATTTTCCTCTAGAAGGGTGCAAATTCATGAACACTTGTACAATTGAACAATTTCCTCTTGTTTAGGATTCCACCCTTCTGTCTGAGTCACCTTGTTATTCTCAGGGTGACGACCAGTCTGAATGCACATGCAATTTTTTAAGAATGAATCAGCAGTGAACTTTTGCCACACCTGCTACACCTTTCTCGCTAAAGTCCATCTAGACCTGCACACTGATGTTCTAAGCTGAGTGTCTGAGCAGCTAAACAGAGAATATCTCTCTCTCTCTCTCTCTCTCTTTCTCTCTCTCTCTCTCTCATTGTCTCTCTTCTTCTTCTATTTGGAAACTAAAGAAAGGAAAAGTCCCCTAAAAGTACACACTCATATGGTCCGTTTTCAGAATGACTGCTCAGGTGTTCTGCTGCACCGTGAGCTTTGCAGCCTTTCTGAGCAAATCAAACTTTCTCAAATCGAACTCTTTTTGCCAATATGATGCCATGATGATCACTGTGCTTTCACCGCTCAGTAGTGGTTGAGGTTACACCTTCAATTCTGGTTACTCATGACCTGGCATACGCTTCTTCTTCTTCTCTAAATGATGATGATAATTATATCAAGTTGCCTGGACATTTATTCTGAAGTGAAATCTTCAGTCTAGCCCCAAAGCCAGGGTTCAGAAGCACATACTTTTGAACATGTTGAGAATTGTCTTAATGTCACAGTCTGCTGAGTGTCCAGTCAGAAGCCTGCTTTCTCTGCATTCCACTAAATCCTGACCCCTGTGGAGCTGCTCCATGTTCATCAACTAAGCGCCTGTGGCCAGTCAGTTGTGCTCTCGCCGCTGACCTCAGTTCACTCAATCAAGCTTGAGAGGACGGGATAGTCAGCCTTCAAATGTTTGCAGCCTCACATCACTGAATCGCTTGAAATGACTCACTGACAAAGGTAACTCTGAGAAATCAAATGTTTTGCAGAAAGCAGAGGCAGTTATGAGGGGACATTAGTGTCACATTTCTGCAGGGTGTGCAAATGTTTTGCATGCAACTGTATAAACCTTCTGTCTTTATTTCTGCTGTTATTTTTTATATATTAATCCCATAACAACAGATGCCAAAATAAAAACATAAATAAAATAAAACAGATGAATATTATTTTAACATTAAAAATTAAACCAATGTATAAAAGGAATTTCTTTTTCAAAAATATATACACTTTTTAGGATTGTACGTATTTTATTATTTATTTTATTTGTTTATTTAACATATGTAAAAATGTTTATTTATTTATTTAAATCTATCTATTTATTCATTTATTTACATTTGCATTTATTTGATGTTATTCCATCAATATGCACATTCTGATTGGAGAAACTGGTAGGAGAAGCTGAGAGAAGCTGAGAGGAGAAGCTGAGAGGAGAAGCTGAGAGGAGAAGCTGAGAGGACAAGCTGAGAGGAGAAGCTGAGAGGACAAGCTGAGAGGAGAAGCTGAGAGGAGAAGCTGGTAGGAGAAGCTGGTAGGAGAAGCTGAGAGGAGAAGCTGAGAGGACAAGCTGAGAGGAGAAGCTGGTAGGAGAAGCTGGTAGGAGAAGCTGGTAGGAGAAGCTGAGAGGAGAAGCTGAGAGGACAAGCTGAGAGGAGAAGCTGGTAGGAGAAGCTGGTAGGAGAAGCTGGTAGGAGAAGCTGAGAGGAGAAGCTGAGAGGAGAAGCTGAGAGGACAAGCTGAGAGGAGAAGCTGGTAGGAGAAGCTGGTAGGAGAAGCTGAGAGGAGAAGCTGAGAGGAGAAGCTGAGAGGAGAAGCTGGTAGGAGAAGCTGAGAGGAGAAGCTGAGAGGAGAAGCTGAGAGGAGAAGCTGGTAGGAGAAGCTGAGAGGAGAAGCTGAGAGGAGAAGCTGAGAGGAGAAGCTGAGAGGAGAAGCTGGTAGGAGAAGCTGAGAGGAGAAGCTGAGAGGACGAGCTGAGAGGAGGAGCTGGTAGGAGAAGCTGGTAGGACAAGCTGAGAGGAGAAGCTGAGAGGAGAAGCTGAGAGGAGAAGCTGAGAGGAGAAGCTGGTAGGGGAAGCTGAGAGGAGAAGCTGAGAGGAGAAGCTGATGGAGAAGCTGGTAGGAAGAGCCGGTAGGAGAAGCTAAAAAGAGAAGCTGATGGAGAAGCTGGTAGGAAGAGAAGCTGGTAAACAAAGTGTGCTGAATATTGTAGAGGATTTGTGAGCAGCTTGTTGCTGTGCATTGAATAATAAACGGTTAGAACTGCTGTTACTGTGTACTGAGTATAAAGTTCAGCACTGACTAATATCGTGTTTCAGCAGATTATTGTTTCTAACACGAAAAGAAATTTTGTGGCCTGGAGGGTGTGTGTGTGTGTGTGTGTGTGTGTGTGTGTGTGGTGTGTATATGTGTGTGTACGTGTATGTGTGTGTGTGGTGTTTTTGTGTGTGTGTGTGTGTGTGTGTGTGTGTGTGTGTATAGTGTGCATATGTGTGTATAAGTGTGTATGCATATGTGTGTGTGTGGTGTATATATGCGTGTATATACGTGTGTGAGTGTGCGTATGCATGTGAGTGTGTGTATATGTGTGTGTATGTGTATATGCATATGTGTATCCATATGTGTATGTGTAGGTGTGTGTATGTGTATGTGTGTGTATGCGTATGTGTGTATATGTGTGTATATACGTGTGGTGAGGGTTGTACAGTGGTGAGGGCTGTAGTGTGGTGAGGGTTGTACAGTGGTGACGGCTGTAGTGTGGTGAGGGTTGTAGTGTGGTGAGGGTTGTACGATGGTGAGGGTTGTAGTGTGGTGAGGGTTGTACGGTGGTGAGGGCTGTAGTGTGGTGAGGGTTGTACGGTGGTGAGGGTTGTAGTGTGGTGAGGGTTGTACAGTGGTGAGGGTTGTACGGTGGTGAGGGCTGTACTGTGGTGAGGGTTGTACAGTTGTGAGGGTTGTAGTGTGGTGAGGGTTGTACGGTGGTGAGGGCTGTAGTGTGGTGAGGGTTGTACAGTGATGAGGGCTGTAGTGTGGTGAGGGTTGTACGGTGGTGAGGGTTGTACGGTGGTGAGGGCTGTAGTGTGGTGAGGGTTGTAGTGTGGTGAGGGTTGTAGTGTGGTGAGGGTTGTACAGTGGTGAGGGATGTAGTGTGGTGAGGGCTGTATTGTGGTGAGGGTTGTACAGTGATGAGGGCTGTAGTGTGGTGAGGGTTGTAGTGTGGTGAGGGTTGTAGTGTGGTGAGGGCTGTATTGTGGTGAGGGTTGTACAGTGATGAGGGCTGTAGTGTGGTGAGGGTTGTACGGTGGTGAGGGTTGTAGTGTGGTGAGGGCTGTATTGTGTTGAGGGTTGTAGTGTGGTGAGAGTTGTAGTGTGGTGAGGGTTGTAGTGTGGTGAGGGCTGTAGTGTGGTGAGGGTTGTACAGTGATGAGGGCTGTAGTGTGGTGAGGGTTGTACGGTGGTGAGGGTTGTAGTGTGGTGAGGGCTGTATTGTGTTGAGGGTTGTAGTGTGGTGAGAGTTGTAGTGTGGTGAGGGTTGTAGTGTGGTGAGGGCTGTAGTGTGGTGAGGGTTGTAGTGTGGTGAGAGTTGTAGTGTGGTGAGGGTTGTAGTGTGGTGAGGGTTGTAGTGTGGTGAGAGTTGTAGTGTGGTGAGGGCTGTAGTGTGGTGAGGGCTGTAGTGTGTTGAAGGTTGTAGTGTGGTGAGGGTTGTAGTGTGGTGAGAGTTGTAGTGTGGTGAGGGCTGTAGTGTGTTGAAGGTTGTAGTGTGGTG
>JAUCMX010000022.1:4943758-4958758 GCA_033459395.1 Hemibagrus guttatus | reverse complement strand
AAACACGAGGTGGCCCTGCTTTCTCAGCCCGGACCCCATCATCAGGGCAGCCATTTTTAGAGCGCGCCGGAAACTTCTAGTTTGGGTGTGCCGCCTCGCCAGAAGCCCACTAATGATGGGTTGGTGGGGTAATGCTCTAATGCAGCAAATGCGAACGTTTAGAGAAGTGGTGCTATCTTTGAGACGGAAAAGAGAACAGAATCCTTTCTTCGCCCAAGTGCGCGTTACACACACTCTTTATTTTCTCCCTGCGTCTACGACCACCAGGAGAGAGAGAGAGTGGGGCTAAAGTGGGCTTCTTCTGCCTGAAATACCCTGCCACCCACTCGCAGATAAATACAATAACATCCTGCAGGAGTGCATGTGAAATTATGTCCTCTGTCATAACTTTGTACAGACATTCATAATGTTATGAGAAGTTTTTCCGACATGCTCGAGGTCACGGCGTGCAGGCCGCAGGGATAATAAATGGATGGATGAATGAACGAACGAATGAATGAATGAGGAGGAGGTCTTCACTCATGGAGGCAGGTAGCTGCTTGTCTAATGGTTGAGGAGCAAAGCTGCCATTTGGTTTGTTTTAAGCTTAAATCATTTCCAAGCAGCATTGTCAAGATCTTTTTTTTTTCTTCTTCTTCTTCTTCTTTTTTAACACTTGAGTGCAAAAGTTTGTATACCCTGAGGACAAAAAGAAGAAGTTAAATAGGTTTAACAGTGTAATGAGTTTCACAGCTGTGGCTTTTTCATGACAAGCAAATAATGTGTGTTTATATAGATATTAATAGCGAACAAAATGTTTTCAGTGAATTGAGTATCTGAGTGTGTAAATCTTCGACCTGCCGTAATGTATCATCCGAGCAGCTTTTGGATTCTCACACTTGTCTTTTCTCTTGATCTGTCTGTTTCTGACTTTGTGGTCAGTCATTATAAGTGTGTCATAAACTGCCTTCTTCTAATCACGTACGTCCTTGAGACTGAAAGTGATTTTTCAAATCATTGCTTTTCTCCAGGATACACCCACATTTCTATATTATACCTCCTTGAATTAATTTTCATTGTCGTAGATCAGTTCAATGGAAAAAGATTACGGGGGCTGAAATCCTTTGCACTCGCTCAGAGCCTGCATTTGGATTAGACTGGTTTTTTTTTGTTGTTATATCACAATGAAGGTCGTGTCAAAGTGTACACTGGAGCTGATTTAAGCAAACCATACTCTTAAGTGCAAAAGTTTTCACACACACCCCCACCCCTTCCCCCAGTTAAAAAAACAATAGCTTTCGATTAGAAAATTCCGATTTTAGTCAGATCAAATGTTGGTGAAAAAGCGCCCATGTTACAGCGCTTGAGACTCGGGACTGGGATCCTACAGAGTGCGAAATAGAGAGCAATTATAGACTCGAGTGATGTAGCTGAGGCTGAGAAACTCTCTGTGGCAGGATTTAAACCCCATGCTGACTATCCTGCCGTTTCTACCTTCGGGTATTTTGCGGTGTTTGAGGAAACGTAGTGGTAAAGTTTAGATTTATTATTTAATAAAAAAACAACCTTCCCTTTAAGGCTTACTTCGAGTTCAAACTGAAATACAGACACAGCCATAAACAGATAAATATATTACATGGCACTGACTCGTCTCTCACACACACCTGCTTCTCATTATAAATAACCTCGCTGTTTCTCTGTCAGGCCTGTTCATCTTTTTCCCCCCAAAGTTTTGGTGACCAAATTGCTGTTTAGGTCATCACTGCTTTTAGCCCGGATGAGTCACGCGGTCTGAGTCTGAAGAGAAGGAGCCGAGCCGCTGTGTGATTCCTACGCGCCGGTCTTTTCTTGGAATGTGTGCAGGCTTCAGGATTGTTCTCCTTCCTGTCCCTCGGCAGTGCCTTTGTCTCCGGAGCGGTGTGGGCTAATTACGGAATTCCGCCAGCACTCTGGATTCGCCTGGACTCCCCTGCTCCTGTAGTGCCATGGGCTCGGGGTATTTTTGGTCGTGTGCTGTAATGCTGGCACACTATTGAATCATACCAGAGAAACAGGGATCACGTAGCGTCTCACAGCATGCAACGAAATTCCATAATGAACAGTAATTTAATCGACTACACCAGTTACGTTGCGGCTTGCGGGGGAGTCTCGGTGACTGATGTGTACCGTGTGAAGACAGAATGATAGGAAAAGGGACTATTAATGACTTATCCGGGTCTTAGCTTCATCTCTGGTCAGATGGAAACCCTGGACTGTAGGATAACCCCAGAGAAACAAACCCTTTATCAATTTAAGATCCTTAAGATCGATCCTTTATGCCTCTAGATTTTTTTCTTCTTCACATTTTCCAGTGATAAAGATATGAAAACTCGGCAGCTGTTAACAAAATCTAAGTGAAGATGACACCAGCTCCCAGAAATGTATTTTTAACAGCTTTTTTTTTTTTTTTTTTAACATTTCTTAAGAGCTTTGTGTTAACACAAGTAGAACCCAATCAGCAGAACCAGACTTACATTCACCTCATAATTCCTTTCTTGATAAAAACTTCATTTTATGAGGATAAAGAAGGCTGTTATTGTGTTCTGTGGAATAATTGTCACCATGGAAACTACAAGACTCTTTTTTTTTTTTTTTTTTTTTACAGTGCTTCTATTTCCGCATCCCTTTAAAAAACAACTCTCTTCTCATTCCTTCTGGAACTTTCTTTCCACCCGCATTACACCCTGCACATTAGCCGAATTTTATTGTCGTGTTTTATTCCTTTTATACCTCGTATGCACCTGTGATAATACATTTTCTATAT
The DNA here is from genome assembly GCA_033459395.1 of Hemibagrus guttatus. NCBI lineage: Eukaryota > Metazoa > Chordata > Actinopteri > Siluriformes > Bagridae > Hemibagrus > Hemibagrus guttatus. The sequence goes on along the minus strand of JAUCMX010000022.1, from coordinate 4,955,976 downwards.
TGAAATACAACATGCTGGACTTTTTATCCATTTGTTGTTACATTTCATGATACAAATTACTTCAAAAGTACTTCAATTTTTTTATCAGCAGTCGCTCCTTCAGTTTATTTTGCCTTCTCTTCTCTCTCTTTTTATTCTATCTTGAAAAAAAACCGCAGCTTGTCATGTGACAGAAAAACCAGAAAGTCCTGAAAACTAAAACTTTCTCATCTGTATTGATGAATCACATAAATCTTAGATTATAGTGTCTGTTTTGACAAGTCCTCGAAATCCTCAGACATCACGTCACTGAGATGTTTACGGTAAGGTAAGGTGGGGGTAGCTCAAGTGGTTAAGGCTCTGTGTCATTGACCAGAAAATCAGGGTTCACATGTACTGCTAAGCTGCCTTGAGCAAGGCCTTCAACCCACCCTGCTCCAGGGGTGCTGCATCATGGCTGACCCTGCGCTCTGACCCCAACCCGCAAGGATGGGATATGTGAAGAAAGAATTTCACTGTGCAGTAATGTATATGTGACAAATAAAGGCAACTTAACTTATTCTTACCGAATTTATCTGAAGAGTGTGTTTCCACGTTATGATGCTAGATCCCTGTGTTTTTCACTTCACACTCATTTCAGCAGGGAGAACATTTCAATAACTCATTTATCGTGTTCCCTGTGACTCAGGAGAGTGGCTTCTCCGGTTCCTCTGAATGTACGAGTGTTTGCTGTGCGTGTAAGCGCAAATGCGGCCCGAGTGGAAAGAGTTGTGATGTGCGATCTCCTCACCCTCGTTCCCTTTTATACTCGACCTCAAAATAGCCGCTCTGTCATTGGCTGAGGGAAGAAAAAAAAACACACGCTTTCACTGAATCACACGTAGCCAATTAGACAGCAACACTTCCTGTCCAGCAGAAAGATGTTTCCTGGTGATAGTAAGCGAGAGAGAGCATGAGAGAGCGAGAGAACTCAAAAGGCTTTGCTATGTTTCCTTAACCTTTGCCACCACGAGTAGAAAGCCTTACACAGGTCTCAGACTGTTGTGACTGAAGTGCTGTGAGGAACCAGGTCAGGAAGTGGAGTGTAAACATGAACGTATAGCTGCTTCAGAATCAGTTACCTTGTTTTTTTTTTTCTTCACAAGGTACATCAGAACTCTTTCATGAATCCGGGCCTAGTTTTTTTTCGTTTTTGTTTTTTTAAATAACTGGCTGGTTTTGAACAGCTTTAAGAGCTGAAACGTCTCACAATAAAACCTACACAGCTAAAACTCAACTTTCCCTTCAGGCTTCGTGAAGATGTTTAAGCGTTCACGAACAAATCCTTCAGCGTGTACACTGAGGGACGATACACAAACAGCGCTGACCATGTTTTTGTATTGTGTTTCGCTAATTACCCTGAGGAAAGTTTTGTTAGCATTAGCATAAATACAGCGGTTACACTGGCCTTGCTATTGTCTTTGATGAAGAGGAACAACAATGTGGTGATTGTAGGAGTGTTGTGGGTTCGGAAAGTTTTTTTCTTTTCACATTTTTCAAGAAGGCAAAATTTTAGTGAGTTTCATAATTAGTGCTGCCTCCATTTTGGTTTTTTACCACAGCACTCCCTTTTGTTCTGTTGGCTCACGTTTCTGAGGTTCATGGGTCAAAGTTCATGCATTAACACTGAATTAATTACACTGGCTACTGCATTTTTTTTTTACACCTCACATCTTTCACCATTTAAAAGAACTGGCATTTTCCTCTAGTGTCTTGTTTAGCTTGTTGTCATTGCAGGTAAATGTCTTTTTTTCCCAACAACGACCTTAAAAACTACAGAAACTTTTCTCCTCTAAGGTTTTTCTTCAGACAGTTAAGATTTTAAAAATTTCCTAAAGTGGTTCTTCATCCATTCATCTTCTATAAGCGTTTTATCCTGGTTGAGGTTGAAGTGGCTCCGAAGTCTATCCCAGGAATACTGACTAGGATGCTGGAATGATCTCAAAGTTCACACCCTGAAAGACTCAGTCACAGCTAGACCCAATTTACAGCCATAAATTCATCTAATGCCATGTTTTGAGGTGTTTGGGAGGAAACCTGAGATTCCAGAAGAAACCTAGAGTAATCTGAGTTCAGGTGGGATGTGGTAGCTTAGTGGTTAAGGTGATGGACTTGGACAGAAGGATGTGAGTTTCAAATCCCAGGTCCACCAAGATGCCACTGCTGTGCCCCTGAGCAAGGCCCTTAACTTAATTGCTCAGTTGTATAAAATGAGATTAAAATGTAAGTTGCCAAATGTTGTAAAAGTAAAAAACATCGATAGACTCAGTCACAGCTAGAGCCGTCCTCTAGTGCAGGGATGTCCAATCTCATTCGCAAAGGGCCAGTGTGGGTGCAGGTTTTCCTTCCAATCAAGCAGAAGCCACACCTGATTCCACCTGTTTAATCAACTGATCTTGTCTGTCAGTAGACTCAGGTGTGGCTTCTACTCAGCTGGAATGAATGGTGTGTTCTTTTGTGGATTTGGGAGGAAACCTGAGAACGCAGAGGAAACTCAGATTGGACACCCCTGATCTAAAGGCATGTTTTGCAGATTTGGGAGGAAACCTGAGAACCGAGAGGAAACTCCGATTGGACAAACCTTGATCTAAAGGCATGTTTTGCGGATTTGAGAGGAAACCTGCGAACCCAGAGGAAACCCAGAGTAATCTGAGTTGAAGTCAGAACCGGGGGCTTTGATGCTGAGGTTCTACTGACGTTCTGTTCACTGCACCACATCCTACTATGATTTCCACTAGGAAGCACATTTGTGTTTAACAGTTTATCTTTAGACACTATTTATAACAACTGCGCTTTCTTTTTGGGTCTAAGCGTCATTGTGTTAAGTGTCATTGTTCTGAGGAAGAAACTGAACTGTTCAAGAGCTCTGTTTGTTAAAAAGATACCAAGGGTCCTGACTTTATAAAGCCACTAATGAGTTCTCAATAAACTCACTGTAGATCCCCAGCCAGACATAAACACCTGTTCTGTTCAGCTACAAGCTATAACAAATATATTTAACACACTGCTACAGCTGCTATTTCGGTGTCTTGTGAAATCTTGGCTCAGTTACAGGCTCTGATGTGACACCATTGCGCAGTGATATTTTTCCAGTCGCTGCTTGTAAAACAATGACCTAAGACTTAAGCATTAGAGCGAGGCAGCCACCTTCACGCTCTCGGCCCTGTGACGATAATGAAAATGTATTTCATCTAATTACAGGACGTGATGAAGTGCACGTCTTTGTGCGTGTGGGTGAAACACGTGAGGGCCGTGCACACGTGATTAGCCGGTGTACACTTTCATGAAGGTAGAAAAATTTCCGAAGAGCTGAAAGGCGGCTTCTATACTCCCTACCTTGTATCTTGTGGTGTTCACAGTCCAGGAATGTCTGCTGTCTGGAAGGGAAAAGGGCAGTCAGCTGAAATCGGAGTACAGGAAACGTACACACACACACACACACACACACACACACACACACACACACACACACACATAGACATGTCCAAATGCACACACTAGAATGGAAGCCTCAAAAATTCATCACACAAATGCGAAAGAGAAAAATGGCACCTTTTTGTGCCCCGTCATTTCCTGTGTTTTAACAAGAGGCCAAACAAACAGAGCACTGGAACATGCTAATGATTCCCATCTTACACTCTAGTCAATTAACTTTTTATTTCTTGCAGCAGTGTGTGTATACACACCTATATGAATAGTCCCATAGCATGTAATCATCATCATCATCATCATCATCATCAGGAGGCTGTGGAATCAGGAATAGTTTAGGATTGTGAGCCTTTTTCTCACAATAAGGCGTAGTGTAGGTGCCACACAGAGCCCTCACTGTATCCTCCTACGCTACACACATTCCTCTCTCGGCGTTTAAACCCAGCGGCGGCTTTAACACCTTTGCTGCAGGATGGAGATGTTATTCCAGCTTTTTCTTCTCCTTTACGCAAGCCGTGGTTGCGTGTTCAGGAGTCAGATACGTCGATGTGCTTCACTTGGTCTGAACCAAAGCCGGCTTGTGTCTCTGAAGCACTGCATTGTCGCCTGGTGGGTTTTTCTAAGTGCTAGAAATGTTCTACTGCCTCGAGAGAGTAAAAGAACATGCCTTGATTTTCCTCCATCATACACTGAACTTTTGAACCTTGCATTTCCTTATGGGAGTGAAACCAGCAAGTGTTATGGGTAGCTAGAATTTCCGCACTTCTCAATGACTTTCATAACTTCCCACACTGTCAATTCCTCAACGGTTATTCAGAGAGTTAAGACAGTTCGGTCTTCGGGTACCTAAAGGGGATTTCCTTCAGGTTCAACACTCTTCAAAGAGGTGGTAGCTTGGTGGTTAAGGTGTTGGACTGCTGATCAGAAGGTTGTGAGTTGAAATGCCAGCTCCACCAAGCTGCCGCTGCTGTGACCCTGAGCAAGGCCCTTAACCCTCAGTTGCTCAAAATGAGATAAAATTGTAAAAAGTCGCTCTGGATAAGGGCGGTTGCCAAATGCCAGAAATCTGAATGTAACTCTCTCTTTACACGACACCTTTATGTGTTTCCGATGATGTGAACTGAAAAATTCAACCACTTTTTGTCTTTCCCATTTTTCTCTCCAGTTTGGTCACTTTTCACTTCCCATCCACCGGCCTGCTCTCCAAATGAAGGCTAACACTTGCTTCCTCTCAGACAGGTGAAGCGAGCTGAGCTTGTCTTTTTGATCTGCTTTCTGAGTCACAGAGCAGCGTAACACAATTAGAGCAAAGCGTTATCCGCCCTCTTCCTCATACATGAGCTGGATTGACAGCGGAGTGTACGGCATCACCCCTCCCTCACAGAGATCATGGGAGATTTTGCTCTCTCGACTCTTGGACATTGACGGCTGTGGCATCGGTGGGATTTAAAATCTCAGTAAGTTGCAATAAAGATAAAGAAAAAATGTCACTCTTGATCTATAAACTCTAGGTTTCAGACTAGCAGTATGTTAGCTCGTCACGCTGGGGATTTCTGTAAGACTCTGAATTTCTAATTATAAGACCGTATATGGTGTTTCCGCCATACAACATCCGCTTTCCCATTCAGCAGCTTCTGACCAATCAGAATAAAGAATTTAATAACAATAATAATAATAATAAGAAAATGTAAAAAAAAAAAAAAAGTAATTATAATACATTAATAAAATATAATAAAGTAAAATAAAATACTAATAAATTACTACTACTACTACTAATAATAATAATAAGAAGAAGAAGAAGAAGAAGAAGAGGAAGATGAAAAAGTAAAAGAAAAAAATACATTAATAAAATAAAATAAAATTAAATTAAATGTAATGAAATTAAAATGAATTAATCATTATAATAATAAAATACATTTAGATTAATTATTTTATTTTATTTACTTAAATGAAGTTTAAATTAAATATATATATTATTATTGTTAATAATAATAATAATAATAATGGAATTTAGTGATTTATGATTCAGAAGAGGGGCACAGGCTCCCCGTGACCCGAGTGTAGATCGGATAAGCGGTAGACAATGAATGATTCAGAAGCATATGTCAGGTCAGAAACTATTTCAGGAACAAGTTGCAATTACAAAGAAAATCAGTGTTTATTTGGGGGGGAAGCGGAAATGTGTAAATGTGTGTGTGTGTGCGCGCGTGTAGGTCACACCAGCATCATGATGATGATCTACAGTAAAAGTGGTAGTTCAACGATTTCCAGAGAAAACATCTCCCTGAGCAAAATCTGAAAATTTTGTGCAACGTGCGAGCCGGAGCTGTGAGTCATGTGGCATGGACTCCCTTACACATGACCTCAAGATGCTTCTGTCCACACTCCCTTTCCCTTGCAACGCTCTTCTCTCTCAAACACTGTGGCCTGGGTGTGTATACATGAAATAACACGAAATAATAATGAACCACAGCATTCCAGTTGACGCTGACTAACAACATCACAGCCTTTAAACATGACACGATTATAAGTGAGAATAGAAACGAGCTTTTTCTTGATTTCAATTGTTTATCTTTGTGTTTTTATTCCAAAGGTGTTACTCATCATCATTTGGAAAGGTGCACTCAGATTTGAACTAAACAACTCTGTAGATTTAGAAAATAAAGTCAGTGCCAAGACAAGCTGTAGTGTGTTTTTCAGTAACTAGTCACTAAAGTGCTAACAGTAACCTGGTCCTCTGCCTCACTACACTTTACTCTGTGTGTGTATACTATACTTAAATTAAACTGTTCTTGCACAATAGCGTTTGCTTCAAAATCCTTAAGCAAATGCACACACACACACACCTCATTCATCTTCCATGTATTTATTTGTACTTTCACATCCTTCTCTCGCTTTCATTCTTTTTTTTCCTGGTCAGTTATGATGAGTTACATGAGGAAGTATTTGATCTGGGTCAGACCATGCTGTGCTTGTTTGCTTTGGACCATTGATTCTCCTTTTACACACACACACCACACACACACACACATACACACACACACGCAGACACAGACACACACACACACACACACACACACACACACACACTATGTCCTCAGTGACCGACTGGTTCACACAATTTGACACAATTTGACACCATTTTAACTCAAATCTACCCCTTCTTCATCATGATAATGTTTCTATATACACACACACACACACAAATACACACACATACACAGGCACACAAACACAGGCACACACACACACACACACAGACACAGAAAGTCCTGCACATAGGGGTGACACACAATCACATACACACACACACACACACACACACACACACACACACACACACACAACACACACAAAGAAAGTCCTGCACATTTGGGTGACATTATAAAAACACGGCCCGTGACCGCTCTGATTTAATATCTGACTAAACAAAGTGCACTCGCTGCACCGTAAAAAACACATTTAGAGATGAAATGTAAACATCCAGCTGTTGCACATGTGTCCGCGGCTCAGATTCACTTCTTAATTACATCCTCCACTTCCCATAATTACAGGGATGATAGAGAAGAGGATAAAGCATGGAAAAAATATACTATATACTATACACTGTAATACCTCCCCCTACTCACACAGCAAAGACAAAGGCAACACACTGTGTGTGTGTGTGTGTGTGTGTGTGTGTGTGTGTATTTATTAACAATGCAAATACTAACTCTTAAAGATGTTATGAGAATGATTGCATTTATGATTCAACTTTCAGACTGGGGAGACGCATGAAAAGAAATTGAATCCAAACCTCATAAACAGCCATAAACTAGTCGGCCATTAACGAACATGATCTGCTCCAGTTAATAATAAAAAAAAAATATTGCAAAGTTATAGACCATATTGAACCAATGAGCCGAAGTGTGTGTGTGTGTGTGTGTGTGTGTGTGAGTTTAAGAACAGCAGAAGATAATAAAATCCCTCCCACAGGCAGCATCCACTCCACAGCGCTGACCTCTCAAGCATTTTGCCTCATCAAGAACTCAGAGAGACACATCAGCATACACCTGTATTAAACCACATCCTCTTCACCTGCACCACCAGGCTCTTCCCAGCATGCCTGGAATGTCAAATCAAAAAAGATTCGAAGACTCAAAGTCGGTTCTCAGTCAGCTCACGGATCAAGCGAGTTTCTCATGTCGCGTTCTGTCCACGAAACCGGATTCATCTCTCGCCCTGACTCCCAGTAATAGCAGGAGCGTGTGCACTTTAAAAAAAATAGATAGATAGCTAGATGGATGGATGGATGGATAGATGGACGGATGGATGGACAGACAGACAGATAGATAGATAGACAGACAGATAGACGGACGGACGGATGGATGGACAGACAGACAGATAGACAGACATAGACGGACGGACGGATAGACGGACGGACTGACAGACAGACGGATGGACAGACGGACAGGCAGATAGATAGACGGACGGACTGACAGACGGACGGATAGATAGATAGATATTTACATTTACATTTCTGGCATTTAGCAGATGCCCTTATCCAGAGCGACTTACATTTTCATCTCATTTTTTATTTATTTTTTATACAACTGAGCATTTTTGGGGTTAAGGGCCTTGCTCAGGGGCCCAGTAGTTGCAGCTTGATGGACCTGGGATTTGGACACACAACCTTCCGATCAGTAGTCCAATGCCTTAACCACTAAGCTACCACATCTATCTATAGATAGATAGATAGATAGACATACAGATAGATAGATAGATAGATGGATAGATGGACGGACGGACGGACGGACGGACAGACAGATAGATAGATAGGTAAACTAGGTGTAATCTATGAAATAACAATGTACATTATAATTATATTATGCTATAAAATGCTGTAAAGTTTTTAAAGGACACAAAAAATAAATAAATAAAAAAGAAAGAAGGTGTGTTTCTGTTAATGCATACGAATCAAAAACAGCCACATTGCTAATAGACTTCAACAGTAGCCTTTTCAACCGAAGCCAGAATTTCAGGAATGGATCAGCTTGACTCCCAGTCCTCTGGATGGATGTGTGAGTCATGTGCGCTTCAGATGGGAACCGTTTACAGAAAGGAACAAGTTGAGTCACTGGTGTAACAAGGACATCCTTTACAATAGACCTGATGTACATGTATTACAATAGAAGCGATGTTAACAAGGCAAGGTGTGTGTGTGTATGTGTGTGTGTTGTGTGTGAGAGAGCGAGTTCAGTTTATATGTCCTCAATATCACTTTTCGTATTTCCAGGACAATAGTTAGCCTTCGGGCCTTTTCCCAAATGGATCAGTGTGAAACACTAAACTACACCAAGGACAATAACAACATTACATGATATGTTCCAAAACAGAGCTAACCAGCACCGGTGCACCTCTGTATTTATGCGCTGTATACCAAACATTCTCACTGACTGAACCTAACACTATTTACATTCACATTTCTGCCATTTGGCAGACACCCTTATCCAGAGTGACTTACATTTATCTCAATTTTTACAATTGAGCAATTAAGGGTTAAGGGTCTTGCTTAGGGGCCCAGCAACAAAAAGTGCAACATCATGCATCCTTAAAGGAACTTTACACTTAAACCAAATCACTGACACTGGAGACTCCTTCCCTAAATTTTAAATAAACATTTCTATAGAGAAAATGTTTTTCTTTGTCATATATTCATTCATTCATTGTCTACCGCTTATCCGATATGGGTCACGGGGAGCCTGTGCCTGTCTCAGGTGTCATTGGGTATCAAGGCAGGATACACCCTGGATGGAGTGCCAACCCATCGTAGGGCACACACACACTACGGACGATTTAGAGATGCCAATCAACCTACAATGCATGTCTTTGGACCGGGGGAGGAAACTGGAGTACCCGGAGGAAACCCCCGAGGTACGGGGAAAACATGCGAACTCCACACACAGATGGCAGAGGCAGGAATTGAACCCCCAACCCTGGAGGTGTGAGGCAAACGTGCTAACCACTATGCCACCATGCCATCGTGCCCCCTCCCTTTGTCATATATATTTCCCGTTAATCCTTAGGATTAGATCATATGGAGCTTCTACCCCACACATCCCTGCCACTTAGGTGTTATCAGTGTTACCATAGCAACCCTACTGTATCAGCAGACGTACATTAATATAAACCTGTGATTTGAATCACAGCAGTCATTCTTGTCAGAGCTGTTGCTATGGAAACTCATCACCATCTGCAAAAATTCGACCAATCGGTTTTGAGAATTCGATCAAATGAATGACAAAGAACGTATTTGAACCATAAAGCAATCTGTGGCAGTGTAATCAGTAAAAAGTGAAGCATGACAATGTTCTTCTAAAGAGTATAGTCATGGTAACCATAGTAACACAGGTAAATATATAACGAAATAGCAGGTTACTGTGTAGTTGTTCTTTAACTGTAGATCCTACAACGAGAGGATGTGTGTGTGTGTGTGTGAGGAGCTGTTATCACTAGGATGACTGCTTTCCATCTGTGTTACAGCGCTCCAGCACACACTCATCGTTAGAGACAGTAAGCGTTGATAATAACATAATAAAAACAAAATGACTTGCTGATAAACGACGATGTTTTTATTGATGCACTTCAGGAGAAGTGGAGACACAAACACACACATATGTACACATACACACCCACACACACAGTCATATATATCTATCTATATGCTGACGCGTCCTCTTGTCGGATCCTATTGTTGCTTGTTCTTAAAGCAGGTTTTATATAAATACAAGACAACGAGAACTCGGCGTCTATCATATCTCACATGCTGAGCCATTTGGCTGCACCGTAAACACATATGTTCGATCGTGATTTCTGATCTTTATCAGAAAGTACACAAATATATTTATCCTGGCAAGCACAAAGCCTACACCTGAAAGATCTATTTGATTATAATGAACATATTTGCATAGGTTCTCGGCTATTATTTTCAGAAAGCTGATAAACATTCCACACTCCATGACGTCTAAACCCCTAAGAACCGAAAATCGACCAGTTAGCGTGTCAAAGTCTCAGAGATAGAAGCTATCCCGCACCTTCTCCTGCACGGGATTGATACTACGGTCTAATCTCACACGCTGTGTATACACACAAGCGAGTTCGTAGCACTCGGAGCCTCATTTTCGCTGATTTGAGTGTGAATTTTATGGGTCACGGACTTGCAGGATAATCAAGGACTCATTAGCTTGAGTTTGATAAGATAAAGCGTGAGCCTGATACACAGCACTGAGCTTATCAGCCAAGCCCAGGGTGATGGAGCTGCAGGGAATCACTCAGGACGGAGATATTTACACACACCTACACAGGATACACGAAGCACAATTCAGTCCAGTGTTATTTGTCATATTGGAAGAGGCATGAGTCATTTCAGGGAGCAGCTATTGAGGAAAAAATACAAATCCAGGAGTGCCCATGGCTCTGTGGAAGGTTGAGAGAAAACAGACTCGAGAGGGAAATCCAAATCTTATTGGTCACATATACAATCATACACAGTGTGACATGCAGAGAAATGCTTTTTTTTTATGACTTTATAAAATATATATATATATATCTATTTAGAATAATTATTATACATTTATAATAATGACTTTTTATTAATAAAATAAAATCTATATATAATTAAATAGGATGGGATCAAAATGGGGGAATATAATTAAAATGGAATGAAATAAAATGAAAAGAGAATAAGATAAAAAAAAATAAAAATTTGATGAAATAAAATAACGTGGAAATGATTGTGCGATGTAAAGTAGCAAATGAAATAAAGCGGCATTACATGTACAGAGGAAAAATAAATAGACCAAAAATTGCAGGAAATGAAACAATACAGTTGCTGATGAAATATGGCGGCGTGAATATAGGATAAAGTGTATATATGTAATAATGTGCAGTTTGGTGCATATAATATGTAAAGAAATAAGTAAAGTGTGCTGTGTAAAGAGTCAGGTAAGGTGGTGGGTGTTTGGAGTCCAGAAGAAGTCCAGAAGAAGTCCAAGCTCCAATCCTTCCTCTTCTCAGTGACATCAGACAGTTTGATCATATAAATCATACAGTACAACAAGTTTGCCGATAAAAGTACAAAGTGCTTAAAACCTAATCTTAATCAATAAACCGCTTCTAACAATAGTATATTCCTTTACTGCTCTTTCTCTTCATTATTTCTGTCTTACAAACCAAGAAGTAGAACCTTTCTCCTTGGTCAAAGCTAGCTGGAATGTTTTAGAAAATCTAAACAAAGAGACCAGAAAGGTGAGACTCTGTATAAGACTTAAGGTGCCGTGACCCACAGGTCAGACGTCAAGATGCTTTAATCCTTCTGACCCTTTTAGAGCATGTGGACAAGGTACTACCTTTAATACAAGGGGTGATAATCAATTCCATGCCAGTTCATTGTTCATTTCAGAATGTTTTTGGGTGCGAATGTGGATTTGTAGTGCCTGAGACCAGCAGTTCAAGACTCCTTCAAGACTTTTAAGACTTTTATGGGGGAAAAAAGCACAAAATGTTGACAATTAAAGAATTTTTTTTTTCCAACATTAGGCCATGTTGTTAGCACTGTCTCATCATTACAACACTAGCTAGTTAGCACATTCACAAAAACATTTTTATCTCCTGAATTATTCAATGTATTCATTTTTAAGGAAAATGAACATGAACTTATTTTGTGTGTGTGTTTTTGTTTCTTGCCGTTTACTCAGAATGATGTTACATCAATTTATGTAATTTACATTATT
>JAUCMX010000022.1:4923758-4938758 GCA_033459395.1 Hemibagrus guttatus | reverse complement strand
TGTCTGTCTGTCTGCCTATCTATCTATCTATCTATCTATCTATCTATCTATCTATCTATCTATCTATGTCTGTCTGTCTGTCTGTCTATCTATGTCTGTCTGTCTGTCTGTCTGTCTGTCTATCTATCTATCTATCTATCTATCTATCTATCTATCTATCTATCTATCTATCTATGTCTGTCTGTCTGTCTGTCTGTCTATCTATCTATCTATCTATCTATCTATCTATCTATCTATCTATCTATCTATCTATCTATCTATGTCTGTCTGTCTGTCTGTCTATCTATGTCTGTCTGTTTATCTGTCTATCTATCTATCTATCTATCTATCTATCTATCTATCTATCTATCTATCTATCTATATAGCACAGTTTGCTAATCATAATTTATCTGTCTTCAATATAATGAAAGTTGAAAACATCATGAAAAGGATGTTCCATGTGTGTGTGTGTGTGTGTGTGTGTGTGTGTGTGTGTGTGTGTGTGTGTGTGTGTGTGTGTGTGTGTGTGTGTGTGATTTGCAGTCCCTCTTACATGCACACACAACCTTCTCCAGAACTCCATTCAGCAGTGATCACAGTGTAGGGAGGTGTGTGAAGGACCCATGTGTTGAACGCAAAAGATTTTCCGAAACATCCGTCCTCAGCACTAACAGATGTGTATGTTTGTGTTTTGTGTCGAATTTATTTGACCAGTAGCCACTTTGTTGCCTTCAGTGTCACGAGCTGCTGCACCTGTAATACACGACAAGGCAGCCATCTAAATACTTTGTTAAAGAATTCTTTTCAAAATGCACAGCTGAGGTCTGTACGTATAAAGTACACTGCATCTACACACAGCTCTGGTAGCCATGCCTCGACAGATTGTGTGTGTGGCTTTGGGTGTGTTATGTACAGAATACACAGATCAGAATAGGAATATAGGAATTATTAAAGGTGCGATCAGGTAGCTAATTGGAGGTGCGGTCAGGTGAGATTTCCACCTCAGACTTTTGTTATCGTTGGCAAATTTGAACTCGTGTTCCTCCACCTGAATATAAAATATCATCTTCGAGAAGAGACACCAGTTTTTGTGGCTCTTCGGTTTATGTAAACGAAAGAGTGAGCCATTGAGATCCAGCCAATCAGGGCAAGCAGGCGTCTCTACCTGCCTGTCAATCACAATCGCTGTTGATTGACAGTCAGGGAAACAGCCTGGGAAGGACGGTGATTTAGCTGCATTTGTTTGAATTCAAAGTTTCAAAACAGCTAGCTTCAGCTAACATGGACCAAACTCTTTAACTTACACCTTTACACTCCTTTAACACCACTGAGGCTCTTGGTGCACCAATAGAAACCGTTTCCTCTCTCTTTATATGCAGTGGGATTTTTAAAGCTATAATTTCATTATCCGTGTATCAAAGACTCCTGAAAGCATTCGAATTGCTTTTTAATGAGACTCGAAAATTCAAGGCCAGAAGACGATTTTTCCCTAACAAGCTCCGAAGTCTTACCTGAGCTTAACCTTCCCATAATCCCTAGAGGCAACTTTAAAAGGCTCGGATACACGATATTAAACATCGTCACTACTTCTTGCCTGCGGTATTTAAAGAGGACGATGAAAGAAAGGAATTCTGGCGTCGGGTTTTATTGTAGAGCAATGAGGGAGTGTTTGACATGTTTTTTTTTGGACGTGTAAGGCCATCCTTTGTAATTATTTACTATTTTAGCAGCGGAATGAGTTCAAACGAGCAGTGGATATGAAAGAAGGTATGAAAGAGTCTATAGTTTCATTACCTAGTTAACATTTACAGCAGGCTGGACTGAATGATGTTAGTGGAAATCCAGGGTCCTGAGTCAAGTGGCCTTAAAGATCTCAATAAAGATAGCACTGTTGTGGAGGTGTTGTTGATAGTGTATGTAGTACATAGGTCTTTCTATAGCATAAGCCAATAGGATAACGCGTTACTTAGTAAACTTGGTTTGAGTTCAATGACAGTTCAGTGTATAGAAATCTTCCTGTGTGTATGATTCATATTTGTATTAAAATGATCATGTGATCTAAATGGATAGAAATGCGTAGGATTATGACGTATTCGGTTTTTGTTGCTATTTTGTTATTTTGCTCAATCCTGGGAACTTTTATGAGGCTCAGCAAACTAACATGAATGTGTGCCCATCTTTAGTTCCTGCCTGCTCAGGGTGTCAGCTACCTTAAACTGCACTGGTTCACAAATGTTCCCATCAGCACTGAATGAACTGGTTCTCTTTTATTCACTATTATACTGCACTATTCTACAGTTATTTTAATACAGCTTAAAATTCATGTATTTTCTTTTCGGTTTTTATGTTTATTCTCGCCGTTTTTCACCCTTGCTTTACATTACTATGCGCCAATACAGCAAGGCAAATTCCTTGTGCAAAACAATCAAATCAATAAAAGCAATAAAGCTGATCCTGATTCTGAATGCGGTAGGATGTGATGTAGTGCAGGGAAAAATATATAAATAATATAAAATAACTGTGCAAGTGAATTATTTCAGAACAAATACAAATCCAGAAATGCCTCTGGTTATGTGGAATGTTCTAGATGAGCAAACTGAGCTGAGTTGAACTCAAGAAACTTTGAAAGAAAGCAGACTTGAGGAAAATAAATAAAAATAAATAAATAAATAAATAAAAATAAACAAACAAACAAATAAATAAATAAACAAATAAGTAAATTAAATAAATACAAAAATATCAAGCAAACAAACAAACAAACAAATAAATAAATAAATATCAAGATAAAAAAAAAATGAATAAAAGACAGGATTTAAAAGACAGCACATCTATCTCTGTTTTTTAGGAATTCCCAGTTTTTCTGGTGGTTGCTGTGGTATGGTTTATATTTAATAAAACATAATCAGTTTAGGCCACGCCCACTTAGAATCCAGATATAGATAAAGGTTTTTGAGCACTAAACAGATCCAGATCCAGATGGCACTGTGTTACACCCCCGACAGTGCAGCTTGTGCTATAAGTGAAAATAAAAATGAAGCTCAGTCTCTGAAGTTTGATGGTTCAGATAGTGTCGCACGCGAATGTATATGTTTTTAAACACATGTGCATGCATGCAAGCCTGGCGTGCGTGGGAGTGTGATTTCACACCTGTGTTTGGTCAGTCAGGCTTGTCACACACAGCCCTTCAACAGTGAATGGACGCTGATTGAAAACTATAAGAGTGAAGTGTTTGTTTTCTCTATCGTCATCTCCAGCACTGCCACAAGTAAGAAGTATATCACACTCCCAAACAAAAGCCCGTGTTTGCCCTCTCCTGCATTAATCACACGTGTGTTTGTGCTGTACGATCCGCCTCGGGTCTCGCCGTACGCTGTCACGGCATTCAGAGTTTTATATAGATCCTGGTAGAAGGTAAACACTGCACAGCCTCAGGCAGCTTTCACAGCAGGGCAAAGTCTGCTCAAATTAGCCAAAGCACACAGCCTTGTCTTGTCGACTGGTCTCTGAGTCACACGCCGGACCCGGAGCGTGGCGACGTTCACGTCTGCATGAGGACAAAGTCCATCCGTGACCTTGTGCCTGGACTTCAGGACAGTCATTAAGGTGTGTCCAGTCTCGACATTGGGCAAGTGGCTCCTGCATGTGCCATAGCAGCCTGGCACGTAGGCCGCTGATAACGAGCTCACTGCTGGAATTCATCCATGTCAATTCACCTGTGTTTAATAACAAGAATCAACCCATAATATTTACAGTGAAGGAAAAGTGTGCGATGATGTCATTATTAAAAGAAGACGCACTTCAGATAAAATCGTTTGCAACTAAGTTAGAAAAACAAAAACAGGGCTTTCATGGACCTAAGGTCTAACTTATTGGACATTTTCACTCAGTATAAACAAATGAATGATTTTCTGGCTATGACTCTGATATAAAATGAGTCAGGACTCATTCAGACATGTGAGACGTGTGTTTTTCCCTCTGTTGGAGAACCTTACACAGAATTTTAGTGTATGAACATAAACACCTTTGAATCTTAGATTCAAACACAAATGAGTTTGCTGTATGTGGTGTTTATGGCACCAGTGAATCTGTGTATATGGTGTTGTGTGTTGTCTTGAGCAAATTCTGAAAACCACACAACTTTAGGACTGCACTGGTGACCAACAGAGAACCCACAAGTCTGGTCCTTGGGGCCAGAATTTCTTATACTTTCAGTAGGTATAGTGGCAAAAGGCAACAAGTGAGCAATGTTGCATGGTTTAGTAGCTTCACAGGAAGCATGCTTTGGTTTGTTTTAGCAGAGAGCCAACACACGACAGACTTTGCACTCGAGAGCCACTCCTTAACCTGAGTTCAACCAAAGGTGTGAGTTCTTCATCTATCCCACAACCCAGCGTTCTCCAGGTTGTGCTCACTGTCATGGCCTCCAGGCTCAGACGCTTCTCCCGGGGCTGTGCTGTGTGTTTGAGCGCAGCACAGAGCTCTCCTGCTGGGCCTCAGGAGCTGCACAATGGGCCTCGCTCCCTCTGGGAAAGTGGAGCCCGGGGGATCCTGCACCTGAATGGGGAGAAACCAGCGAGAGGAGCCGCTGTGAGTTACAGGAGCTGCGTTTACACCCCCCCTGCTGGCACACACCCCGGGGGGAAAAAAGATGGGGCTTATAGACAAAAACAACAAGCACACAAAACAATGGAGAGAATTCCTTCAGTTTCTCCTCAGGTTTCTTTCCAGAGCTGTCTGTCTGTCTCTGTCTTTGTCAAAGAGAGAATTAGGATCCATTCAAGTGTACTTCTTACTTACCTTCTCAAATGTACCTCTCTCTCTCTCTCTCCCTCTCTCTCTCTCTCTCTCTCTCTCTCTCTCTCTCTCTCTCTCATTAGACTCCTGTCTTCTCTCACACTATTACAAGCCTAGAGTTTATGCAGCAGTTTACCACTCAGCAAATGCTAAGGTGCTGGTTACGCAGATTACTGCCCTGCACAGCGTGATTACAGTCATGGGGCAGGAGAGGTGGATATTAGGGGTTGTTACAGGGGTATTTAGAGACGTTCAGTGTTACTGGAACATCAGTGCAAAGATATCACACCAAATACCCAAGACCTTTCATACACAGATGATGTAATCACGGCGGTTGAGCTTCGTTCAGCCTCGGTGGACTTTTTCATGTGGTTTCCATGTTGTGTTGCAGATAAACATTGCAGGTGTGCTTTTGTCATGTTCTGGGATTTGGTGAGTTTTAATGCAGTTAGGAGGAAGAGATTTATCTCAACAATTTAGACTGAGGTATGAATTTAAAAACCCATAAGGAAATCTCTTTTCTGATAATAAACACATACATGTACAGAGTTCATAACTCTTCACACACACACACACACACACACACGCACACGCACACAAACACAGTAAACATGCTAACACTCTTATCAGTCTTCGCCTGCTATCTAGATTATTTAACTAGATTAGATTGATTATCAGTAATACAGATGAAATAAAGATCGGTGTAACTGGTGATAAGGAGCTTGTTTGCCTTCGCTGCAGGCTTACAGGCATAAATTCCAGAGAATTCGAGCTTCTCGTGTAGCTGCTAAAAAATAACATCAATAAAGTAGACTGCTAAGCGCTTGTGACATTCATCAACATATAAATCTATTAACTATCTCATCTCATCCATGAAGACGTTCATAAATATGAATACTGACAAATAATGTTCAACTTCCTGTTTCTTTGGAGTTGACAAAATCGGATCTTTCGACAGGAAGTCAAGGGCTGATTCACTGATTGCACATAGTAAAGGATGTAAAGACACTCTGTTTGGGAAACATGACTACTTTAAAGAGACCTTCGTTTCTCTCGTCACTTCATGCTGTGACGATGTTTATGAGCTTGATTTTTTCCCAGTGTAAAAGAAATCAAACCATTCATTTTGTTGTTTTATGCCTAGCGAGCAACGTCAGGCTTCTCTTCCGACCTCTGCACAAAAAATATTCATGGCCTCTGGCATGCGTTTGACTTTCCTATAAATTGAGGTAATGACGGAAGATACAAGAAGAGACACACTTCCTATACAAGTTATTTAAAGAACAGATTTTTTAAATAAATAATGAATAAATAAGGAGAGCCGAAAAGAAAGGAAATGCCTTTCATTATGTGATTTACTCTGAGCTTAAGATTCAGGTATTCCTCCGTGAGCATGTTCTTCAGCAGCTATTATTCTCCTTAATTCCGTTTTATTTATTCAGAAGGTTTAACAATAGGCATTGTCACAAGAGCAGTTATACAGAAATCAAGATATGGGGTTATATTTAGATCCCTAATGAGAAAGCCAGAGGAAATACCAGGTCACTTATGAGAATCAACATTGTCCTGCTGAGACTCTTTACTCACACCAAAGCTTACAGTTAACCCTGTGTTATTTCACTGTTTGGACCCTTTGGTAAACTGACCCAGGACATTACTGGGGTCTTAAAAGCACTACAGGATTAAAAAAAAATAAATTAATAAAAAAGAAATCATAAATTAAATTAAATTAAATTAAATTAAATTAAATTAAATTAAATTAAATTAAATTAAATTAAATTAAATTAAATTAAATAGATAGATAGATAGATAGATAGATAAATAGATAGATAGATAGATAGATAGATAGATAGATAGATAGATAGATAGATAGATAGATAGATAGATAGATACAATCCTTTACATGAATATATTATAATTTATGCAAAAAAAATGTACTATAATAAAGATCTTGGTAGCATAAATCTAGAAAAAAAATTGTAAAAAATGTTTCAATTAATGCTTATTATTTTTTAACTGATTTAGCAGAAACAAAAGATGATTGCAGTCACTGGCTGTGAAATACAACTCGCAAAAATATGACGCAAAACACTTTCGTTTCTCCTGATTCTGTTATTCATCACCTGAATCTGATAAATCAGTTTAATATAATAAACATAAATTAAAAAAAGAAATTCAGGGTTTTTCTTTTAGATTTATGCCACCAAGGTATTTATTATAGTATATTTTGTTACACAAATTATAACTTTATCACATGTGATCAAGTAACTGCAAACATTAATCACAAATGTGATCTTTATTGTTTGGGATTAAAATAAAGACAATTCATGTAAAAGAATTTTATTTATTTATTCTTTTGTTTGTTTGTTCATTTATTCATTCATTCATTTATTCATTCATTCATTTATTCATTCATTCATTTATTTGTTTATTTATTTATTTATTTATTATTAGTAGTAGTAGTAGTAGTATTTCTGTAGTGCTTTTAAGACCCCAATAATGTCAAATCACTTTTAGTAAAATTATACCCAGTTTCACGGCCCAACCGCGACTCGAATAGAAACTCTGACTTCTCTCTGATTTACTGAGCTCTGACATCACTGACATCACTACACCCTGGTCTGACTCCTGGTCAGGAGGAGGATCAGTGGAGAGATCTTTTATTGGTGTAACCTCCAAATTTTAGAACACCGTCCCTCAGGGCTTTCAGGATTTCTTCCTCTCAACAAAACTTAAAAAAACTTTCTTATTCCTGCTCCTTATTTTCTCCTCACTTCCTTTTTTGCTCTCTTTATAGTGCTCTTTATAAATGGACCCCATTCTTCATCTTCTTCTTCTTCTTCTTCTTCTTATTATTATTATTATTATTATTATTATTATTATTACATGGAGAAAAGCCACTGAAACGCTTGAAATATTCTGGAAAAATATTCTTGGGCACTCTGAGCTCTTTCAAGATTGAAAATCGCCTGCTCTTTATGCTGGTTTAAGCAATATTCAGGGCAGTTATGGAGCGTTTCAACTTTCTGTGGTTGCTTGTATTAAGTGCATGCTGTGTAAATGACAGATATTTGCTGCTCCTGTTACTGTGAGACTTTAGACACTGCATTGTGTTGCATGGGAAAGAGGACAGATGGAAATCTATCCTGGACTGAAATCACACGCACACGCACACGCACACACACACACACACACACACACACACACACACACACACAGTGTGTTTGCATCATACTTATAGGAGACATCAAAGATCAGCTTTTGTTTGTCGAGCTCATCCATTAAGCGAGGAAGCTGCTTTTATGCGATGGAATCGATTCCAAAAAGCCTAAAAGTGTGACGTCAAAGAACGCAGACCTTCCACGTGTTAGGTTTCCTCTCTGCTTTTGCTGGGGTTATTATTAGAAATGTAGAACAGGCACCTATTCACCGTGACCCGTAGCGTAATCCTCTCATGACACCTAATATAACTGCAGAATAACGTGTGTGTGTGTGTGTGTGTGTGTGTGTGTGTGTGTGTGAGAGAGAGAGAGAGAGATCGTTAGAATCATGTCATAAGCCACATATAATAAAACTAAATCGATCATTACTGGTGTTAGCTTTCTGTTCTGTTACAAATAAGTATTCTGTGTAGACAAGATCAACAAGTCTACAAGCACGAGGCATTACGAGTTGATTCATTTGTACAGATTCATGATTGTCATCACTAACATTTCAACAAAGCAAGCTCACTAAATACCAAACTTAAGTAAAACCCCAGACAAGCCCGTAACCGGTTTGCCTTTGAGCAACGCTTAAAGATCATTCCTTGCCTGAATTTTCAATGGGCTTCTTAAAATGACATAAAAACCACTCGACATGCCGAACATCACCTGCGCTGTAAAACCCGAGCTGTGGAATGTTTCTGTCAGGCCGAGTGAAGGAGCGCCGAAGCTGTTTTCTTTCCGTCAGCCCATAATTGCAGATTTCCACCAAGCTTTAGTGATGCATCTGAAAGCTTTACGCTAGAAGAGCCTCGGGATCATTACACGACTTATAGCAGTAGTTGAGCAGGCATTGCTTTTCATGTTGTGTCTGAACACAATGCAGGCGAACTGACTTAAAGCTAAGAGTGTGTTCTATTGTACTGTCTGCATTTTTCCGTTGTTAGAATGAAGTACAGATGAAAAAGCTGAATAGATGATTTACCTGTATTACGCTTTAAACAATGGACATTTCTATAAAGCAGCTTTAGAGAAATATCCTGTGTGTGTGTGTTTGTATAAATTACATATAAATTCCATTCAAATAGCACTTTTAACAATGGACATTGTCTCAAAGAAGCGTTACAGAAGTATAGAAACCTATAATAAAAGTGATAAAGTTAAAGTTAAGCTGTTATTTATCCCTAACATTTATTCCTAATGAGCAAGCCTGAAGATGATATGAAGAAGAAACCTTGAGAGGAACCAGGCTCAGAAGGGAAATTCATCCTTATCTGGACAGCAAATAATGTAAATATAAATAATGTCCTTTCTTTAACAGTTTATAGACACAAGGAATTGTGCAACTAAGAGCTCCTGAGCAACTAACAGGTCAGCGTAGTTCATTATTGACATAACACTAATTCCTTCCTGCCAAAAGCTGACCGACGCAACGGCAGATCAAAGATAGTCTCAAATATATATTCTCAAATATATATAGTTTATATATACAGATATATGCCTAATGAGCAAGCCAGAGGAGACGATGACAAGGAAAATCTCCCGGAAACGACACCAGGAAGAAACCTGAAGAAGAACCAGACAAAAGACGGGAACCCATCCTCATCCGCGTGACACCGGAGAGCGTGATTATAAACCATTTCTCTTTCTATGAGCAAGTTATGTCACTTCTGGATTCTTTAGTTCTATACGTTACAGTTCAGTGATGAAGACTTGAGTGTAAATTGTTCTTGCAGTCCTGAGACTATCCAATAAGGAAGAATTGAGCTAACAATTGTTTCACAACCCGTTATCAGCCTGTGATTTATGACATTGCTTAATTTATATCGTTTAGATCTTCTCTGATATAAGCCTCATGTTATATATATATATAGTCTTTCTACGTCAGGAAGGCTGATTTGCATTTCTTTTGATGATTCCAGGCTCCCTGTCATTAGCAATGCTGAAGTGTCCAGTGCGGATCAATCCCTCGGGCCGATCACGCTCTGTGATCATGTGGTGGAACTTTAAAGGAATGAAACGCTTGACCAAAAAGAGTGAGTGAGCTGATTAGAGCTCTTTAAGAGTGAGTGTGTGTGTGTGTGTGTGTGTGTGTGTGTGTGTGTGTGTGTGTGTGTGTGTGTGTGTGTGTGTGTGTGTGTGTGTGTGTGTGTGTGTGTGTTCCAAAATGTTGTCAGGTTAGATGTTATCCGATAAGCAGGTGTTTAGCTACAAGTACTGGTTGGCTGTAATTGAAGAGTCTCAATATCTGTTACACACACACACACACACATACATACACACACCTGTCCTGAGTTCCTGTCTGCACAAGTGACTCGCTTTTCTTTAATTGACTTACATATAATAACTGATTTTTTTATCAGCTGAGTGCCAAAGTTTGCACACCCCTCATTTGAAATGATGAAACCACATGAACAAGGCATTTAATGGGGGTTTTTGACAGAACGTTAATTTTTTTGTCAATATTATATGTGATGAAGAAACAAAAAAAAAGAAGAAGATATTTTTAAAAACAATACAAATTCATGAAGAAAAACAGAGAAATCATGGAATATGAGGCAGTCAGAAAATACAAAAAAATAAATAAATTTTTGCAATAAAAAATGCAAAATATAACATAAAAATGCAATGAATAATGGCAGAAATTAAATTAAATTAAATTAAATTAAATTAAATTAAATTAAATTAAATTAAATTAAATTAATTAATAAAGGGGGGGGCACGGTGGCTTAGTGGTTAGCACGTTTGCCTCACACCTCCAGGGTTGGGGGTTCGATTCCCACCTCCGCCATGTGTGTGTGGAGTTTGCATGTTCTCCCCGTGCCTCGGGGGTTTCCTCCGGGTGCTCCGGTTTCCTCCCCCAGTCCAAAAACATGCATTGTAGGTTGATTGGCATCTCTAAATTGTCCGTAGTGTGTGATTGTGTGAGTGAATGAGAGTGTGTGTGCCCTGCAATGGGTTGGCACTCCGTCCAGGGTGTATCCTGCCTTGATGCCCTATGACGCCTGAGATAGGCACAGGCTCCCCGTGACCCGAGTGTAGATCGGATAAGCGGTAGACAATGAATGAATGAATTAATAAAGGAAAAAAGTACATGAATTCATATTAATATTACTCCATTTTGTGTTTGTGTCTTGGGCTCTTTGTAAGTCTCTGTTGTGTTTCTGTTTTGTTTTTGTTTTTTCAGATGTTTTTCTTCCACTTTCTCTTCCATTGTGTTTTTGTATCTGTGTTTGTTTCACGTCTGGATTTGCAGTTTTCACTGTCCGGAACGGTCTCCTAAAGCACACTGATATCTTATTATCCTTTTCTCCAGCTCTGTGAAAGGAAATATTTTCCATTTTAGGTGAGATAGCTCTTTTCCTGAGTTCCATTTACTCTTAACTTGACGGCTCACAGCAACCTGCTGGAGAGTTTTAGCCTGGACTTTCATGCCATAATTAAGGCGAAGAAACACTTTCTTTCTATAAACTTTTTTATATATACTGTATATACATTATACTGTATACATGGACTATATACTGGTCCCTTGATGATGGCTTCAAATAACAATTAAAATATATATAATTACTAGATATTAAGTATTATAGCGTATAAAATGTAAATATGCTGGATGTTACTGGAGTCCAGTGTAGTGCATAAACCTCCCAGCTACCGTTATTCCTCTTCCCCTCCCCAGTCAGTTTTGTACAGTTTGGGAATCATCACAAAACAAGCCAAGTTACTGCCATTTATGTTTCACTCTCCAAACACATACACATCTCCCACATCTCATTAAGCCACAAGTTATGGCAGGAAGTGAAAATTAATAGTCGCTCAGAAGACTCGCTGTAAGGTTTATTGATGATATTGGCTTTCTCTGCGTGTTTAATAAACTCCTTGTGCAAGAGATCGCACAGTAAATCAATGTTAGTCTTGCGAGAAGTATCAGGAGTGGAGCGCTGATAACTTTATCTCACCTCAAATAACTTTCCAAGAAAGAGCTCTCGGCTCGCATCTGCTGGGCCACCACACACAATCCATCAAACATCCTGTTTGGGAGGAAAAGAAGGAGGAGGAGGAGGAGGAGGAGGGGGAGGGAGGGAGTGGGATTATGTTCGAGGGAGCGAGGAGTCCACCCTTCCCTTTTCTCTAGGATACCTTGTATGCTTATAGATTTGTTTTTCCCTAGCTCTCGATAAACGACTCAGTGAATCCTGCATCGTAATCCTGACATAACCGTGCTATAAACATGTAATAACTGGTGTCATAACCCACATGAGCTGCCTTAACCCTGTACATCCAGTGAGACGAGAGTGAAGTGTTACTGTTAGCATTTTATTGAATGATTGTTTATGTCACATGCTAATTTTTATCAATAAGTAAACATTAGCGTTTGTTCCATAACAGCTGTTATGTCATAAGAAATAAAACACTTGGGGTTGTGCTGTTACAGGAAAATTCTCAACAACATGGCAGCCGACATGCAGTGGAGTTAGCATAACCACCATCAGGACGATTTTATATAATAAAAGCATGTCTCGGTGCACAAAATTCCTCCACAACACGAACATTGTTTTTTTGTTTATTAACAGGAGACACTGTGTACTTTTTATCCATTTATAAATACCTTCATGTCTACAAAACAAGTTATCACTGATCTTATAGTAGCAATAGCAAATAGCCTTTCATGTCAGAAAGTTAAAGTAAATAGTGTAAATAGTAAATAAATGTAATGTAAATGTAAATATGTTTTAAGCTTTATTTCTTGTTTTACATGACCTGACACTGGAGACTCCTTCCTTGGGCCCTTGAGCAAGGCCCTTAGCCCTCAATTACTCAATTGTATAAAATGAGATAAAATGGAGTCTATCCCAGGGGTCTCAGCGGCACAAGCTGGGAGACACCCTGGACACACACACACACACACACACACACACACACACACACACACTCTAAAGTTGCTCTGGATAAAGGCGCCTGCCCGAAATGCCAGAAATATAAATATATAATATTCCAAGCATCTCGTCATGGAAAACGGAACTGTACCAAAACTTAAAATTAAATCTGTCTTAATTCTCCAAAAAAAAAAAAAAAACAAGTACAGCACAAACACGTTCCTCTTTTGATGCATGTTAGTTTCTCCATTCGAAGTATTTTGATAATGCATGTGTCGATTTAGCAATCCTGTCTCTTAGAATCTTAGAGGAAGTTATAGATGTAGTTATATAGTTATAGATGACTGGACGTATAGTTTGTCATGTATGACATGCAGGCCATACAATAGCGTCTTTCATAAGCACGGAACGCTAGCAGACTTAGCAGCAATTAGCATGTCATGCATATATGTATGTATGCTGTCATGACTTCATATTTTTCTTCATCAGGATAGAAACCTGAGCACCTATGCACTCTCGAGGAATAATATGATAATATGTTTACTTTTACAACTAAAACAGCTAGGTAGAGTTGAGTGAGTTAGACTTCAAGAAAAAAATTTTGGGGTATAGTGGTGTAGTGAGTAGCTGGTTTATCTCACAGCTCTGGGGTTGGGGTTTGGTTCCTGCCTCTGCTGTGTGTGTGTTCTGCTTTGGGAGTTTCCTCCAGGTTCCCCGGGTTCCTCACCTAGTCCTGAGGCATGTGCTGATATGAGGATGGCTTCCATTCTGAGCCTAGGCTCTTCCTCATATCATCTCAGGGAGCTTTTCCTTGCCCTTGTCACCTCAGGCTTGCTCACTGGGGATAAATATTAGGGAAAATTATCCAATTTTAAACTTTATCATTTTTATTCTCTATTTCTATATTTATGTTTTGAGACAATTTCCATTGTTAAAAGTGCTAAACAAATAAATTGAATTGAAAATTAAATTGATTGGCATCTCTAAATTGGCTGTTTTGTGTGTGTGTGTGTGTGTGTGTGTGTGTGTGTGTGTGTGTGTGTGTCCAGGGTGTCTCCCAGCTTGTGCCGCTGAGACCCCTGGGATAGACTCCAGGATCCCTGCGACCCTATAAAGGATACAGAAATGGATAGATGGATATTTATAGAATTATGTATTACTATACTCTATACTACGATTTTAGTTTAGGAAGATATAACAAAAAACAAAAACTACTCTAAGGAAAGCCTTGTGTTAGGGTTGTGTTAAGGCAGAAGATTAGAGAGTGATAGTTTCAGGTCGCACTAGAGCCATGTGTGTAATTGTGAGAGTGTGTGACGGGTGTGTGAGTGTGTGTGACGGCTGGATGAGTGTGTGAGAGTTTACGGATCTGTGTGTGAGAGGAATATAAAAGTGTTGATGTCTTTGCAGCTTGTTCCCTGGCCTCATTCTGTAAAACACCCTCATGACGCACTCGGTGGTTAACAGTTCCCTGTACGTCTCCATTAAACAGCACTCCTTCATTAAAGTAAGAGCTGCACTTGCACTCTCTCCCTCTCTCTCTCTCCCTCTCTCTCTCTCTCTCCCCTCTCTCTCTCTCTCTCTCTCAGGACAGAAGATTCTAACTCTAAACAGTATTTATGTGCTCTGAATGTCTGAACATCCCGGCCTGATATAATCACATTTCAGCCTGACATTTTACATTTATTTTACATCTACCACCCCACTCACCCACCCCACTCACCCACCCCACTCACCCACCCCAATCACCCAACCCACTCTCCCACCCCACTAAGCTTCCCAACTCGCTCTCCATGCTCACCCACCCCACTCACCCACCCCAATCACTCACCCCACTCTCCCTCCACACTCTACATCCACACTCGCCCACAGCAACCACTTACCCCAATCTCCCTCTACACTCCACTCTCCCTTTACACTCACCCACCCCACTAATTCCTCCCCACTCAACCGTCCCTACTCACCCACCCTATTCTCCCTCCACACTCACCCACACCTCTCTCTCTCTCTCTTTCTCTCTCTCTCTCTCTTCTCATTCTACCTCCCCACTCTCCTACCCCACTCCCCACCCCACTCTCTCCTTCTGCACTCTTCCACCCCACTCACCCTCTCATTCCCCCACCCCACTCACCACTAACCCACCCCAC
>JAUCMX010000022.1:4871258-4918758 GCA_033459395.1 Hemibagrus guttatus | reverse complement strand
ATATATGCAAACGTATTCAAAAGTACAAAATGTGTTCAGAAATATATATATATATATAGTTCTAAAATAAATAAATAAACAAAAAAACTTCAGGGGACCAGTTAATGGCAAAATATTATTGCATTATTGTATATTTCAATAATTAGCCTAATATTTGACTAATAATTGTTTTTTTCTAAATTAAATCACACCTGTGGGGATCAGTGCAGCGTGTTTTCTCTGCTAAAAAGCTGCTCAGTTAGGTAAGATTCTTCAGCTTAAGCGCAGAGGTGTAGAAAATGTCTGGCTTCTTGTGCATTTCTAGACAGTTTGTAATAAACACCTCCAGATATGATATCATTTTATGAGACTGTTCCAGCAACAAGTGCAAGCAGACAGGAATTGATGAAAGTGTCTGATCTGGTGATGTCTCGCCTCGCTCTCGTGCTCAGGGCTCTGAAACTGAAAATGTAAGACGTGGGCCTTTTCTCCCGCACGCTCCACAGCGGCTACAGGCCCAGTCTCTACACAAGCTAAAAATAAATCTTTTCTGCAGATTGTATAATTACATGGTAGAAACAAGGATACTAGTGATTGGTGTAACATGATGCCTCTATTCTGTGAGTGAGAGTGTATTGAGTATATCAACTCAGCTCTGCGTGTGTGTGTGTGTGTGTGTGTGTGTGAACCCTAATCTTCTGATCAACAAACCAGAGCCTTAACCACTTGAGCTACCACCGCTCCCCATGCTGCTGGGGAAGTGGGCGCACTAACAAGGAGGCTAAAGACTGGAGCTACTAGTGTCAGTCACCAGGGCGCCTCTTGAGATCAGGGAATCTAGGTTTACCTGCACAGCACCTTCTGCTGGCCTCCGTTACACTCACCAACCCCCCCCTAAACCTTGAGAGGAAGAAAGCTTGAGAGGAACCAGGCTCAGACATGGCAATGATTACTGACTTCATGATGATAACAAATGATAAAAGCTCCGAAACCTTCA
Source organism: Hemibagrus guttatus (assembly GCA_033459395.1). Lineage (NCBI taxonomy): Eukaryota > Metazoa > Chordata > Actinopteri > Siluriformes > Bagridae > Hemibagrus > Hemibagrus guttatus. The sequence goes on along the minus strand of JAUCMX010000022.1, from coordinate 4,917,782 downwards.
GTTTACATTTATCCAGAACTTTTATCTTGGGTTTATCGCTCCATCAATTCATCAGACATGGTTCATAGTGGTGATTGTATCCAGCATTTAATTCCTACAAAAATTCCTTGCTGATAATTGAAAAAAAAATCTTCGTTAAGTTCTAAACAAATCCCAAACAGAAAGACGAAGAAGACTAAAAAGGTTTATTATGCCTCAAAATGTGCAGGTTTTTTCAGCTCAAACTTCCCAGGCTTAAAATGTAATTATATTATTTGGAAGACTCTCAAAAATGTCAAAAATCTTGCATTTAATAAGTGTGCTGGTATTAGGCCGGGAGGATAAAGTAAATATGTGTGTGTGTGTGTATGTGTGTAGGAGGCAGCATGCAGCATGCTTGGGGTTGTCCTCAGATGTCATTATCTGAGTTATTTTATTGAAGTGGTGGTGTGCTTGACGTTAAATGAAAGGGGCTGAGGGAATGTGCACCGGGTGCGAAGGGACCGCGCTTGTAGAAAGAGCTCATTCAGAACTCAGGTCAGCCTCAATGCCTGCGTTTGTCCCCGAGTGTAAACACTGATGCTGGAATTCCTCTAATGTGGTGGCTCAGGAGTTCATGCCTTCACTTCATCACCGTGTCCAACTCGGACCATCCAGAGACTCACAGAGAAACTGCAGAGGTTTAGAAAAGCCTGAGAATATGAATGCGCGCTCTCAAAGGCTATTCAAAACGCTTTCACCGAGAGAGAGGTGCATTTTTTAAAGCTCAGAACATTAATAAATCAGCTCACTGAGGAATGCGAGGAGCGGTTTGTGTCGAATTTTAACATATCGGTCGAGATGATATTTTCTTTGGAATTCATTCATTAAGAGCTCGAGAGTGAGAAAGAAATGTTCAGCATCCACTGAAACGTGAAGTATGAGATTCAATTAATAGGAACCTTAAAACAGAGAAATGATATGAATGATAATAATGACATGATTAACAAACATATACATGTATACACTGTGTGCACAATTATTAGGCAAGTTGTAGTTTTGAGGATTAATTTCATTATTGAACGACTACAGTGGTTTCGGTTAATCCAAAATGTTCAAAAACCTCAAACGCGAATATTTAAGGAAGTAAAAGTGAGGTTTTGGCTTTCTTAGTGTGCAATTATTAGGCAACTATTAGTGTGCAGAATTATTATGCAACTAAATGAAAAACAACAAACTTATCATCTTACTTGTTTATTTTCATCGGTTAAAGTGGGAATAACAAACAAACAGCTCAAAATGTACAATAAACATTTCTGACATTTAAAAAAAAACAGAAAAAAAAAGCAGTGACCAATATAGCTGACTTTTTGTGCAGCAACAACCACAGCTTCCCAGACACTGCTCAGAGAGGTGTACTGTTTTCCTTCTCTGTAAATCTCCCGTTTAAGAAGAGCCCACAAGTTCTCAATAGGGTTTAGGTCAGGTGAGGAAGGGGGCCATGTCATTATTCTTTCATCTTTAAGGCCTTTACTGGCTAGCCACGCAGTGGAGTACTTCGATGCATGCGATGGAGCATCGTCCTGCATAAATATCATGGTCTGCTTGAAGAAAGTGTCTTCTAAAAACTGGCAGTATGTTTGGGAGTTGATTTTGAGTCCATCTTCAACCCGAAAAGGTCCAACTAGCTCATCTTTAATAATGCCAGCCCATACCAGTAAACCACCTCCACCTTGCTGGCGTCTGAGTCGAAGTGGAGCTCTGTGCCCACTACTGATCCAGCCACGGGCCCATCCAACTGGTCCGTCAAGAGTCACTCTCATCTCATCAGTCCAGACAACCTTTGAAAAATCTGTCTTCAGATATTTCTTAGCCCAGTCTTGACGCTTTATCTTATGTGTCTTGTTCAGCATGGGGTCGGGTTTCAGCCTTTCTTACCTTGGCCATGTCTCTGAGCACTGAACACCTTGTACTTCTGGGCACTCCAGGTAGGTTGCAGTTCTGGAATATGACAGCACTGGAGGATCATGGGTTCCTGGCAGCTTCACGTTTGATTCTTCTCAAATCTTTAGCAGTTAATTTGCGTCTTTTTTTCTCAACACGTTTTTTGCGACCCCATTGACTATATGCAACAAAACGTCTGATGGTTCTGTGATCACACCCCGATATTTTAGCAAGTTCAAGAGTGCTGCATCCCTCTGAAAGACATTTTACAATTTTTGACTTTTCATAGTCAGTTAAATCTCTTTTTTGCCCCATTTTGCCTGAGGAAACCGAGCTGCCTAATAATTATGCACACCTTGATATAGGGTGTTGCTCTCCTTGGGTCACACCCTCTCTCATTACACAAATACACATCACCTGATATCTTTAAACCCAAAAGGATTCAAGTTTGTACAGCTTAGAGTTGGAAAATATGCATAAAAAGGATGATTTTGTCATAATATTCACTTGCCTAATAATTGTGCGCACAGTGTATGTGCTTTACTCACCTTACATAATTTTTTTTCCCCATTGTCTGTACCGCTTATCCGATCTATCCTCGGGTCACGGGGCATCTATCTCAGGTGTCATCGGGCATCAAGGCAGGATACACCCTGGACAGAGTGCCAACCCATCGCAGGGCACACACACGCTCTCATTCACTCACGCACCCTTACATAATTATTAATAATAATATTATTATTACTACTACTACTACTACTACTACTACTACTACTACTACTACTACTACTACTACTGACTGGCATGTCCTGTTCTCCTAGATTGTTAAATTCAGTTAGCTCTATAATTATTGGCACCCTTGATGAGAGATAAATAGAATAAAATGTCAGAGGTTAATTGAAGACGGGACAAAAATCTAAGATTTAATTGCAAATTCAAGAAAATTCTATATATTATTATATAGTAATTCAACTCAAATTGTGGAACTCGTGTATTAAATAAATTCAACCACACAAAGTAGTGTAGACTGAAGTAGTTTAAGTCTTTGGTTCTTTTAATTGTGATGATTTTGGCTCACATTTAACAAAAACCGCCGGTTGCTTCACTCTTATACGAAGACTTTCCACTAGATCTCGGAGCGTGGCTGTAGGGATTTGTGTTCATTCAGCTGCAAGAGCATTCTGATGTTGAGATGCTGAAGAAGCTCCAGTAACAGTTCATCCCAGAGCTGGTCAGATGGATTCAGGGCTCTGTGCAGGACACTCGAGACATTCTTCCACTCCAACCTTAACCTCCACACCATCAAGCTCAAGGGCTTTGTGCACAGGGGCATTGTCATGCTGGAAGGATTTGTGCCTTTTAAATTTCCCTCTGAAGGGAAATTGTAACCCAACAGCATACAAAGACATTCAGCACTATTGTTCTTCCAACTTGGTGGCAACAGTTTGGGGACGAATCACATCTCACTGTGATGGTCAGGTATCACACGTACTTTCCAGGCGTATTTGTAAAGGTATTTTTTGCAGCCCGTCATCATTTCTCAGATTCTCCGTCCCCTCACTCTTTGATCTGAGCTGTCACGCCAAGTCCACATCATCACATTTGGCCAGACTTCCCTAAAGCGAGAATATATAATCACAATTCTATCTGAGTAGATAATCACACACCTAGCTATGACATAAACCGGTCTAAGAACTGAGTCATGCTGTGCACAAACAGACCAGAAGCCATGCGATAAACCATTTTCATAATGTATGTTTCCCATACGGTTTAATCCTATCTGCTCTTTTGTACTGTATAGCTGCTAATTAGAAAGCTATGTTTTTTTTTAATGCTACATGGACTTCAGTGAATTGTCTATTTGTTCTCTGAGCCTTTCAGCTCTGCGTGTAGCCTTAAGAGCTCACTGTGAATATCTTCTTGAGCAACGCAGCTATTGTGCCGCTCCGAGCTCCTGCTGTGCCGTTGCGAAAGAATATGTTACAACCTGCTTCCTTGAGTAAACAAACTACACATGAGACTGAGAGAGAGAGAGAGAATTTTAAAGAATGACTTCTTGATCTGCCTTCCCAGGCTATGGCAATATATAGCAACCAATAGAAACGGCCCACAGAGGAATGAAGGGGGTGACTGTGGTTTATTACAGGTATGCGCTATAGCAAACACTGCAGCTGATGATTCATCAGCTCTCCTTATCCGTGTGCTGCAACCTGCTTTTAAAAGGATTGGCATCTGTAAAAAAATAAATAAATTAAAAAAAAGTATGTTTTTATGCCTGCTTAATTCAGCACAATCGCTTTCAATCCTCCTTTTTTTCTTGTAATGCCTTGGATGTTGTAATTTGTTCAGGTTTACTTTTTACAAGCTAACAAAAAAAAATCATTGTAAATAGAGAGTTTGTGCTAGAGAGCTGCTTCCTTGTTTAAGAAAAGATGTAAAATGTAAAATATAGGCTGGAGATGGAATGTAACCCTAAATTATATCATCTGACCACTCTAGGTATGGAGTTTGGTTCCAAATCTTGCTGAGGTTGCAGTCGTCGTGAAGGGGACATGCAGGTCCATCACATGCTTCCACTGCAAGCCTTGACAGAAGCATTTCAGACTTTATAGTCAAAAGCCTCGCTCTGTGAAGTTAGATCTATTAACACACCAGTTTGTAGGCCACATCAAATGCTGCTGTTTATACAAGTCTGTTGTGAATGCCACGTACCACTCTTTTTGAACTGCCTTCCTTTGTTTTTGGTTCATGGCTTTTCTTTCTTCCAGATCTTGGTTGAAGTGCTGAAACCGAATCTAGCTACTGCACACTTTCTCTCGTCGATAACAGACCACTTTCTAGAGTTTCCCGTTTCTTCCCCTTCCTCCCAGTGCCATAGTTCGTGCACTGGGTTTCGGTTTGTATTGTTTAGGATGTCCATCAACGTCTAAAATCACGTTAATTGTAGGGAGGAGTGGGTTCAGTATGCTGTAATTTAAAAGGAATATGTGCCTTATTTAGAAAGAAATGGTGGTTAGGGGGCAAATGTACAGAAAAGGCAGGAATTCGGCCACTGATTGGCTACGTTTGTGCGAAGAACCAGGGCCTTTCCACTGGTCATGACCGTAGCCTGTGATGTGGCTGACCGCACGGGGACAATGTGGGCCTGATGCTGGCCTGATGATGGGTTGTGATGTGTTCTCTGACCCAGACCATAATGCACAACTTTTGCCAGCCGGAAGAAAATTATAGCCCTCACAGGAATGTTGCAGTTGTTATTATTTTTCCGTATTATAAGACACAGGGTGAGAGAGAGAGAGAGAGAGAGAGAGAGAGAGAGAGAGAGAGAGAGAGAGAGGGAGAGAGAGAGAGAGAGAGATTGAGAGAGAGAGAGAGAGTGTGAGAGAGAGTGTGTGTGAGTGGGGAGAGAGAGAGAGAGAGAGAGAGAGAGAGAGAGAGAGAGAGAGAGAGAGAGAGAGAGAGAGACGTTCCTGCGGCCCTGGAAAACAAGACGTGTTTTAAAAAGTGTCTGAAGGAAATGTTCTCTAGGGAAAATTGCTGAGACTGACAGAAAAAAGGGAAGACCAGGACACAGGATGGGTTGATTTTCCCCAAAGTGGCAAGTACACTTGCTCTAGTGCTCAAAGAAAGATACAATCCAGACTTTTAGTACTTTAAGACTCAGAAACTCGAACTGGAAACTGCTAAAAGTAATATAGAACAATGGTTATAAGAGCGATTCCATGGTAGGGTGTCATTTACATCCCAGTCATTTACAAATTTACAATTTAAAAAAATCAGGTAAAGGTAAGAAATTTTAAAGACAGGTTAAATGTCCTTTCTATCAACCTACATCACTTAGAAAACAGCATGTCTGTCTGTTCTATTCCATTTCACCTTGGAATATATTCATTAAAATACATTTAACACCTCATATTGAGTCACGCCTTTTCCTACAAGCCATCAATTATACAGTGAAAAATGTACATTTGAGTTGAATCCCAGAGCAACATATTTAACAGATTTCATCATCCACATTTCCTGAATATTAAGAGGAAGTCGATTCTTGTTTCTTTATGCTCAGTCATATTGTGATATTGTCTTGATGAGGTCACCTTGAAAGTACAAACCTGTAACCCAAAATACAGATAGAAAGTAAAAGATAAATTCATTTAATGTCATCGTGTCCTTGCTAGTTAACTACGTTTCGTGTATTTGCTAATCACATTTATTTGAATGGTTAGATGCATTTGTTAGATTCGACACTGAATGATTTTTAAAATCAAGTTTAATATTTAAGACTTGCAAGAGATAAATGATACCGCAATCTTGGATCTAAGATGTCTACACTTTCCGTACTCCTCTGCCATGCTTCCTCTGGCAGCTAGGACAAACATCTGTCCTTAGCTCTAGGTTATTGTTTTATTGTTTCTGTTTTGTAAGTGTATGTTGTCTATGTAGCACCAGGGTCCTGGAGAAACATTTCATTTCACTATGCACTGCGTCAGCTATATGTGGTTGAAATGACAATAAAAGCTTCTTGACTTGACTTGACTCTCCTGGCTTCCTGAAGCTTATATCTTACACCTTGTTGCCTGTCTACAAAGACAAAAATGCACCAAATCCACTTCCTGTATTGGTGAAAGCACTGTACACTGAACAATACCTCATGTACACCTTGACTTGATTTCCTTAGCTGTCTTTAAACAAAGCTGAAAAAACAAAGACCCCCACTAGCTCTTTAAAGAAACCCTTAAAATGGAAAAAGCTGACTTCCTGTATACAATCACTATGCACTTTTAATGAAGACCTGCATGTCTGCTGATTATGGAAGCAGAAACAATACAATATATTTATTTATGTGCCATTACCAAATGCCTTACATTCGTTAATAGACTGTATCATGATATTGAAAGGGTTAAAATTCTTCTGTCTGTCATGGCTGAGCTCAAAAATCCCACTCTGTTTAGGATGAACTTTTGTGCTCCGACATGTTCGGGAATCCCACCACTACCTCGACGGATTTCCGAATGTTATTCAATTTGTATAAATGAGTTCAAGTTACTGCTTTTCAGCATACAGTAGTTTCAATGAGTATTCCATTCTTACATTAAAAAAAGGCTTCTAAAATACACAGATGTGTTGGAGCCCAAATGTTAGGGTGACTTCATAAAACCTCTGTATATAATCTTGAACTACTCTTGGACTGGGGCGCTGAGATAAATAAATTTAATAGGAGCCGCATGAGCTAAATGTTCTGACCACGAAGGTCGAGAGTGAGAGTGAGTCGGGTTTGGCCAGGATAAAACTTCACATCTGGGGAAATAACTAAGACCTTACTCCAGTTCTCTCTCTCTCTTTCTCTCTCTGTTTATTTTTCTATCTATCTGTCTTTCTCTCTGGTTGCCAGAAATGCTTTTACAGATGACTGTGGCAGGTGCCTTTGACTAGTTATCCAGTCCAATTTAAAGTCATGACACTGAGGGAACCCTGGGATTTAGGTGTCACATTAGGAAAGGGATCTTCTTGGCTCTAGCCAGTCATTCAGCCAGAGGGGCTCTTTGTGGTCTTTTCAGCCTTAAAGGCCTGATGAGAGATAATGATCAGAGCAATCTGTGCTGGCTTTAATTGTGTCAGTGCTCAAGGCGGTCTAAAAGGCTGTGAAGTGAAGCTACTGATATCATCTGATTTACAGGATCAAAGCTGAAGCTGTGGCCTGGGGGACGGACCCATGACACCCGCTTTGTGATCTTCGGCTAACGTTGTCTTGGAAACCTGCCAAATTCAAGAAAATTAATGGGATTGTTCTGTAGGTCCAGAGGCTATTCACGGTGGTCAGGTGAAACCTTATCATAGCGGCGTTAGTCCTGCGAGTGCAGGGTAGAAATGAGCTTTCGGTAGTCATGTTGTTTGCATTCTGGACAAAATTGGGCTGTGACTTTTTAAACCCTTCAGTGCCATGTTCCGAGGTCACCACAGCGGATCAGTTGGTTCACACGTTTCGACTTGGCACAGGTTTTTTACGCCGGATATCCTTCCTGACACAACCCTTACATTTTATCCGGTCTTGGGACCGGCACTGATAGCTAACTCTTCAGTGGCTGGGTTAGCTCCCTGCTTGGGAATGAAACCCAAACCGCAGCAATGAGAGCACGGGATCCTGCCGCTGGACCACCAGGAGGCCAGTACGACATGTACAGTATGTAATAAAAAAGTTCAAAATGGCTTCCTAGCTGGTTCATAGCTGGTTAATAAAAGTAGTATCAGTTGCTTTACACAGCAAGGTCGCATATTTGTTCCTTAACACGACTCAAGACATGAAGGTTAAATTAGGTTTAGGGGCAGGAATAAGTGTACTTTAAATTTTCTTTGTGCATAATTCATATAAAACCATGCCAAACACCAGATGACCCATGTTTACTCAAGTTGGATTGACTTCTCAGTGTTGTGAGACTTGCTTGCTTCAGAGCAATGCCTTCTGATTATCCAGTGAAACTTTCACCTGTACAGCTGGCCTAACATGACACAGCAGGAAATGAATGTGTGTAGTAAAAAGGGAGTGTGGCTGGCTCAGTGCCTCCTGATTAATAATGGATCAATATTGGCTTTTATTTTAAATAATGGTACTAACTGGAACCAGCGTCGGGGAGTGTCAGCAAACATTGGCCTTTTAGCCACTGCGCAATACTGACCATTCCTGTACCATGAATAACCTAATCATAACAGATTTACAACCCAGTCCATTGCAAAGGTGCACTGGTCAGTGCAAAAGTAGGGTCGTGGATACGGTCAGGGTCGTGAGTAGAACTCACAATCATCATTTATTTTACAAAAGAATATTTAAGAGAAGGAAGAAGGACTATTTTGAAATGCTACTGATTTTTTTTTTCTTGTTAACCTGAGACACTGCCCCAGTTCAGCAATAAAAATGGACAAATGGATTTCTGTTCATTCGTAAACATTGAGGGAACAGCAGAAATCAGTCACGAAAAATCTGTTGTAACTTGGACATACTGTAAATGTGTCAAGCAGAAGTATTCAGATATGTAGTTGCATGCACTGAAAGCGATGGTCCACTTCACAAGATGTTAGTTATGTTATTGAAAATTGACCTGGAATAAAAAATCCCTCTTCTATCTCTTAAATTTCTTCGTCTCCAATCCGCACCCCTTGCTACTGAGTTGTCTTACTGGCTTGATCTCTACCGGTGGAAAGGATCTGCTTCTAGCTAAAGCATCAAAACTCTGAAGATTGAGCAACAAAGCAGGAAGCCTTTCCAAAAAGGAAATTAACCCTGATTGAGAAAGCTATATTGTGTTACTGGTAAAGTTAACAGGTTTATCCAGCAAGGCTTTTTTTCCTGTTTGGACTCTTCTACAGAGACGTTTTCTGACACTCCTGCAGTGCCATTGTTGTTCAATTACCGGTAAGTTTCCTGACAACAGATTATAGGAATATGATCAGAAAAGGAAGCAGTGAGTTCATGTAAAACTGAGGATAACAGCAAAGACGTGTGTAGCGGTTAACCATAATTTATCAAGTCAGCTTCCTGTGTGTGGAAACAGGAAGCTCAGTTGACCCCAAAATATTGCTGGACACACCTTGAGGGTTAAACTCTTATCTGTTCCAACAAGTATCCATTAGTCACTCAGGGAGTTTTATTAGGTTCATTTGCAGAATGTTAGTGATTCGGTTATGAGAGATCTGTATTGTAGAGCGTGTTGATCAAAAGCTGGCGTTTTATAGAAACTGGTTTGCTGTACAGGTTTGGAAGTGTGCTTATCGTGAAAATATTAGGGCTTTTCAGTATAGGTGTGAACTGAACTTGAGCAAACAGGAGTGTGAGTGAGGTCAAGTGGCAAGCAAGCAGCAGTGATAAGATTGAAGATCAGCGTGACGTGAGCGCTTTTGTCGCTAGATATTTTACACTGCTCATTCAAGCGTTTTGATTTTGCACTGCTTTGTCAGTGGACGTCATATAGACCTGGCTTTTATATTAACATTAATGCTCCTCAAAGCCAGCAGCACCTTTGGATAAGAGATTAAGATTAAGATTAAGGATTCGTCAACAATGACACACGCAAAACTTTCCACAGTCTGAAATTCTCCAAAACAAAAAACAGTCTCGCTGTGACACTCGCAATCGAGCTAATCTCACCAGATGACTGCAGAGCAGATCCATGCTGGGTCATTTTTTCACACTATACCCTTCCCTCATAACGGAGACTCTTTTTTGAAGTGAGTAGATCCCAGGATGGAGGTGCATGATTATAAATAGCCTTTTTTGTGGTATCTATTTGAAGAGATCCTCCTGATGTGGCTTGCTATTTTCCTATTTTCGCTTCACCCTTGAATTTTCCCTGACCAGAGAAATATCTGTTACCCCTCGCCATTCCTCCAACCGACCTCTCAAACATAATTACCCCCGTTCCGTGCAAATCATCTATAGATTACTAGTTTCTTTGTGTGCTATCATAACAGCACCGAGTGACTGAGAGAAGGAGGGGTGTCATGAGCAATGCCCCTACTCTTGCCAAAACCCCATCAAATGAGAAGCCTGTGGCTGCTGGGGTTATTTTTTGCCGGGCTTCGGGGGCTTGTGGCACACAAGCGGCACATGGCCGCGATGGAGAGTGGTCGCGAGTGAAACTCAGAGCTCCAATTATGGCAGTAGTACACATGTCGCTCAGGCAGTTAACTCTGCCGTCTTGTGGTGGAGGAATTCATGGGGGAGGGTTTATAAAGGAAATAGATGGAGCGAGGGATTGGAGAGAGACAGACAACCCAAGAGAGGGGTACAATCACACATCAGTGAAAGGGAAAATGATAGTTATAGGTTGTATTTTTATAGAACGTGGTCTGTTTGTTTTACAGCCTTTGACCAGCAGTCAAGCGTCACGTATACAGTCACACAAAGAAAGGTTGTCAGACGCACCATCTTTAAGCTGGAACGAGTTCTAATCAAGTCGCTGTTAAAAGCCCACAGTGTCTCCAGTGTCATGGTATGTAGTCATGAATGTGAATAAAACGCAAATTGAGCGTTTTATTCGTTGAAAGATGACAAACAACGCCGTTATGGTGTACCATCTGACCCGGCATTTTCAAGTGAGGAGCTGTAACTATTGTAAGACAGGTGTGCACTTGCTTTAATGTTAGAATGTCAAAGAAGGACTTGACCCACCGATTTATTAGTCCAGATCAGTGGTCTACAGCTGCGCTCGCAAACGGGATGTACTTCAGCTGATCAAACACTTCAGCAGATCCGATCTACATAGGAAATAAACAAACTTCCTGTAGTTTTCTCCAGATTTTTCTAAATACGAACCGTTGTGGTCTCTGAGTCAGGTCCTCTATTGCAATTCATCCAATCACATGTTTTTGTTTTTTTATGTAATAAATGATGTAGCTTTTTGAGAAAGGAAAGAAAGAGTCTTCAGAACATATATGACTTATTAAAACCAGAACTGACAACAAAAACAGATGAATGGACAGAGAAGTATGCGTTTGTTCTCCGCTTCAACTTCATGATGTTAGTCATGTTTCAGTGGTAACATGAAGCAGCAGCGAGAAACAAAAACAAGAAACATGACCACTTCAATTTCTCTTATTTATAGCCACAAAATACTAATCATTAACATTAACATTTACCATGAATCACTTCTCTGGACCTTTGTAAAGGAAAGGAATTTTTATTTAGTGGAACCTTGAGAACGTTTTATCATTTTTTTTCCTTCTTCTTCTCTTTATTATTATTATTATTATTATTATTATTATTATTTTTAAACCTCCTTGAAGAAGAAGTGATTAAAACACTGAGTGGATGTTGTGTGTGTTTCTTCAAAATGTACTTTCTTCTAGATTCTACAAAGGTTTCAACAATCTGTCTGAGCTGCATTCCTTGAACTCAAGCACACACTCAAACACTCAATTCAACTCAATATCCATCCATAACATGTCTATAACACCACCCATATTATAACTGTTTTCATGCTGTTTTCGCATACATTTCAAACTGCCGCCAACTGCTGCTATTACAGAAGTGTATACGTTTACAAGAACCCTCTTGTTTACAATTCTCCTACTTTGCATATTGCACTGTACACCAATCAGGCATAAAATCCTGAGCAGTGACAGGTGAAGGGGAATAACACTGATGATCTCCTCATCATGGCACCTGTTAGTGGGTGGGATATATTAAGCAGCAAGTGAACATTTTGTCCTCAAAGTTGATGTGTTAGAAGCAGGAAAAATGGACAAGAGCAAGGATTTGAGCAAGTTTGACAAGGGCCAAATTGTGATGGCTAGACCACTGGATCAGAGCATCTCCAAAACTGCAGCTCTTGTGGGGTGTTCCCGGTCTGCAGTGGTCAGTATCTATCAAAAGTGGTCCAAGGAAGGAACAGTGGTGAACCAGTGACAGGGTCATGGTCGGCCAAGGCTCACTGATGCACGTGGGGAGCAAAGGTTGACCCGTGTGATCCGATCCAACAGACGAGCTACTGTTGCTTAAATTGCTGAATAAGTTAATGCTGGTTCTGATAGAAAGGTGTCAGAATACACAGTGCATATGGGGACCAACTCAATATTAGGCAGCTGGTCATAATGATATACCTGGTCGGTGTATAACATATACAGAATGCATACTAGTCGGCGCTATTTTGTGTATTTTGTGTATCTGTCCTGTACTGATTTGTTTTGTATTGTCTTTTTGTCTAGCGGTGTTTGCAACAGGTTGCACACGATGCACTTTATGTAGCTAGGACAACTTACTTTCGGTCCCTAGTTCTGTGTTGTTTTAAGTAGCACCATGATCGTGGATACACATTGTTTCATTTCACTATGTACTGTGTTGAAATGATAATAAAAGCTTCTAGACTTGACCTGATGGATATTAGAGATGATGTGAATCTTTAAAACCTTTAGTTTGCCATGCAGGAATAAAAACCAACCAGAAAACAGAAGACACACAGTAGTGTATAGGTTCTGTTTCAGTCATTGGTGCCAAGCAGTGGTGGGTCCATTAGACTCACACAAGGCACTCGGAGACTGCAAGAAGAGAACGACGGCAATGAAAGAGTCCTCTGTGAGAAGCTGGGAGATACTTTAAGTTGTCGTAGAGGAATAGGTCAAGTCTTTTTTTTTTTTTTCAGAATAGATTTTCGTTTCCCACAGTGAACTGGCAAAATCAAAGCCTTTGTTGTACGTTCAGAATTGGACGTGGGTTATAATTCATGTACACTTGTCTCTCTTTGTTCCACACTGAGCCTGCTGATTGGCTGATGTACGTAAGAGAGCAGGTTGGCCAGCGTCAGATGTGCTGCATGTAAAATTAGTAGCTTCGCAGTGGTTAATTTACTTTGATTTAGTTCTAAAAAACAAATCCACATGGTACCTTTGAAATACCCTCATACACCACCAAAGGCAGAGTGACCGCATGGGTACAGTAACAACAGTCCAAAGCAATGACTCACTTCTGGAAATCCAAATAAATCCAAGACCATAAGTGTCTTATATGATTATTTCCCACTCGCAACCAAAAACTAGAGCACTGCATCTGACAATGCACATTATTTTAAAGCGCAAAATACTAAACCAGGAATTATAAATGTGGTCAATTTTGAGACGTCGAATTTTTTTTAAATCAGGTTAAAATATACAAAACATTGAGACCTAACAATACAACTTACCAATGCTGAAACCAAGCACACCGTCTGCCAAAGACGGAGAACAATTCAGTCACCGAACGGACTGGTCGGGATGGACAGGTTTCAGAAAGAAATTTCAGGCAACTTTCAGGCAACAAGTGTTTCAAACAAAAGTACAGTCAGTGCAGTCCATCAAATCTTTAGTTAAATATATACAATTTGCAAGAGTCCTGGAGTCATTAAAATATCACTGGGGTTTGTGAACTTGGATTCATTACCCTTGGCTTTTGACGGCTGCAGAAGTCTCTTGGTAACTAATTCAAATTAGGTCTGTATCCTTCATTTGGGCCAGCGAGGTCTTAAGGCCTGTCTGTGCAAGTGTCTCTGATGTCAAACACATGTGTCCTGGGCACCATGCAGAAACAAACAGGCCTATTTTGAGCACTGGTTAAGCATGCTGCGTCCCCACGCCGCCTGTTTGCAATCTTCCCGCCGCAGCGGCTTTTTACACAATCAGTAATTCACAAACGTGGTCGGGGCAAGAATTCGGACTGTTTTACCGTTGCTATGCACATGTGCGAAAATATCACCGGGGTTTGTGAACTGGGGAAGAAAAAAATTGTCAAAAAGAAAAGCAGAGTACCAAAGAAGTCATGCAGCAGGAAAGCAGGATGAAAGTATGCCAGATGCAGATCCAGGGCCGAGTGGATTTCTCAAGCAGAAAAACCAGGGAGGAATGAAATCCCGACTATGGCCGGTAGCAACGGGTAAAAACCAAAAAAGCGTTTTTGCGGCCCATTGGAGAGCGAATTAGGGGTTTTGACATGTGACTGAATCTGCCTCAGCTGTCGAATTGCTCATAGCTTCCAGCTGGAGAAAAGTGGCCTGAGATCCATCCTAATGAAAACGCCGGAGTTTTACAGGCAAGCTGCTGTTCAAGCCCAAGCCTGTTCCACTGTACTCATGAAGAATGGTGGAGAAGATTGATTGAGACAAGCAGACTCAGTCAGGTCACGAGCTGCTGGATCTCAGAGCCTGTGTTCCTTCAACAAGATCTTATTGTGCTGCTTTGGGTTCCGCATTTAGAAAGCCTGAGGCACATTTTCCTTCCTAGAAATGAATGCATTAACTACACTTCAGTAGCACTCATCTGACTTTATACACATGCAATGTGAGCTTTATTTATCAATCATTTAGTAGATGCGCGTGAATTGTTTTCATAGGTAAAGCCGGACTAAAATTTCCCACCATGTTTCAGTAACACGGATTTTCTACCATCTGTTGATAAATGCTAATCACCTGTAAATTATAAATCGCCTGAGCGATTAAAGTTTATGTGAATACTTTACAATCTACTCGGTAAAAGTCGAAGCTCACAGGAAGCTCAGAAGAAAACAACAAAATGGCATCGAAGCAGTGAAACTGTTTCATAAAACTTCCAATAATGCAGCTCAGCCACTGCAGCTCATCAGCTGCCACAAAACATCAATAACTTCCTTTTATCCAGCGCCATCATTTTTGAGATTTTAACAGCAATTACAAACCGAATTGTTAAGGTGTGACTTTCACAGTGCGTGAGGAAGTAGCACAGTGTTTGTTTTCAAACTGGCTCTTTACCCAACAGGATGTTTGTAGAAAGAAAGCATAGGGATTATTATTACATTAATAAACGATTAATTAAACGATTATTTCAGCAAAATATATTTCATTTATGAGGGGCACGGTAGCTTGGTGGTTAGCACGTTTGCCTCACAACTCCAGGGTTGGGGGTTCGATTCCCACCTCCGCTGTGTGTGTGGAGTTTGCATGTTCTCCCCGTGCCTCGGGGGTTTCCTCCCGCCTCAAGGCAGGATACACCCTGGACAGAGTGCCAACCCATCCCCCACACACACACTCATTCACTCACGCAATCACACACTACAGGCAATTTAGAGACGCCAATCAGCCTAGAAGCATGTCTTTGGACTGTGGGAGAAAACCGGGGCACCCGGAGGGAGAACATGCAAACTCCACACACAGTGAGCAGGAACAAGACTCGAACCCACAGCGCCGGAGGTGTGAGGCGAACGTGCTAACCACGTAGCGTGCCGCCAGATCTTTTAGATTCTATCAGTTGTAAAAATATGCTAGATGTCATCCCTAGAACTGCATTCTTCAAAACAGATCAGAAAAAATGTGCACTTTCTTTCATTTGGTCATATTTTTTTTTTATTTTACCTTCTCATGCTGTTTTAGTTCAGTTGTTAAAAAAAAAATAAAAAAAAATAAAAAAAAGACGTTTCTTTATCTTTTCATATTACTTTATGCGTCTTGTATAACGTAAGTCCATTTGAACAGACGTCACCGAAAAATTAAGAGCAGGTCAAAGGTCGATTGCTTAACCGGAAACGTGAACCAAAGTTCACTTCGGATCTCTGGGTTGCCATGGAGACATATCAAACATCAACAGAGTGTGATAATACAGCGCTGTCAATTACACGACAGTCTTAGAGCTGTCTCAGTTTTTCCACAACATAAAAAACACACACACACACACACGCACACATTCCAACAGTGCATGTTGCAGCACAGCTCACTTAATAAGAGTAAAAGTATTCATAGTACAGAAAACAGGTCCAGCAACAGTTTGATTACTTTTGTGCAACTCCATTTGTTAACTGTCTGACGTGTTTGGTTACACAGTACATCTGTGTTCCAGCACATACTGTCTGGCATTTCACAAAACAAACGTGACTAGGCAAACAGTCCTTCGCTTTTATGGCAGCTGTTTATGGTTTATGGCTTTGCAAAAGAAAAAGAAAAAAACCCTTGGTGCTGCTATATAGTGGATTAAGGGTTGTGTGTTCTGTGTGTTACACAGCAGCCGGAAGTGCTCTTAAGGAATATCTTGCATTGTGCAGTAGCACTCACCTGTCCTGCGTCACGTGCTCTCAAGCTCCTCCCCCTATCATTTATCACCATGGTGACGGCTCGACAAAACATAGGTATGACATCGTAACGCTATGAGACAGACAGGAAATTATAGTGTTGTAATTATAGCTCATATTACTGTCTATTAAAGAGCTGTGAAGAGGAAAAAGCTGTTAAATTGTTTTAACACCAAAACATGTGGAAGATGTTAAGAAGCTCTGTTATTATTTTAGCATGCGGATGCGTCAGTGCCGTACAGGGAGGTTTAAATAAAGAGAGAAAGGTTTTAATAAAAAGTGTGTGTGTGGTCATTGTTATCTCGTGGGAACATTTGTCCTGTCCCTACATGGTTTTTTTGCTTCTTTTCTTTTACAAAACCTGACAAAAGAGTTTCTTTCTGGTTGCTGAGATTAAGTTAGATTTTTAAAAATAGTACGATTGATGATAGATAGATAGATAGATAGATAGATAGATAGATAGATAGATAGATAGATAGATAGATAGATAGATAGATAGATAGATAGATAGATAGATAGATAGAAAAAAAAAAAACCTTCCAGCAGTATCCACAAACATAGGTAATAAAGTAATGAATAAAAAATAAAATAAATAATATAACAAGAAATTTGAAATACTAGAAAATTAAAGGTACAAGAGATAATAAGGTAATGTGTAAAAGCTGCGTGTTTTTTTAACAAGTCCTGTGCAAATCTGAGTGTATTGAAGAGTCCTTTTCAAACCGGAGTGTACGGTGCATGGTGTACAGTGTGTGGTGTACAGTTTGTAGTACAGATCAGGACAGTGGAGTTAATGATGATGATGATGATGATGATGATGATGATGATGATGATGATTTCCTCACTTTAATCAGCTGGTTTGAATAATAACTCAATGCCCCCTACAACATCTGAGAAAAAAAAAAAGTTTCCTTATTGTCCAATAGTTGATCAGAAGGATTGTGAAGGCTTGTGTGCACAAGGGTAATGCGCAGGAACAAGCAAGTTTAGCTAGCTAACACAGAAGCGCTCTATTCCCTCACGCCACTATGGAACCCAACAAACGAAACAGATGAGCAAACTGTCTTTATATGAACAATATTTGTCGTCTGGAGGCATAACATCAGACTCTTTAAGTTTGTAGTTAGCTAGCGTTACATAATGATGTTGAATTGGTTACGCTAGCATGCTTACTAAAACGTAGCCTGTGTTATGATGTTAACAATGATTGTTCTGGTAGCTCACTAGATGATGGACAGATGTTGCAAAAAAAAAAACAATGTGTGTTTTTTATATTCAGTAGACAGATAGGGACAAAATGTTATTTGCTGTAGATGCAGCTTATTAGGATTTGTGCCCATGAAGTCCTTGGATTTAACCTGTGCAAAGTTAATAACATTATATTTCCATTGCAGTGTGATTTCAAGAAATTTAGCCTCAACCCAAATATTTGCCCAACAGGCCTAAATTCTTGTGCAGAATCCGTCACTTCCTGCACACCTGCACACAGGGAGAGATGGTGTGAGATAACCAGGTTTGTGAAGCTGGACTGCAGTACAACAGGAAAGTCAGCATGGAAAAGATTTCTTTTTTTTATTATTCTCCGAGCAACAAATCACACTTTAAAGTGCTCTGAATATGTTTAAAAAAGAATAATCACAGGTTTCTGGTTGCATGCAGTGAAGTGTTCGATTCTGTGTTTAATTTAGGCTTTCTTATAAGCAGAGTAGGCTATCATTTGGAAAGAAAAGTCGTCGGGTTTAAAGAAAGAGGACACCTGAGCAGGAAATATAGGTATATGAAAATAAGAATAATGTGAAATATTAAAATATAACAGTTTGCTTTAAAACATGACCAAAATGAAGAATAATCATTTAGAATCATGCTCAACAGAAGGTCCTTACAGGGATAGTAAGACAAAGGTGTGTGTGTGTGAGAGAGAGAGAGAGAAACTGTAATTTAGAGGAATTTGCATAAGTACAATGTATTTAACTATAACTATTAGCCACGTCAGAGTTATTTTCTCAGGAATGTCCTTACAGACTATCCTCATCTGACATCTCTCTCTCACACACAGACACACACACACACACACACACACAGTCTAGGCAGAGGGTTGCCCTCTAAACCTGCTGAACTCCTTCAGCTCTCGTCACTACTCGTTAATCTCCAGCCGAAGCCCGGAGGTGAGAGAAATTCCCTGGGTTTAAGGTTGCACGCGTGGCCACAAGGCCGGGGATCGACCAGCTTGTGACGTCACTGCGGAGATCTCGCAACCAGGGCTTCCCTCTGTAAGCCAATCAGGGCCTCCCTGTTGCCAGGCAGCAGGTGCACACAGTACATAACATAACATAATGTACTGTACATGCTGGGTGAATACGAAGGGAGGGAGGGAGGGATGTTCTGAGTGCGCGTGCTTCACAAGTGACCCAACCGGCGCGCCACGTTGGCTCGCAAACACAGCGGCGTCTTTTAATCGGTATCGATTTCACAACTGAAATCAGTGCAAATGTTTCTCATGCTATGGTTTATCAACTCCCTTAACCCTTAAGTATATGAATCATCCTCACACTCGTACAGCAACATTCTGAATATTTATTAATAAAACAAACATTATTAATCAATCAGTTCATTAATAAAACATCTGTCCGGCATTTCTGAAGAGAGTTTCTACACAAAAATATATATTTAAAAAAAAAATAGTTATTTATTATTACGTCACACAATAACAAACATTATAAGCTTTTTTTATAAACATTATTTAGCATTTTAAAATTTTTAAAAGTAATTTCTTTCGATGGTTCTTTAACATTGTTAGCTTTCTTTAAACATTATTTAGCATTTTTTAACTTTTTTGAAACTAATTTCTTTCGATAATTCTTTAACATTAGCTTTTTTTTTTCAACATTATTTCGCATTTTTAATTAGGAAAAAAAAAGGAATTTCTTTCTATATTTTTTTTAGTGTTATATCTTAGACCTAAAATATTACTCAACAACTTTTATTATTTCAGAACAACTTTTTTTTTTGCAATAATATCCTTACCACATTTGACTTTTCTTTAGTGCAATTTCCTAGCACTAAAACCATCTAAAACATTTCCATGTATTTAATAATAATAATTTACATGAAAGAATTAAACAAATTTAGCCGAGAGGGTTTATGTACAGTTATTTAAAATTTATGCACAATGAATGAATACAATTTTAGTTTCATTTGGTTAAGTTGAACATATTACAGTGTAGTTGAATACGGTTTAGTTCATAAGATGCATGCATTAACATTTCAATATAGCCTCTGTAGACAGATTTTAAATGATATCAGTATATTGTGAAGCCCATTTTGCCCCTTGCCTTTAACGTCATTGAGGAAGAGGACTCTAACCCTGAAAATCATCATGAGTCATCTTATTTCCATGTGTGTACCTCCAACTGTTACATAATTGAATCAGGCTGTAATTTCATTAAGAGATTTCTCTTCAGATCGAAGCAGCTTGTGCCTATTGTGTTTTTTTTTTTGTTTTTTAATGCAGCACATTGTATTAATAGAAGACATACAGTACAAGTGAATCAATGACATGCGTCACAGTGTTGTAACCTGAACTTAGGGTCACGACTTGTGTTACATAATGACCAGAGAGTGAAAAAAAATGCCAGGAATGTCAAAGCGTCACGATGCGAGTCACAAGGCACAGACAAGACAGCGCATACACACCTTCATATCAAACGCATACAGTCTGTGTACTGGCATGTTTGTGGGAGGAAACCCACATGGACTCATGGAGGACGTGTTCATCCAGAACCTGAGCTCAGATTTCGGCACCAAAGTCTCAAACACATCCAGGTTTCTTTTTTTTCCCCCTAGAATTTATAATGCTTAGAAGGTATATGGTGTGGAAAATCTGCATCTCCTGGACCTCAGGATTTTAAATCAAAGACAGCTTCTAATAAG
Source organism: Hemibagrus guttatus (assembly GCA_033459395.1). Lineage (NCBI taxonomy): Eukaryota > Metazoa > Chordata > Actinopteri > Siluriformes > Bagridae > Hemibagrus > Hemibagrus guttatus. The sequence continues at coordinate 4,897,399 of JAUCMX010000022.1, read as the reverse complement.
TGGCGCTGTTAGAGGCGTTGAGATGTTTCACACACTAACATTTTTAGACTTGAGAATATAAAATACAACCCTTCAGTGTTACGTTTTTTGTTTTGTTTTTAACGGTCTTTTCCCCCACTACGTGGCTGTTATACACCAAACCGTGCACTTTGCCAAGACCCTCACATGAGCTGTTCCTCTGAGAGCAGACAGGGGCTGCATTCTTGTGGTTTTCTGCATGTGTGCACCACTAAAATAAGGAAATGAGTGTCTCTGGTGTGAAGAGAAGCCATAAATACTGTGTGAGAACGTATATGACTTAGGTGTGTCAAACTGCTGGCATACCTGTGCGGTCCAGGTACATACCGTTACCGTGTTTCTCCTTTTATACCCACGCAGTGTCTGAAATGACAGCAAGTTGGCTGTGGGTGAAATTCATGGCTGCCATTCATGAACTATTTACATTAACAGTAACCATAGCGATCACATCCACTTGCCGGCAAGTTGGCCCTTGAATAGAACGGCAATTTTTCACTTTAGGTGTGTGTGTGATGTTTTTTTTAGGGGGAATCTCCCAACTTGCCTAACAGATTTCTTCATGGAAGCCACCCAACCTACAGAGAGCTTATACGGCTTGGTGTCCGACGCTTGGCAATGTCATCAGAAATGTTTATTAGTGCTGCGGGACTGTAATCTTCGAGCGCAAGCAGTTAATGGAATTTCTGACACGTACAGCGCGAGTAAACCTTCTGCATCAGAATGAACGGCTCGCTCCATCTGAACCCATTACGAATGGTGCTGGTGCGTCCGACTGTAGCTGTAGGCCTTAGAATAACAACAAAAACACGATTTTATTATTCCCCGACGATGCCACAGTAAAAGAAATAAACCGGTTTAAATTGGAAAGCGCTCAAGAATGTGCCGAGCTGGTGTGCGCTGAGAGTTTGGCGAAGATCAGCGGTCACGCCGGATTTCAAAGCCTCGTTTGTAGCAGCGTTTTACAAGTCAGTAAAACGAAACGACTTCATGATGGATTTTAATCTATGATTACAAAAAAACAAAAACACCACTGCTGCTTTAACGGATATTTTAGTTTGAAGCGTACTGGAAAACGTTACCCTGAGAAGGATCGCTTATTGATATACAGATCTCCTGTATGACTAGCAGCACATCATGCTAACTGGTGGATGCTGGCTTTTATCACCGTTGCCGGCTGAATTTTTCTTCTAAAATGTTACCTGAATATAAAATACTTCGCGAATACTTATGATTCATAAACAACCCAAAATCTTCAGGATTGAATTCAGGACTCTGTGGCATTCTAGGTTACATAAACGAATCAACAACAGCACTGTGAGCGCCAGCGTTGATAAACACACAGAAGTTGATTATTTTGCAATAACCACACAAACCAAAGTGTTTTAACTCTCTTACACCACAGCGGCAGGCCAATAATTACATTTTTTTTTTTTTTTTGAAGTAATCAAAAGAAGTTGTCATAACATTTGACGCAAAAATGCGGCTAGAAAACAAGTCCATTCACATTAGGATTTACATCATAGCACTCTGAAACAACTGTTCCATCATCAAACTGCTTTCTATGACAAGAGAAGAAAAAAAAAATGCATCTTATGCCAAGGTCCCACGAATACAGCGAGCACAAATTCCTCGAACTTGTCATGAATATTTTTCTTTGTAAGAAAAGTTACTCTGGCATGGAGACTCCTTTCCGTAAATATGAATTAAATCACTGTTTAGAGAGAAAGCGTCACCAAATCAATGATTAATTCCCTGTAATTAATCAACACTTTCTGACCAATCAGATTTGAGAATTAAACAGTGCTGAGATCAATAAAGAAGTATATATGTATATGTATATGTGTATGTATGTATGTATGTATATTATATATATATATAAATAAATAAATAAATATAAATAAAAGAGAGAGAGAGAGAGAGAGAGAGAGAGAGAGAGAGAGCGAGAGTGTGTGTTGGTTGTGTATTTCAGTGCTGACTATAAGGATTTCACAAGAGGCTCCATCACACTTCGGCCTGCATGATCATCTCCTTGCGGCTATACAACTCCAGTCTGACCTGGTCATGATGAAAAGGAAACAGTTTTCCCTGGAAAAACAATTCAACACGGATCAAGTGGTCTTGGTTGCATATTAGCAGAAATCAGTCCTATCTGCATACCTCAGAACTGCAAACTGCCGCCCACATAAGAACGAATAACATCTCGGCAATAAAAAAAAAAAAAGCAGAAGCAGTCATTCAAAGACGTACGGGATAGATTTCCAAGTGAGCGTGGGCGTCTAGACGAGACAGGCGATAAACGTCCAGATGATTATCTCCATCGACTAATAGTCAGGGACACTATGTATAGGCCAGGCATTAAGAAAAAAGTAAAGAATGTAAAAAATAAAAATAGTACTCAATAATACAAAGGAGAGGAAATAAATGACATCAGGAGCTCCGAGCAGCGATTGTCTCACACTTAAAAGCCTCGACACCCTGGAAGTTGACCTCATGGCCTCTGAGAGTACGATGACATCACCACAGGCCAGAGTTTGTGTCCAGCCGCGTGTGAACAATCATGCCTTGCAGGAGAGGACCAGCTGGAGCTGGGTGGACGAGAGTGTCTGATTCACATGTAGGAGTTGCCTGAGCAGGAAGTGACATCACAGGGCTGACGAAATAAAGCCAGACATTCCCAAAGTGGGGATAGAAAACGTACATGCTATATCAGTTTTTGCTTTACTGTACAATTCTGACTTGGAAACGTAGGAACTGTATTAAAGGTGCGGTTAGTAAATGTTCAACATGTCTGTAGTGACCTGAAATAATTCTAAAAAGTCTTGAAAAAGTAGGACTCAAAGTCATTTCCTTATACCTGACAAACGGTTCATTTCAGGCTTCTCTGCGTTTTTACGGCCCTGGAATAGGCTCCACCCACACATGCGAGAGGAACTGAACTGCTCCTTTAAAAAAAAAAAAAAAGGAAGGCTACAATAATAAATGCCACAGAAGCAAGAATAACACAAGAACACGAAGTGTAGAGAAAAAAGGAACCATTTTTGTTTTTATTTATGGAGAATGGATTCGTGTAACGTTCAGGAGAATGCATGTATGTGCCTCTCTCCGTCTCCGACCATACAGGACATGCATCCTCTTGAGAGCGATTCCGAATGGTTTTTTTCCCCCCCGATCGGGTCAGATATATACGCAGCACAACAGAGAAACACATATACACATAACGTATGCTGCTCAGCTGGAACAGAGTGTACAGGAGTTTAAATTAATCACACGTCCTAAAATGACACAACGTTAGTAAAAGGAACTGTAACTGTTGTAATGGCAGCGAGCACCGTTTTGGTGTGCAATGGCATCATCATCATCATCAATCGTACAAGTTTTGTGGTAAACATGACAGTGAGATAATTAAGATACCAACATCTTGAGTTCTACTCGTTTGCTAATACTGTAAAACAAAAAAAAAAAAAGACTGATTAAAAAAAAAAACTAATACAAAAACACAGTACATGGTATACAATCGATGAGAATAGCAGGAGAATAGCAGAAGAAATGATTGGCCTGTGAGCTTTGTGACCGATGTAACTGTTGGAACTGAAACAGACTTTAAAATGACTCGAAGATGTTACGCATCAGTGATACAAAACATTTCTGACATGTGCTTAATCAGGGGTGGACAAATCACTAGCCAGCCAGACAGGACAAGCAAATTTTCAAGTGAATTTAAAAGGTTATGTGACTAAATGACTTATTTTGTTTTGGGGCCAAAATGCTCGATTTTGCAGCATTTTCAAATCTTATGTTACTTGTGGGTCTTTTTTTTTTTTTTTTTTTTTTTTTTGAGGAAAACTACTTGAATTGGTGAAATTTCAGGCACAGTATTCTTTTTTTAAACTCAGTGAAGACTTGTATGTAACGAGTTTCTGTGAGAACTGCACTCACGTTCGACACACGTGAATGGAAGAGGGATCTGGCTGAATGCGTGACGTCATACAACACGCCTGGAAAAATCTCAAGTAATTTTGAAAAACTTCAAACTCCTCCTAATTTCACGGAGCTGGAGCGACTGATTAACGTTCACGTGGTGCAACACCAACATTAACACGAAGATGGTATAGCAACATGCTACACTGCATCCGCTGAGGACTTAGAAAACTAGCCGTGTCACAAACAACACACTTGTACATCTTATTCTAACAGGTCACTGCTTTTCTCATTACATATAGTGTTTTAGTTTAAAAACCTCTCATATAGACCTGAAACATACTAAAAAGGTGATGACAACATTCACGAAGACGGCGGAAAAGTTTCAGGAAACGAAGAGCGCGCTCGTCCGGCTCTTTAACATTCACATTTCACAATTGGACTGGAATTCAGATGGACAAAAATGCTTTAGCGATGGCTTTGACTTTGCTTTTAATCCTACACAAGAGTGTACTTGAGCAATGGCACTTGTGCTGCTGCTGTTTCAGCATGTGAAAAAATCATGCCCTAGTTTAAACCGGCTTTAGTCGTTTATGCAAAGGAAAGCAGCAAAGAATTAGGTCTGAAAACCTGAGAAGGAAAAAAATCTTTTTTACAAGATGTGTTTATATTTAGTAGTGCTCAGAGCGATGCGAAACAGCTCGGTGTTGTAAGTCCAGCACACTAAATTTGCAAATCCTACCACCCGTCACAATACACACAGCGACCTGACAGGCAGTATACATATTTATGAGGATTTTATTTTTATTAAACATATTAATCAGATCTTAGAAGCAGAACTATGCAGTTATGGTGGAAATTTGAGAAAAATAAACTCTGCTGCTTGCAGCGTCGCATGACGAGAGATAATTAAAGCCGAGCCAGATGTAGATGATCTGTTACGCTCAAGTGAAAATATTTCTTTCCCATCGTTTTATTACATTATTACGTCACATTATTGTAAATTAGATATCACTTTTCAGCTCAGTGAATTAGATTTTGAAAGATTTTTTTTCTTGCCTGAAGGGCTAGCTAATAAAATGTCCGATTTGTCCACCTCTGTCAGTAAATAGTACATACTATATGCGCACTGTAAACACTCCTGTAAACACACATACCTAATACTACACTGAAATACTACTGAGGATTGTTTGAAGCTGGTTACGAGAAAAAGCGGCTTTCTCGCCATTGACCATAAACAGAAGGAATATTTCTGAACACAAACAGAGAGACACTGATGGTCCGCAAAAAGAAAAAAAAAGAAAAAGAAAAAAAACCCTCTGTGTCACAGCAGGCCTGAGAGGCTTATACGTCTGCAGCGTTTGAGAGACCTTTCAGATGAGCTTGCCACGTTAGACCGTAAATCAGTAATTTAGCTAATTCTTTTGTGCGCGAAATGATTCAGAAACTGGATTCAAAAGTGTTATTTGAAAGAGCTCCAAATGAATCAGTGCGTTGTTTAAGCAGTTTTTGTTTTGCAGAGGTGATCATGAATCCAGTTTTTGTCATCTCAAACTTTGCAGACAGACAGAGAGAGAAAGAAACAAAGAGAGAGATCCAAGTCCACGTGGGTCAGACAGCAGGAGACGAGTGAAGTTCTACTACTGAGTCCGGAGCTGATAGTCTGCAAAGAAACAAGGAAATGAGGCAGGCTTAATTAAACGGTTCCAAACGGCAGGAAATTGGGGGTGGGGAGTGGTCGAAAGAAAAAAGTTAATTGTGGCAGCTGAGCTTTCCACCCGGCCTTTCCAAGAGCACAATGCAAAATAAAACAGGGTTTGGAGACGAGACATAACCTGATGATGGCCGCTTAAATTCAGGATATGAGACGCAGCAAAAAGCAGAGATGAGAGAAACGGGTGAAATCTGCTCTACACTGAACACACCTCAAATCAACATGTGCACAAAGGGTTTTCAGGCTTCTGAACTTGTAATATAATGATGCATTTAAAAAAAATAATTTAAGTGTCTAATAATAATACTAATAATAATATGAATCATTTTTAGTGTAACATCAAAGATTTCATTTGCTGTAGTGATTATACCAGAATTGTATCTTGAGTAACCAGTGTTAGCCTGTGTGTGTGTGTGTGTGAGAGAGAGACTATGTTAACATGTTAATGTGATGTTACACCGAGACTCAAAAACCCAAGACTGCTCAAGATCACCCAGATTATATCTTTAATTTACACAACTGGACTGTTTCTAATTTAAATCAAGTTACTTTTCAAATTAGAGAAAGTACAGAATGCCCACTCTTTCTCCATCATTCTATTGACTCAGCACAGCATCTCTACAGCGAACCAAGTTCTACCGTCTTCTTCTGGTACATCCTCTTTTCACAGAAACCACTGCATCGTCACACAAACACACACACACAACTCTCATCTGCCTTTTACTGAATTGCCTAACTGTTACTCAATACCCTTAACACTCTGCACAACAATGACAAATATAGTGCCAGAAAGAGTACATGAGAACATGTGTGTGTGGCGCAAGCATGATTTTACCACAGACGCTGTACTTTTACAGTACAGCACTATTTTTGATAATTGAGGTTTGTTTGTTTTGTTAAACATAATACCATCATGAGTGCGACTGGAATAGATTACTGCAATTATTATTAAATATTTTATTGTATATATATATATACCTCCGTTCTGGGTGATGTATCGTACCCATGGGAGAGCCTGGTATCCACTCTTCTCGATGATCTTCAGGTAACGCACCTGTTTAAAAAAAATTTAAAAAATTAAAAAAAACAGAACAATTACAATTTCAGTGCAAATCAAGACCCGGGAATTAAACATTAAACATTATCACATTAATAGTGCACAACTTTATCATCTGAGCCACTGCTGCACTATTGCGTTACACATCCACTAAATAAATATGTATGATGTATGTTGTAACTATAGAAAGGATCACCGTATTATAACAGCTGCTGTTATGGCAAATTATTTAAAAAATTATTTTTTTTTTAATTGGGCAGTGGTAGCTGAAGTAGTTAAGCTCTGGGTTGTTGATCAGGCGATCAGGGTTCAAGCCCCAGCACTGCCAAGCTGCCGCCATTGGGCCCTTGAGCAAGGCCCTCAACCCCCCCCCACCCCCCGCATCATAGCTGTCCCTGCACCCTAACCCTCCAATGATAGGATATGCAAAGAAAGAATTTTACTGCACAGTAATGTATATGTGACAAAAGCTACTAGTTACTACCTAAATGAACACAATACTGACAACAGAGCCTGAGAAAGTGTCTGAGTGGCACACAAGAAGCATTTGAAGAAGTGAGATTGAGGAAATGGCACCTTTCTTCCCTGCAGATATTGTGACATGCTCCATGACCTTGATAGTCACCTGTTGCATCACTGTAACTTTGCACAATCGCACAGAAAAAAAAAAGGAGCGAAGAAAAACAATACAGAAGACGCTGAAAAGCCACTGGTCAAAAGCGGCTCAGATATTTCGAGGTTATCTAGTAAACTGGGTGTTCTCTTAAAGTATATGCATAGAAAGATTCGCAGCCCTGCCATCTGGCCTGTCCTAACACTGTATTCCCGAAGGACAGACATTTCAAAATAGCCTGTGTGTAGACGAAATAGCAACTGGGCATTCTTTTTTACAAGAAGTGTATTCGGAGTTTGCATCAACATAGGCTAAAGGAGGAGTTTAAAAACAGCCTCTCAAGCTATTTCCAATCAAATTTTGGTGGAGAACCCCACCAACGCAGAGTCGCTTCTGTGCATATTTCAGGCTATGCATGTGGACTTTATTTGGGTGCAGCAGTGCCACCCTGGGTGCAGTGTCCACTATTTAAAACTCATCAAAACCTCCCTCTCAACCGACCCAGGCGGGCCCGTATACACTCTGGCACGGTGACGAGACGGTCACGACTCGAGATCTCCAAATGTGGCTTTGTGTTCACGGCCTTTAGGGCCACAGAGCATGTCAAAGTGGTGGTTAAGCAGCGCTTGGTTCATGTCAGAGAGTTTATGAAGTGCTGCGTCACTACAGCGCCAAGGCCGAGCCGCGCACTATGTCAAAAACGGCTCCAGAAGATCGAGTGCACGGTTCCCGTTTTACCAAAATTCACCTTACAAGACAAGTGTAGACACTGGTTTTGGTGCCCAAGACGACTTTGGCTCGGCGTGTGTGTGTGTTTACTGGTGTGCACTGGTCTTTCATTAACGCGGCGTGGCCTAGTAGACCTTGTGGCCTACAGAGCATGCTTCGCAGTCAGGAGACAGACTCTCAGACTTTCACAGACATGCAGTCTAGTCACTGTTTCTCCCAAAAGCCTGCACTTGTAAATCTCCACACATGCTGGAGAGCTTGGTCACTGAGTCAGCATTCTGTCCGGGCTACTAGAAAACGGTCAATGGGTCAAGGTCATGATACCTTAGAGGACACCTAGAGCGCTAAACCTAATAAACAAACGTGAACACTGCACCTAATGAGGAAATTTATAGTTCATTCTACAAGCTTGCAGCTGATCTCAGTTCAGTCTAAAACGAGGTGTGGATGTGAAGATGCTAATCAAGATGCTTTGGTGTTTCAGTGGTGGAAACATCACCACAGGCTCATTCCAGACCAGTGAGCAAAACAATTAAGACGTATAATCTTCAAAAATAAATAAATAAACAAAACAACAACACTTAAGCATCAGTGTATAACTGACTACATGGAAATTACAGGCTGTTACACAAAGCCAGGCCCTTGCATTTGAGACTGATTAACTGTTAAGGGTGACATCTAAGTGTGTGAGAGCAACCACTTTTTTTTTTTTGGCATCGCTGTCCTTGAGACGAGACTGATCGTGATCACAGCTTAGTGCGAGGGGAAAAAAACCGATGCCACTTGCTTAAAGTGGGATAGTGAATTTGAGAGCGGTGCCGCCTCGTGCTGTCATTACGGACTCTCTAAAATGCCACCCATAAAGTCTTGAACACAGATCTCGCAGGGCTGCTGAGAAACAGGGCTAAATCCAGCCTTTCTCGAGAAAAAGAAAAATCCCTCTAAGACGTTACAAAAAAAAAAAAATAAATCTTGTCTGCTGTGATGGGGGCACAGACACGCAGGAGGGAGTCTCCGTTCATGGGCCATATGAGGACACCAGTAAAGCAGACAGACATGCTGACCACAGGAGAGAGAGACAGAGAGAGGGAATGGGTGAGTGTGTATACGAGCGTAAGGGTTATCAAAGCATCCCTGAGGTTTCGTCCCGAGGCAAGTCAGCAAGTTCACTCCGCAGACGTCTGGAACGGCAGGAGTTCAAGCAGCTCTTACACTCGCACACCAATTCTAATCTACGGCACTTTTCCCAGTTCAGCAGCAGGAGGGTGGTCATGATGAAATGCCACAGATCCGGATTCATACAGATCATGAAGAGGATTCTTCTTTGATATGAAGGTGCACCTGATTCAGTACAGCGATCAGAGCAACACTAGCCTGAAACTTCGTACGGTTATTGGGATTGATCAAAAACTGAGCTGAGAAAATGCCAGAGTACTTGACTACCAAAAATCCTGAAGGAAGATGATTTCCCACCATTTTTAAGTTTCTTCTGTTAGTCGTTCTCAGAATACGTTTCAGCCATGTTGGGTTTTTTGCAATGCTGACAACAAATGAATCACATGAATGCCTCGTTGTCTCAAACCATTTGTTTTATAATCTCGTCAATAAACGTGGCCAAGAACCGCTTTCATCTTGAGTGATGCCTCTTAAACTCACGACTACCTGCTTCAAGCAAAACGTTAATGACCTTTAAAGACGATTCTGTGAATGTTTTTCATTCCTGTGCGTATACCCAATACACTAAAAAGCTTGTTGGCTTGAAACTGAGGCACAGATGTGAAATACACTGAAGTGCAGAGAGCTGATTATTCTGCATCCTCCAATATCCTGAAGCTTTTAGCCAGAATTTTGTACAAAATATATCAGAGGCACTGTATCCTGTGGGCAGAGATGAGTCTAGTTGTGTTGTTGCGTCATGTATGAAATGTTTAAGTACAAACTGTTGTATCAGAAGGGTTACATAACAACTTTGTGTTGTATTTAGTACAGTTTAGTGATGTTTCCCATCAGTATTTCCACATCAGTGTACATTTGAGGCAATGAGCTGGCCTAGAATAAGACTCGATTCTGCCCTAAAGAAAATCCATCACAACGTTTCTATAATTACAGCTTAATTTTCAGTAAGATTTAAGCTTTATTAGTTGTCCAGTGTCAATGAAAAATTGAAACCAACCAATGCATCCAAGTTTCCATCAATCCATCCATCCATCCCTCTATCTAAAAAAAGTTGCATCTGCTCGTCCAAGTTTCCACCAATCCCTGTTCCTATACATTCATCCATCCCTCCATCCAAGTGTCTACTCATTCTTCCTTTTATTCTTCCATCTATCCATTTAGCCAGATTTATATCAAAGTATCCATCCATCCCTCTATCTAATGCTCCATCTGCACATCCAAGTTTCCATCAATCCCTGTTTCTATACATTCATCCATCCAAGTTTCCATCCGTTTTTCCTCTTATTCATCTATCTATCCATCCAGGCAGATTTCTATCAAAAGTATCCATTCCTCCCTCTATCTACGGCTGAATCTGCCCATCTATATTTGCACTCATTCATCCCTGTTTCTATACATTCATCCTTCCCTCCATCTTAGTCTACTCATTCTTACCAGAATCTGCCCATCTATATTTGCACTCATTCATCCCTGTTTCTATACATTCATCCTTCCCTCCATCTTAGTCTACTCATTCTTACCAGAATCTGCCCATCTATATTTGCACTCATTCATCCATGTTTCTATACATTCATCCAAGTGTCTACTCATTCTTCCTTTTATTCTTCCATCTATCCATCCAGGCAGATTCCTATCAAAGTATCCATCCATCCCTCTTATCTACAGCTGTATCTGCCCATCCATATTTGCACTCATTCATCCAAGTTTCCATCAATCCCGCAGTCTTCATCCCCAAATTACTGTTCCATTTCAACATGTGCATTTTTTTGTGAACTTGTGTCATGTTGACGAACACGACACACATTCTCGTGAATCAGGGAGTCATCACAGTGATGATTTCCCACAATATAGTCACAACGTCTACAAAGAGCAGACAAGGGGATTGCGAGGATGCTGATACCCATAGATCAGACAAACACCAAAACATTAAAAAATTAGATCAATTCATCCATTTGTAAGTGTCTGTTGTCTTACAAAGAAAATCTGATCAAAACAAAAAGCTGCCTCGAGGCTGTAATGAGGAAAAAACAGGCGTACATAAAAATGAGAGAAATTAGCAAGAGGAAATCTCACATAAGTTAACTATTAAATTCGATTAGAGAAATGACTGATTCTTTCCTCATAATCCTGCGCGTCGAGGAGGGGGGGGAATCGAGTTAAACGAGAGGTTTAGCGACTTTGAGTTCCGTGTGGGATGCTTAATACAACTTAATCCACAAAAGAGAGGAAATCTCCTCTGCTTCCCCAATTCATTCACTCCCTTTCAAAATCATATAAAATCAGCACTAATCGTATTGGCCAAAGAGCGGAGGAGCATCGGGAGCAGATTGTACGGCTCCTTTAAGACCATCATGCTGAACTCTATAGAGCAAAGCAGGCACCCAGAGTTCAGCCAAACTTTCACACTCACACTCACACTCACACTCACACTCACACTCACACTCACACTCACACTCACACACACACTCACACACACACTCACACACACACTCACACACACACACACACCATTCCCAATGATCAGTGATTATTACCATTTCTTACACTTACACTCATATTAGCATAATATACATTATATTGTACCTCAAAACCCTAGCAGCAGTTTTTGGACCCTTTAAGCTCCGAATCCAGATTTCATTCAGCTAATCCGACCACTACAGACCTTGAACGCTTTCTTTTCAGCCGTTTCTCATCTGGCAGAAAGAGTGAATTTCACTGCACAGGTGGAATGGAAATGTTTTTTGGAAACACTGCCTCAGTAAAACCTCTTAAACTATCCAGGAGACCCTGTTTAGGCAAAATACAGCTGCATTTGTGTTGTAGTCATTTGCTAAAAAAATAAACAGAGAAACAGCTGGCTTGAGGAGCAATCAGAGAGAAAGACATCATTTATAAAAGATCATACGCTTTAGAGATAGGGATTACAGTATATTTAGTGTAAATGCAGCCTAGACTGAGATTTAAACCAGGTTTTACATGAAAATGTCCAGGTTTTATACACGTGTAAACGCATCCTTATCTCTACCCCATACTTATCAAGCAAATCCTTTACTAATCTACATACAGAATAAATTATAATGGTGCACGCTGGTCTAGGAACATGATCAAAGATGGGGTGGAGTGATATACCTGACAAAGTGAGTTTTTATCCTTCTCATCCATTTAGTGTTGCATTTATGTGTTGGACATTTGCAAGTTTGTTTTTTTTTAAGCATTAAATCATCTATAAACAGTTGCTTAAGCACCAGTCTCTCTCTCTCTTTTCATGCTTTCCTCTCTCTCCAAGTTAAGAGCATGCAGCTTTTCATGCTGCAGACAAAACAGCCTCTGATCTACAGTTTTGCCATGGTGTTCAATAAATATTAAACATCACCTTATAGAAGGTTCCACCCCATCATCGATTATATGTTCAGGTTATGTATGTGTTTGCTATCTGAACGAGTTGTTACAACGACATAAGAAGGAGGGCTTTAATATACCCCAATCAGGCATAACATTATGAGCACCTGCCTAATATTGTGCTGGTCCCCTTTTGCTGCCAAAACAGCCCTGACCCATCAAGGCATGGACTCCACTAGATCGCTGAAGGTGTGCTGTGGTATCTGGCATCAAAATGTTAGCAGCGGATCCTTCAAGTCCTGTAAGTTGCGAGGTGAGGCCTCTATGGATCGGACTTTGTCCAGCACATCCCACAGACGCTCGATTGGATTGAGAGCTGGAAAATCTGGAGAGCCAATTCAACACCTCAAAGTCCTCAATTCCTGAACCCTTTTTGCTTTGTGGCACGGAGTATTATCCTGCTGAAAGAGGATCACACGGGTCAGCCTTCGCTCCCCACTTGCATCAAAGAGCCTTGGCCGCACATGACCCTGTCGCTGGTTCACCACTGTTCCTTCCTTGGACCACTTTTGATAGATACTGACCACTGCAGACCGGGAACACCCCACAAGAGCTGCAGTTTTGGAGATGTTCTGATCCAGTGGTCTAGCCATCACAATTTGGCCCTTCGTCAAACTCGCTCAAATCCTTACTCTTGCCCATTTTTCCTGCTTCTAACACACCAACTTTGAGGACAAAATGTTCACTTGCTGCCTAATATATCCCACCCACTTACAGGTGCCATGATGAGAAGATCATCAGTGTTATTCACTTCACCTGTCAGTGCTCATAATCTTATGCCTGATCTGTGTAAACCTGTGGTGTGAATCACAGCAAACTATCCTCATAGCTGCTGTTGTGGAACTAATCATCACAATCTGACCAATCAGAATCGAGAATCTTACAGGTGTTGTGAAATACATCACGGAAACACACGGCCCAAGTAATGACACTTTCACACATTTTCTTATCTTCCAGTGCAGAAATAGGGTAGCTTCTGCTTAGAACATGAACAAGTCCAAGTGCATGGGAACAAAATCTTCACATGATACAATCCACATAAATCTTACTAGGTGCACAGAGATTTACGGACAATGACTCAAAGCCTCAAACACTCCCTGATCTGTGACTCAAAGTGTCAGTATGTGCGGCTTCTCCGAATGTACTAAACACAGGAACCAAGAGAATATTTTAAAGTCAAGTTGCCATCCATCATCTTAACCAAAAAAAAGCCAGTGTCACAGGCTCTAAAAGCGCAATATACACACTGGAAAATCCCACACTCGTGTATATGTAAAGCTATTTATAGGAGTTACACCTCTGCACTGTTCCATGCTTTATCCTGAGTGATCAGAATGTTGATTTAATTTCCTATAACAGGAGCAGTATCATTGTTCCTATGGTAACCAGTTACACAAGGACGTCTATGATCGATGCGCCATAGAAACGGATTAAACATCATGGTTGATATGACGTTGATATGGTGAGGATTTCTGTTTATTTAGCATTTTTGGAAGGAGTCTCCAGTGTCAGTCTGTGTGATGAGTCATCCTTTATTTAATAAAACCCATAACTTAGCAGAGTGCTGTGGTATAAGATTTCAGGATGGTACCAATACCTCGTCCCGCATCTCAGCACCGGCCACTGATTTATTTTCAAAAGAACAGAACACCCCCTACTGTTTGATTGCTTAAAGGAGAAGTTCACTTCCAGAGCAAAAATCTACAAATAATTTACTTACCCCTTTGTCATCCAAGATATTCATGTCTTTCTTTCTTCGGTCGTTAAGAAATTATGTTTTTTGAGGAAAACATTTCAGGCTTTTTCTCCATATAGTGGACTTCAATGGTGCCCGCGAGTTTGAACTTCCAAAACACAGTTAAAATGCAGCTTCAAAGAGCTCTAAACGATCCCAGCCGAGGAAGAAGGCTCTTCTTTAGCGAAGTGATCGGTCATTTTCAGAGAAAAATAAAAAACTGTATACTTTTTAACCACAAAAGCTCATCTAACGCTAGCTCTGGGATGCGCGATTATTAATGTGGAGAAGGAGGACCACTCCGAAGTTGTTGCATGAGGAATGACACAGTTATATGTCTTTGTGTCCGTTTTTTCTTTAACTTTGCGTATAACCACACTAGTAAACGCCTACATCACACGTGACCTTCTGACGTGATTACGTAGTACGTAGCATTGCAGACGCGCATCCCAAAGCTAGTGCTAGATGAGCTTTTGTGGTTAAAAAGTATACCATTTTTTATTTTTCTAAGAAAATGACCGATCGTTTCGCTAGATAAGAGTCTACTTCCTTGGCTGGGATCGTTTAGAGCTCTTTGAAGCTGCATTTAAAACTGCATTTTCAAGTTCAGACTAGCAGGCACAATTGAAATCCACTATATGAAGAAAAATCCTGAAATTTCTTCCTCAAAAAACATCATTTCTTTACGACCGAAGAAAGAGACATAAACATCTTGGATGACAAGGGGGTGAGCAAATTATTTGCAGATATTTGTTCTGAAAGTAAACTTGCTGCAATTTCGTAAGAAAGAGGAGGCTGTGCGCTTTCTCACTAATGTGACAAGCTGCATTTCTTAATCTTATTAACTACAAATGAGAGAGAAAAATGAGTGTAGGACTGTTTACAGCTGCTATAACATTAGTGACAACAGAAACTAACAGAACATAAATGGACGCTACCAAAAAAAAAAAAAAAAAAAAAACTATAATTGGATTAAATGTACGATTTAATCGAAATAATTTAGCAAACTAAGAGGAATACACTTCATGAGAAAGGAAGTAATCAGATTTAGGTTGGTTATGATCATCTTCCTGTAACGAAACAACCCAAAGCACAGGACCGATCACCAAAATGCAATGCAGACGCAAAATTCCACTTCCTGACATCTGAATGAAAGCAAATTATTCCTATCACTGTCATTTTATGTGACTCAGATTTCATTTCATTTCATGACCGTGACCTCTGAGGCCGATTATAAATACTGACTGGTCAAACTGGTCCTACGATATGATCTTACTTGAGATTCGAGGCTGTTAAGTTAAATCAATCAAAGCACATGGTTCTTCTTTACGTTCTAAAGAAATTAAATGTCTTTACAGACTGTCGCTTCCTGGGCTGAAAGAGGTAGCAATGCATTGCTGGGATGCAACCTTGGGTAGAGAGCAGAGGTACGAAGAACAGCTCTACTGCCATCTTGTGTCTCTAAATGGAATCACAAGCTCTACAGCCGACATTATCATCCTGACTAATCGTTTTAATCATCTTGAATATGATATTTAACAAAATTACCATAAGATATTTAAGAATGCGAAAATTTGGGATTTCAGATTGGCCAGATTTGGGATCGTATGGATTTAGCACTGGGCAAATTTGGGATTTAAAAATTAGGATTTTGTTCGTCAAGACTTTCCAAAATAACAATGAATTTAACAATCACGTCAAAATGCAATTAGTACTTCTGATTCGTAATATTATGGTGGAAAAACTAACACACACTCTCTCATACCTGAATTCCAGAGGTGGTGAAGTAGGGGATCTCAAATTTAACACTAATCGGTGGCTTTCCTTCTTTATCCTCAGCTTCCACACTAGGCAGACCAAAGTGCGCTCTCATCAGATATTCCTTACCTCCCTGAAAGAAAGAGAAAGAGAGAGAGAGAGAGAGAGAGAGAGAGAGAGAGAGAGAGAGATAGAAAAGAGAGAGAGAGAGAGAGAGAGAGAGTAAATGCACTTACAATTTAAAACAATATTATTTAATTTGTTAGCTTGTTACACGGTCTACAGAGGACCACATCTTTAGAAAAACACTGACTAATGTGTATAATTGCATATATGTGTGTGTGAGAGGCCAGCCTTGTGTACATACAGGGAAAGACTTAATGGACCACACGATCTCGCTGTTCTCAGGGACCCACTTCACGCTCCCCACTGTGGTCTTAAACTTGGGCGAGTCCGCGTCAGTGGGCACTGGGATATGGATCTCCACGTTATTGGCTGTAGAGCGGCGTTTAAATTGCGATTTGGCCTGAAACACCAGGATCTGGATTAGACTGGATATTATATTTCATCCTGAAATGCTAAAATTCATCTGGGAGAGAGTTTGGGGTGGTTTAAAATACAGAAAACAGTTTAAAGAAGCCTGCCAAGTCTAGTAAAATGAGTGTAATAATTTATTACTATTAATTCTATAGCCTAGGAGTAGCAGGGGAAACACGAGCATCTATAAAACGTAGCCAGATGCACGAGATGGACAACAGGTGTCCGTCTTCTCAGGTGAGGGGGAAATAAAAGAAAAAGGTGATATAAAAAAAAATTTTAAAAAAAGACATCAGTTCTGACCTTTATCATATACTCGATTCTGCTGTGTGAATGTTTCTCAATCACAGACTCAATCCAGATCAGGGGCTTCACCTAGACATCACAGAGGTCATCATAAGGTCATCCAGTGGTGTCACATGGGGGGGGGGGGGTGAGAGAGAGACACTATATATTACTGCATGAAAAAAGAGATGTGTGCGTGTGAGAGAGACAGATAGAGAGAGACCGAGACGGAGACTATATTACTGCATGAATAAAGAGATGCGTGTGTGTGTGAGACAGAGAGACAGAGAGAGAGAGAGAGAGACTATATATTACTGCATGGAAAAAAAGAGGTGTGTGTGAGACAGAGAGACACAGAGAGAGAGAGACTATATATTACTGCATGAAAAAAGAGGTGTGTGTGTGTGTGTGTGTGAGAGAGACACAGAGAGAGAGAGACTATATATTACTGCATGAAAAAAGAGGTGTGTGTGTGTGAGAGAGAGAGAGAGAGAGAGAGAGAGAGAGAGAGAGACACAGAGAGAGAGACTATATATTACTGCATGAAAAAAGCTGAGAGACTACTACTGCATGAAAAAAGTGGTGTGTGTGTGTGTGTGTGAGAGAGAGAGAGAGAGAGAGAGAGAGTGTGTGAGAGAGAGAGAGAGTGAGAGTGTGTGTGAGTGAGAGAGAGAGAGAGAGAGAGGAGACTATTACTGCATGAAAAAAGAGGTGAGAGAGAGGAGACTATATATTACTGCATGAAAAAAGATGTGAGAGAGAGAGCGCGTGAGAGACTGTATATTACTGCATGAAAAAAGGTGTGTGAGAGAGCGTGAGAGACTGTCTATTACTGCATAAAAAAAAGAGGTGTGTGTGTGAATGAGTGAGTGAGAGAGAGAGAGAGAGAGAGAGAGAGAGAGAGAGAGAAGGAGACTATATTACTGCATGAAAAAAAGAGATGTGAGAGAGAGAGAGAGCGTGAGAGACTGTATATTACTGCATGAAAAAAGAGGTGTGTGTGTGTGTTAATGAGTGAGGGAGAAAGAGAGAGAGAGAGAAAACAGAGAGACAGAGAGAGACAGACAGACAAGGAGACCTTATTACTGCATGAAAAAGGTGTGTGAGAGAGAAAGTGAGAGCAAAGGAGACTATATATTACTGCATGAAAAAAGAGATGCGTGTGTGTATGTGTGTGTGAGAGAGAGAGAGAGAGAGAGAGAGAGAGAGAAACATACTCACATGTGTGTTAAGGCGGTACGACATGAGCTCAAACTCGCCGTCTGGAGGGATGAAGGAGATGGTGCGGTCATTCTCAAAGCGGGAGAGCCGTACACACTGGTGGAACTTCACGTCCTCCAACTCTACAGACTTACTCTTCCCTCCTGAAAAGAACAGTTCCAACTTCATAAATGAATTTATTATAATACAGATGTGAGTAAAGTATTAAATGTGACTGAAGTGAAGCCAGATTTCCCAAACCTGCTGATAATTTATCACACAGAGACTAGATTAAATGAGGAACAATTGTTGCCGTGGCAAACAGGTATAAATATTTCATTAAATAAATATATCCACAATGTTTAATTAACATGAGTAAAGACTGCACATCCTCTACCTACTGACTTTTACACAGAAATACACAAAAGAGAAAATTTGTCCCTTACTATAGTGGGTTTTGGGTGCTTTTATTTTTTTTGCATTTGCCCCAGAAAGAAATTCAAACTCACGTCCAGTGTTTTCGAACAGAACCTTGTCGTTAAGCCCCAGACGCAGCTCGGGCATGCCCGAGAGAAACACTCGCATTTTAATAGAGCCCACGATCTCACTGCGGAGGACGTTTCCATTGGCACTGACCTGCGAAGAGATGATAAATATGTTCATCTTTCTAAAGAACATCAAAACTAAAAATACAGACGTGTCATAAAGGTCAAGTCGTGTCCAGCAAAGCTACTATAAAGCCGTCGTATTAACCCTCCAGGGCAAATTCAGTTCATTTCGAACGGTCATCTGTGCCACTGGATTTGGATTTGAGAAATCTGACTCTATTAAAGTTTTTGTTCGATTGTGTACAAAGATTTGAAGCCAAATCCTCCTCCGTCTTAATAAAAAGAACTGGGAAAATATACGAGTGTGACTGGATTGCAAATTCAGTGCCTCAAATTTAGATTCAAATCTATGCAAAGCTCTTCTTCAGAAAAATAAACAAACAAGATTTGATGATTATTTCAGCCAATCAGCAGCCAGGAAATGCATCATGGTACATGTAAATATGAAAATGTTGTGCTGACAAAATTTGTATTTCAGGCATTATTATATTGTTAAAAAATCCGAATCCTTTCATCGTATTCTGCCAGGTTTCCATGGCAACATCACAGTACACTGAAAATGACATGCCAAACAAATCCGGTTTGAAGGAAATCCAGCTGAATGATCACTAACAAATGAACCCCATGCTCTTTTACGCCACACTGTTCTCTTCACCGTGATGGATTTGTGTGTTTGTTAACCAGAGACTAAAATTGTGAGCGCGTGTTCTAAAAGCGGTGCGTCTACCAGAAGATTGACGGACTCGATGACGTCCAGGAAAACCTCGTTCTTCCTGTACTTGATGCCCTCTGACCTCCAGGACACGGCATTGGTGACGGTTGCGGGTGGACGAGGAGCTCCGGTGTCTAACTTGTGCCCCTCTTGTGTGATGTATCTGAACAAACACGGACATTAAGAGGATAAATATAACTTCAACGTCCGAGACTGTCGAATCACACAGGGGGGCGGGGGGGCTTTGGTCATCAAACAGGGTCAGGGGATCGATTCTGGAGAATTCTTGCTTAGATAAGAACATCTGTTAAGCGTTAACCCGATATAAACGGCCTGTGATGACGAGGTGATACTGACTCCTGCAGGATTTTGCTGTCTGTCGTCTGAGGATAGCCGAAATCCATGAGCTCGTCCAGCAGCTCGTAAATGATGACGAAGTTATCTCGGATGCTCTCCTCCTCCAGCTCCTTAAAATACTCCGAGAAAACCTGACGACGGTTACACAAAGCGTTATTATATCTGCACATCATTTACATATCTTAATGCCCTACAATATACACACTATACACGTACCTGCACGATTTTATACAGGAAAGAGAACACCAAAGATACGCAGGCATTTTTCTTAGACGTGGCAACAACTAGACAGCGGAGTTAAAGGAAGCTGTGACGTCAGGGAAAGGGGGCACACATTGTTTAACGCAAATGGGAAGTTACAACCATTAGCTGTAAATGAGAACAGGAACTAACTCGTCTTGTGGACCAGTTGTAGCACAGTGTTGCTCTTTCCTTCCTGAGATCATTTGTGCTGACACGCAGCCATCTTTTCTTTACAAATACTAAATTAAAATGTTTTTAGACTTTTCTGCTTTTATCACTTGTATCGCAAATACAATAAATAGCATAAAGTCTCTTTACATTCAGAAATGTTCTGACTATTACATTTATTCTACATGGTTAACTGTATCGCTGTAGTTAGCTTGTGCTCCATAAATTTGCATTTACAGTTCAAACAGACTAGGTTTTAGCCAGATGTCATGTGGCACTGATGTTCTGCGGTCTAACACACAGAGAGATGAGCTGTGTCCTGCGAGACAGAAGGATACGGTACAGATTGTTGTGTTTGATCCACATGAAGCGCACACCTCCATGTGCCAGGATGGGAGACAGAGTGCCTTCCTCCTCCTTATCCATCAGCAGACTCATGAAGTGCTCGATCTCAGACAATGTCCACATCGCCGCGGTAGTTACGGCAAATTAGGACCTAGCAAACACACACACAGGCAGAAACACACACAGAGGGACGCACGCACGGGGAGGAGGGAGAGACGCGCGCGCACGGGGAGAGAGGGAGAGACGCGCGCGCACGGGGAGAGAGGGAGAGACGGCGCGCGCACGGGGAGAGAGGGAGAGACGCGCGCGCACGGGGAGAGAGGGAGAGACGCGCGCGCACGGGGAGAGAGGGAGAGACACACACAGGGAGAGACACACACACGGGGAGAGAGGGAGAGACACACACACGGGGAGAGAGGGAGAGACACACACACGGGGAGAGAGGGAGAGACACACACACGGGGAGAGAGGGAGAGACACACACACACGGGGAGAGAGGGAGAGACACACACACACGGGGAGAGAGGGAGAGGACACACACACACGGGGAGAGAGGGAGAGACACACACACGGGGAGAGAGGGAGAGACACACACACGGGGAGAGAGGGAGAGACACACACACGGGGAGAGAGGGAGAGACGCGCGCGCACGGGGAGAGAGGGAGAGACGCGCGCGCACGGGGAGAGAGGGAGAGACGCGCGCGCACGGGGAGAGAGGGAGAGACACACACGCACGGGGAGAGAGGGAGAGACACACACACGGGGAGAGAGGGAGAGACACACACACGGGGAGAGAGGGAGAGACACACACACGGGGAGAGAGGGAGAGACACACACGGGGAGAGAGGGAGAGACACACACACGGGGAGAGAGGGAGAGACACACACACGGGGAGAGAGGGAGAGACACACACACGGGGAGAGAGGGAGAGACACACACACGGGGAGAGAGGGAGAGACACACACACGGGGAGAGAGGGAGAGACACACACACGGGGAGAGAGGGAGAGACACACACACGGGGAGAGAGGGAGAGACACACACACGGGGAGAGAGGGAGAGACACACACACGGGGAGAGAGGGAGAGGACACACACACGGGGAGAGAGGGAGAGACACACACACGGGGAGAGAGGGAGAGACACACACACGGGGAGAGAGGGAGAGACACACACACGGGAGAGAGGGGAGAGACACACACACGGGGAGAGAGGGAGAGACACACACACGGGTGAGAGAGGGAGAGACACACACACGGGGAGAGAGGGAGAGACACACACGGGGAGAGAGGGAGAGACACACAACGGGGAGAGAGGGAGAGACACACACACGGGAGAGAGGGAGAGACACACACACGGGGAGAGAGGGAGAGACGCGCGCGCACGGGGAGAGAGGGAGAGACGCGCGCAGCACGGGAGAGAGGGAGAGACACACACACGGGGAGAGAGGGAGAGACACACACACGGGGAGAGAGGAGAGACACACACACGGGGAGAGAGGGAGAGACACACACACGGGGAGAGAGGGAGAGACACACACACGGGGAGAGAGGGAGAGACACACACACGGGGAGAGAGGGAGAGACACACACACAGGGAGAGAGGGAGAGACACACACACAGGGAGAGAGGGAGAGACACACACACGGGAGAGACACACACACAGGGAGAGACACACACACAGGGAGAGAGGGAGAGACACACACGCACGGGGAGAGAGGGAGAGACACACACACAGGGAGAGAGGGAGAGACACACACACAGGGAGAGAGGGAGAGACACACACAGGGAGAGAGGGAGAGACACACACACAGGGAGAGAGGGAGAGACACACACACAGGGAGAGAGGGAGAGACACACACACAGGGAGAGAGGAGAGACACACACACAGGGAGAGAGGGAGAGACACACACACAGGGAGAGAGGGAGAGGACACACACACAGGGAGAGAGGGAGAGACACACACACAGGGAGAGAGGGAGAGACACACACACAGGGAGAGAGGGAAGAGCACACACACAGGGAGAGAGGGAGAGACACACACACAGGGAGAGAGGGAGAGACACACAGGGAGAGAGGGAGAGACACACAGGGAGAGAGGGAGAGACACACAGGGAGAGAGGGAGAGACACACAGGGAGAGAGGGGGAGAGAGACACAGGGAGAGAGGGAGAGACACAGGGAGGAGAAGGAGAGACACACAGGGAGAGGGAGAGACACACACACAGGGAGAGAGGGAGAGACACACACACAGGGAGAGACACACACACAGGGAGAGACACACACACAGGGGAGAGACACACACAGGGAGAGAGGGAGAGACACACACGCACGGGGAGAGGGAGAGACACACACACAGGGAGAGAGGAGAGACACACACACAGGGAGAGAGGGAGAGACACACACACAGGGAGAGAGGGAGAGACACACACACAGGGAGAGAGGGAGACACACAGGGAGAGAGGGAGAGACACACACACAGGGAGGAGGGAGAGACACACACAGGGAGAGAGGGAGAGACACACAACAGGGAGAGAGGGAGAGACACACACACAGGGAGAGAGGGAGAGACACACACACAGGGAGAGAGGGAGAGACACACACAGGAGAGAGGGGGGAGAGACACACAGGGAGAGAGGGAGAGACACACAGGGAGAGAGGGAGAGACACACAGGGAGAGAGGGAGAGACACACAGGGAGAGAGGGAGAGACACACAGGGAGAGAGGGAGAGACACACAGGGAGAGAGGGAGAGAGACACAGGGAGAGAGGGAGAGAGACACAGGGAGAGGGAGAGACACAGGGAGAGAGGGAAAGACACACACAGGGAGAGAGGGAGAGACACACACAGGGAGAGAGGGAGAGACACACACAGGGAGAGAGGGAGAGACACACACAGGAGAGAGGGAGAGACACACACGGAGAGAGGGAGAGACACACACACGGAGAGAGGGAGAGACACACAGGGAGAGAGGAGAGACACACAGGGAGAGAGGGAGAGACACACAGGGAGAGAGGGAGAGACACACAGGGAGAGAGGGAGAGACACACAGGGAGAGAGGGAGAGACACACACAGGGAGAGAGGGAGAGACACACACAGGGAGAGAGGGAGAGACACACACAGGGAGAGAGGAGAGACACACACAGGGAGAGAGGGAGAGACACACCAGGGAGAGAGGGAGAGACACACAGGGAGAGAGGGAGAGACACACACAGGGAGAGAGGAGAGACACACACACGGAGAGAGGGAGAGACACACACACGGAGAGAGGGAGAGACACACACACGGAGAGAGGGAGAGACACACACACGGAGAGAGGGAGAGAGACACACACGGAGAGAGGGAGAGAGACACACAGGGGAGAGAGGGAGAGAGACACACAGGGGAGAGAGGGAGAGACACACAGGGAGAGAGGGAGAGACACACAGGGAGAGAGGGAGAGACACACAGGGAGAGAGGGAGAGACACACACAGGGAGAGAGGGAGAGACACACACAGGGAGAGAGGGAGAGACACACAGGGAGAGAGGGAGAGACACACACAGGGAGAGAGGGAGAGACACACACACGGAGAGAGGGAGAGGACACACACACGGAGAGAGGGAGAGACACACACACGGAGAGAGGGGAGAGAGACACACACGGAGAGAGGGAGAGAGGACACACACGGAGAGAGGGAGAGAGACACACAGGGAGAGAGGGAGAGAGACACACAGGGAGAGAGGGAGAGACACACAGGGAGAGGGAGAGACACACAGGGAGAGAGGGAGAGACACCACAGGGAGAGAGGGAGAGACACACAGGGAGAGAGGGAGAGAGACACACACACGGAGAGAGAGACACACACAGGGAGAGACACACGGAGAGACACACACAGGGAGAGAGGGAGAAAGACACACACGGAGAGGAGGGAGAGACACAACAGGGAGAGACACACACAGGGAGAGAGGGAGAGACACACACAGGGAGAGACACACACAGGGAGACACAGACAATAAATTAAGCATTAGATTAAAGCTCATGCATTTTTAAGCTAATCAGGAGCTACTTAGCGTGTTTCTGACTTGCGCCTCAGAGCTTTAATTATAAAGAAAAATAAATGGCTGTTTTTCTGTAAGTCTGAACTAAAGACTGATTCAAGCAGACATGTTAACCCTTTTACAACGCAATAAAGCATTAACGTTTACAGAAGTAGAGGTGTTTTTATTCGGATAAATTGGTCTGAAGAGTGAAACTCGGAAGCATGTACTTACAGACTGACCTACAGAAATACACGTCCAGCACCAGGTTTTTTTCTCTCATTTTATCCCTAAAATCTGTTAATATCAATATAAAAGTCTAAATCTATATTTAGTTATTAATAATTTAGTCATATTCAGCACGCGCACCAGTCAAGTCCTGTATTCTAACAGGATATTTATTAAATGTAGGAATGTTGTGCAGAAAATGCACTTTTTTTTAAACCAAAATTAATTTCTCTCAACGTACAGTCATCTAAAGGAACAAAAATATTTAGTATCTATAAATAAATGTAAAATATTGAAGTAAACGGCAGGTCAGCACTGTGAGCTAACTGTTATCGTGTGAAGGATGACTTGGCAGCGGCTCAGCTAAGTAAATAAGCTAATGTTTGCTAGCTAGCATGTTAGCTATCGTGCGAGAAACACTGTGTGTGATCGCTGCAAACGTGACAGGATTAAATGGGTTTAAATCCCAAAGTGTCTAAGGGTTTAAAATAACTTCTTTTGCAACACAGAATCTCAAACGGAATACGGTTCTATTCTTTCCCACCCGTTTTCCCCATCATACATCCCATAATCCTTCGCTAGGATTGGTCAGTCTTGAAATCCTTTTTTATCAAAGCAGCTATCTGATTGGTCGAGCGCGAGTGTAAACGAAGGATAAACCAATCGTATGGCAAAAGGCGGGATATGTATGAATACAGATGGAAAGAACAAGCTAGCAATGAGTGACTGAACTCATTAGATTAGGGTTAGCATTAGCCAGTAAGCAGGCGCTTCCGAGAGGTTCCCGTTATCTTACCTTGCCTTTCAGATCTAACACATAAACTGCGCTGGCTGACATTTCGGATGTTTAGAGAGCGCTTCAAGACGAAGCGGGTGGTTTTAAAAAAAAAAATCCAAACAATCCTACTGTGATCAGTCCTGAGTTTTTAGTAAACGTTAAAGAAATGACGGCATCAGTGACAAATACGGATTTTTTTTTTTTTGCGGTGGAGTGTTGGAACAACGACGCAGTTTTGTGTAGCGCCCCCTGTCGTAGTGGAGACGCACAACAATATTCTTTTAAAAGGATATTCTATATTGTTTTTTATATTCAAGATAAATAACATACAGCAATCTATGTAAGGAGCATCCACAAAACAAGTTACTTAGCTAACCAAAAACTAACCAAAAGGTTTTGGGGACACCCCTACCAAATCATTGAATTCAGGTGTTGTTTCTCAGGGGTTGGGCTCGGCCCCTTAGTTCAGTAAAAGGAACTCTTAATGCTTCAGCATACCAAGATATTTTGGACAATTTCATGCTCCCAACTTAGGGACAGTTTGGGGA
>JAUCMX010000022.1:4808758-4866258 GCA_033459395.1 Hemibagrus guttatus | reverse complement strand
CAACACCTGAATTCAATGATTGGGGGGGTGTCCCAAAACCTTTGGCAATATAGTATATATATAATCTCAAAACAGCCTCATGTCAACAAAAACCTGTGACTTGACAGTGATGTGATGTCAAAATGATCACCTGCAGTAATAAGCCTTTATATATGTCTATGTAGGGTTATGTCAGCTATCAGTAAGGGCTTCTATAGGGTTCATGCAGCTTTACAAAAACAACCTGCAAACGTACTCAATTGTCCACTTAGAAATCATGAATGACAAACACACACACACACACACACCACACACCGCACACACACACACACACACACACACACACACACACACACAAAACAAGTGTTTGAGTCACTAAAACATTACCATCACATCACAGCAATTCCATAAACAGTAAATCTCCAGCAGATGCCAAATATAAAAAAAAACCCTCACACCTCCACTATAATCACCCAGCTGCTGACAAGAGGAAAGTGCCTGAGAGACAGACAGGAGCTGCAGAGATCAGCATGGCACGGAATGACGTAGCTGAAGGCTGGAATAGACACTGGAACATTAACATCAGGCATGATCCTGGATGTCCAGCTGGACTGTAGAGACTTTTTCCAACACCTGATCCTGTGACAGCCTTCAGTCATGTATACAAGTCATTCAACCCATTCAAAACAGAGACTTTTTCATTTTAATACACACAAACATTTTTTATTTGTTCAAATTCCTGTGATAAAATATGAAGAAATAACAGTATTTATAATAAAATCTGATGAAATGATATTTATAATAAAATCTGATGAAATAACAGTGTTTATAATAAAATCTGATGAAATAACAGTATTTATAATAAAATCTGATGAAATAACAGTATTTATAATAAAAACCTGATGAAATAATATGTATAATAAAATTTGTTGAAATAACAATATTTATGATAAGATCTGATGAAATAATATTTTTAATAAAATATGATGAAATAATATTTTTAATAGAATATGATACAATAATATTTATAATAAAATCTGTTGAAATAATATTTATAATAAAATCTAATGAAATAACAATATTTATGATCAAATCTGATGAAATAATATTTATAATAAAATCTAATGAAATAATATTTCTGATAAAATTTGATGAAAATATTTATAATAAAATCTGATGAAATAATATTTATAATAAAATCTGATGAAATAACAGTATTTATGATCAAATGTAATGAAATAACAATATTTATAGTAAAATTTGATTAAATAATATTTATAATAAAATATGATGAAATAACAATATTTATGATAAAATCTGATGAAACAATATTTATAATAAAATATGATATAATAATATTTATGTTAAAATATGATGAAATAATATTTATAATAAAATCTGATGAAATAACAGTGTTTATAATAAAATCTGATGAAATAATATTTATAATAAAATCTGATGAAATAACAGTATTTATAATAAAATCTGATGAAATAACAGTATTTATAATAAAAACCTGATGAAATAATATGTATAATAAAATTTGTTGAAATAACAATATTTATGATAAGATCTGATGAAATAATATTTTTAATAAAATATGATGAAATAATATTTTTAATAGAATATGATACAATAATATTTATAATAAAATCTGTTGAAATAATATTTATAATAAAATCTAATGAAATAACAATATTTATGATCAAATCTGATGAAATAATATTTATAATAAAATCTAATGAAATAATATTTCTGATAAAATTTGATGAAAATATTTATAATAAAATCTGATGAAATAATATTTATAATAAAATCTGATGAAATAACAGTATTTATGATCAAATGTAATGAAATAACAATATTTATAATAAAATTTGATTCTTCTTCTTCTTCTTCTTTCGGCTTCTCCCTTCAGGGGTCGCCACAGCGAATCATCTCTCTCCACCTATCCCTATCTTCTGCATCCTCAACCCTTGCACCCACTAGCTTCATATCCTCATTAATTACATCCATATACCTCCTCTTTGGCCTTCCTCTTTGCCTCCTGCCTGGCAGCCCCATGTCCAACATTCTCCTACCAATATACTCACTCTCCCTCCTCTGAACATGTCCAAACCATCTTAATCTGGCCTCCCTAACTTTGTCCCCCAAACGTCCAACATGAGCTGTCCCTCTGATGTACTCGTTCCTAATCCTGTCCAATCTTGTCACTCCCAAAGAGAACCTCAACATCTTCAGCTCTGCTACCTCTAGCTCTGACTCCTGTCTCTTCCTCAGTGACACTGTCTCTAAACCATACAGCATGGCCGGTCTCACCACTGTCCTGTACACCTTCCCCTTGATTCTCGCTGATATTTTCCTATCACACAGAACTCCCGACACCTTTCTCCACCCATTCCAACCTGCCTGCACTCGCTTCTTTACCTCTTTCCCACACTCTCCATTACTCTGGACTGTTGACCCCAAGTACTTAAACTCCTGTACCTTCTTCACCTCTTCACCCTGTAACCTTACTGTTCCACTTCCCTCCCTTTCATTCACACACATGTACTCAGTCTTACTACGACTGACTTTCATCCCTCTTCTCTCCAGCGCAAACCTCCACCTCTCCAGGTTTTCCTCCACCTGCTCCCTGCTCTCACTACAGATCACAATGTCATCTGCAAACATCATTGTCCAAGGAGACTCCTGTCTGACCTCCTCTGACAACTGGTCCATCACTATAGCAAACAGGAAGGGGCTCAGAGCCGATCCCTGATGCAGTCCCACCTCCACATTGAACTCCTCTGTCTGACCTACAGCACACCTCACCACTGTCCTGCTCCTCTCATACATGTCCTGCACCACTCTGACATACTTCTCTGCTACTCCTGACTTCCTCATACAGTACCACAGCTCTTCTCTTGGCACCCTTTCATACGCTTTCTCCAAGTCTACAAACACACAGTGCAACTCCCTCTGACCATTACTATACTTCTCCATCAAAATTCTCAGAGCAAAAATTGCATCTGTTGTGCTCTTTCTGGGCATGAAGCCATACTGCTGCTCACAAATTTCCACTACCTTCCTTAACCTAGCTTCCACTACTCTTTCCCATACCTTCATTGTATGGCTCATCAACTTTATCCCCCTATAGTTACTGCAACTCTGCACGTCACCCTTATTCTTAAAGATCGGCACTAACACACTTCTTCTCCATTCCTCAGGCATCCTCTCACTCTCTAAAACCCTGTTGAACAAACTAGCTAAAAATTCCACTGCTGCCTCTCCCAAACACTTCCAGACCTCCACCGGGATGTCGTCAGGACCAACTGCCTTCCCACTTTTCATCCTCTTCAAAGCCTTCCTGACTTCATCCTTTCTAATCTTATCTACTTTCTGTTCCACAGAGTTCACCCCTTCTACTCTTTTTTCCCTCTCATTTTCCTCATTCATCAGCTCCTCAAAGTATTCCTTCCATCTCCTCTGTACACTCTCCTCACTTGTGAGCACCCTTCCATCTCTATCCTTAATAACTCTAACTTGCTGCACATCCTTCCCATCTCGATCCCTCTGCCTAGCTAACCTGTACAAGTCCTTCTCTCCTTCTCTAGTGTCTAACCTAGTGTACAACTCGTCATATGCCTTCTGCTTGGCCTTAGACACCTCCCTCTTCACTCTGCGCTGTAACTCCTTGTATTCCTGTCTATTCTCTTCAGTCCTGTCCATGTCCCACTTCTTCTTGGCTAACCTCTTCCTCTGGATACTATCCTGAACTTCCTCATTCCACCACCAAGTCTCCTTATCTTCTTTCCTCCTTCCAGATGACACACCCAGCACCTTTCTCCCTGTCTCCCTGATCACTTCTGCTGTAGATTCCCAGTCATCTGGCAGCACTACCTGACCACCCAGAGCCTGCCTCAACTTCTGTCTAAATTCCTCACAACATTCCTCCTTTTTCAGCTTCCACCACTTGGTTTTCTTCTCTATCTCTATCTTTGACCTCTTCGTCTTACAGACCATCAAAGTCATCCTACACACCACCATCCTATGCTGTCTGGCTACACTCTCTCCCACTACCACTTTACAGTCACTAATCTCTTTCAGATTGCCTCTTCTACATAGGATGTAGTCTACCTGTGTGCTCCTACCTCCACTCTTGTAAGTCACTCTATGCTCCTCCCTCTTCTGAAAATAAGTGTTAACCACACCCATGTCCATCCTCTTAGCAAAGTCCACTACCATCTGTCCTTCAAGGTTCCTTTCCTTAACTCCAAACTTGCCCATCACCTCCTCATCACCTGTGTTCCCCTCACCAACATGTCCATTAAAATCTGCTCCTATCACCACTCTCTCACCCGTGGGAATACTCTCCATCACCTCATCTAATTCACTCCAGAATCTCTCTTTCTCCTCCAACTCACAACCTACCTGTGGGGCATAACCACTAACCACATTCAACATCACCCCTTCAATCTCTAACTTCAGACTCATCACCCGGTCTGACACTCTCTTCACCTCCAGAACATTCCTCACAAACTCCTCCTTCAGGACCACACCTACCCCATTTCTCTTACTATCCACACCATAATAAAACAGCTTGAATCCTGCTCCTATACTACGAGCCTTGCTACCCTTACACCTGACCTCCTGTACACACAGTATATCCATCTTCCTTCTCTCCATCACATCAGCCAGCTCTCTACCTTTCCCTGTCATAGTACCAACATTCAGAGTTCCTATTCTCAGTCCTACACTCTTACCTTTCCTCTTCTCTCTCTGTCTGCGCACTCTCCTCCCTCCTCTACTTCTTCGACCAACAGTAGCCCAATTTCCACCGGCGCCCTGTAGGTCAACGGCGCCGATGGCGGTCGTTGTTAACCCGGGCCTCGACCGATCCGGGATGAAATTCGTACTGACGATTCGCATGGTTAAATTTGGCAATGTTTTACGCCGGATGCCCTTCCTGACGCAACCCTCTCTATTTATCCGGGCTTGGGACCGGCACAGAAGTCACTGGACTGTGACCCCCATGGCTAGATTATTTATAATAAAATTTGATTAAATAATATTTATAATAAAATATGATGAAATAACAATATTTATGATAAAATCTGATGAAACAATATTTATAATAAAATATGATATAATAATATTTATGTTAAAATATGATGAAATAATATTTATAATAAAATATGATGAAATATTATTTATAATAAAATGTAATGAAATAATATTTATAATAAAATATGATGAAATAATATTTATAATAAAATATAATGAAATAACAATATTTATGATCAAATCTGATGAAATAGTATTTATAATAAAATATATAATAATATTTATAATAAAATCTGATTAAATACTATTTATAATAAAATCTGATGAAATAATATTATAATAAAATCTAATGAAATAATATTTATAATAAAATATGATATAATAATATTTATCTTAAAATCTGATGAAATAATATTTATAATAAAATATGATGACATAATATTTATAATAAAATATAATGAAATAATATTTATGATCAAATCTGATGAAATAATATTTATAATAAAATATAATGTAATAATATTTATAATAAAATATATAATAATATTTATAATAAAATCTGTTTAAATAATATTTATAATAAAATCTAATGAAATAACAATATTTATTTTCAAATCTGATGAAATAATATTTATAATAAAATCTAATGAAATAACAATATTTATGATCAAATCTGATGAAAGAACATCAGATGGTGATCATAGTAGCTGCTAGTAGCAGAGATATGGCAGGCAGGTTGGAGGTGTATGGTGACCAAATTAGAGAGAGAAAAAAGAGGAAAATCCCACAAAATATTATCGCCTTATCAAACCCAAACAAGTCCAAACCAAAGATGTTAAAACCTGCGATTAAATTATATAAGCACTAAGCCCTGAATGAACAATTTGGTGCATAACACAACATGGTACCATCTCTACAGCTGAACTTTTTCCAGCAGAGCTGGACACACACACACACACACTGTGCAATTCATCCTATGGAGTGACAGCATGCATAGCGAATAGAATCACATGGTGTGTGAAATTCTCAAGTGCCCACAATGCAAAACAGAGGACGCATTCAGCCATTCATTCCTTTGCACACACACACACACACACACACGACACACACGCACAAAACACTGGAATGAAAGTCTCGGCCAACTGGGTGATTGTGGTTGCTCTAAAAGCATGTGTGTGTGTGTGTGTGTGTGTGTTCCAATGGTTCCTGTCCTTCAGATTACAGTGGTTGTTTATTAGGTAAAATGTAATTGGTTGGAATGTATTGTAGCTCTTATATACCAGAGAGAGGGAGGGAGAGAGAGAGGAAGAAAGAGAGAGAGAAAGAGGGAGAGGGAGAGAGAGAGAGAGAGAGAGAGAGGGAGAGAAAGAAAAAGAGAGAGGGAGCATGTGAGCAAAAGCAAGAGCGAGAGAGTGAGAAAGAGAGAGAGCGTGAGAGTTGTGTGACACTCTGCCACTGATACTGAGAGAGAGAGAGAGAGAGAGAGAGAGAGAGAGAGAGAGAGAGAGAGAGAGAGAGAGAGAGAGAGAGAGAGAGAGCGCAAGAGAGCAAAAGCAAGAGAAAGAATCAACATCTAGGTCAAATGTTGCTGTACAAAAAGGACAGTCGGAATTCCGAATTTCTATATACTTACTAAAAATATACATTTTAATGTGTTTTTTTGGAGTACAAATATATATTACAGCCATATTACACACACACACACACACACACTATACATTTCAAATTCAAATGAAAAACATTTTTCAAAAAATACACACTTTTCCTGGAATTAATCGGATATAATGTGTGTTTTGAATATGTGTGAAGTAAAGCGAGCAGTTCGGAATTCCCGATTGGAATGCTAGGCAGAGGTAGCTGTAAAGTAGCACTGAATCATGGATCTAAAAATGTTATGTATCAGATATTCAGGTCACACGTCTACAAATATGGCACTTGTTAAATAGAGCACCAGAGGGTTGCAAATATAATAGCAGTGTTAATACAATAGATTTAATACGTAACATGAGATATGTAACAGCAAACTGGTATAGCATTATTTACAAAATATTTGACATTTTATAACCACAACGAATTCATCTTTCAAGTAGTTTTTGTTCTGGTTACAGTTTATGTTTGAATAATACATAAAGACACACAGTTTATTCATTTTTTTGAGACGTTATCAAATCTCCATAGTCTTTCGCTTGATTGTAAATAGCATTAAAGATCAGAGTACACCTCTCAGGAATTCTGCGTCACCATCTTGGCGGTTGTCGTCACCGCATTCGCTGTTTGTGTTTCCGGATCTTTCACGCCCGTCTCTTTCCCGTCCCGCTTGAAGAAGCTGCCGTGCATTTTAAGTCGATGCATCCTGGAGAAATGTAAACGACTATCAGGCAACAAGAACAAGATCTCGGTTTTTTTCCCCATGCAAGCTTGTTCTCAATGGATTAGTTTTTATCCCGTTCTCTTTACCTCTCCTCTTTCCTGCTCTGGGGAATGTCAGTGGATTTTACAAAGATTACACCATCCCTGCCTTGAACAAGGCTCCCAAATTCCACATCCCTGGGTCTGAAAATCAGTCTGGAAGCATATAAATAAATAACATAAACATAGTGCATTAAAATACAGATTCTTTCTAAATTGATTATATTTACATTAAAAGGTTTTAGTTCCCAAAGATATACCAGTGCTCTTTAACACATAGTAAAAGTTCATTCTATTCATTTTCTCCAAATATGAGACCAATAACTCAGTAGTCCCACATCAAAGTTGATGTGTTAGAAGCAGGAAAAATGGACGAGCGTAAGGATTTGAGCGAGTTTGACGAAGGGCCAAATTGTGGTGGCTAGACCACTGGATCAGAACATCTCCAAAACTGCAGCTCTTGTGAGGTGTTCCCGGTCTGAAGTGGTCAGTATCTATCAAAAGTATCCTTTAAGTCCTGTAAGTATCCCATGGAGGCACCACCTCGCAACTTACAGGACTTAAAGGATCTGCTGCTAACATCTTGGTGCCAGATACCACAGCACCCCTTCAGGGATCTAGTGAGGTCCATGCCTCGATGGGTCAGGGCTGATTTAGCAGCAAAAGGGGGACCAACACAATATCATGTCATAATGTTATGACTGGTGTACACACAGGTTCATTAATTGCACAGAAGCTGCATTAACTGTACTTGATTTGTAACAAATATTTTATAGACTATATGAAAAATGCAATGGAAAAAAAAGTGTGGAGTTTTTAATGGAAATTTTTAAGGCAAAGTGAAATTTTAATCATACACGAGTATATAAGAAAAAAACCCTCTAAAATAACATTTAAAGAACAACACGTATAGTATAATAACCATTAAGAGAAAGACATTTTGTCATCTAAGACTGACTCACTTGGCTTGTGTCTCTCCAGATTTAATTCTCATTTTGCGAACCCGGAACTGGTTGGTGCTGAAAAAGCTCGGCAGGTATGAATCGCTCTCCCACTGGATCTTGAGCATCAGCAGATCCCCTACATCTACATCTGAGGTCACCAGGAAAGAGATGGTGGTGTTGGTGATCATGCTTGGCCTGTAACGGAAAACACAGGAAAAAATTATGCAAAAAATGATGGTAACACTTTCCTCTTGATATTGTGCTTTTGTAAAAGAGGAAAATAACAAATTTGTGGCACTTACACAACTACTGAGATGTCTAACTTTTCACCATGAGTTCCATGCAAAGATATTTTCACAGGCTGGTTGTCCAGAGCCAAATGATTATGACCAAAGAGATGTGCCTTAATCTGGTAATGGAAAACTAGAGAGACATAAAAAGTCATGTATGTTAATAAAGCACAAATAAAAAAAACCAGAACATTATATTTTCAATAAAATGGATTAATACTGGGACGGATGTTTGCGCATACCTTTGTAAGGCATCATCTCCCGTGTCTTAAGGTACATCCTGGTGCTCCGGGCTGTTCGGACCTTGTTGATGTTGTAGCCCAGCTTGTTGCAGCGGTTCTTGCGGCAGCTGAGGCACAGGCCTTTGTAAAAGGCTTCTTTGGAGCTACAGCGGTAAGCCAGGCTCGGCTGATCCTGATTCACCAGCGAGTCGATGAACAGGTGCACAGAGCGCTCATGAGAACATTTCACCAGCTGGTCCATGTCTGTCGAGAACACAGGCGGAACACAGACGTCAGAGGAAATAAATCTTTCTAACGTTCCTAAACCTTAAAATTCCCAGAAGGTTTTAGCTAAAATGCTTTAAAGGCTAAATGTAGCTATTCAGCTATTGTGTGATTCACAATAGTAAAGTATTTTTTACTTCAGGTCAAGTAGCTAGTTAGCTTGCAATGACATACTTTCAAAAAATCTCTTAAAACATCTCTTAACATAACATTTCATTTAGAAATAATCCACATTGCTAAAATGTTTCTGACCATGACAACAAACAACCCTGGAAGAAAAATCTCACGCTAGCAAGTGGCTAGCTAGCTGGCTAACCTGCTAATCTTTTAACTTGAAGTAAAAAAGGACAGTGAACAATTCTTGCTGCATTCTTGACCATTTCTGAAGATGATTTATAATCAAAAACATGACACGGAAGACACTCACGAATCCATAAACAACAACAGCCCAGAGGTTTTTTTTTTTTTTCTTTCTTTCTTTCTTTCTTTCTTTCTTTCTTTCTTTCTTTCTTTCTTTCTTTCTTTCTTTCTTTATTTATTTATTTATTTATTTCTTTTGGATATCTTTCACAATGGCTTAGTGGTTAGCACGTTTGCCTCACACCACCAGCGTCCTGGGTTTGAGTCTCACTCCCGCTCACTGTGTGTGTGTGGAGTTTGCATGTTCTCCCCGTGCTTTGTGGGTTTCCGCCGGGTACTCCGGTTTCCTCCCACAGTCCAAAGACATGCTTCTAGGCTGTTCTAGGCCCTAACCCTAACCCTAGTCTCTAAGTTGCCGTAGTGTGTGTGTGTGTGCCCTGCGATGGGTTGGCACTTCATCCAGGGTGTATCCTGCCTTGATGCCCGATGACGCCTGAGCATAGGCTCCCCGTGACCCAATGATAGATCGGATAAGCGGTACAGACAATGGAATGGAATGGAATGTTTCACAACGCTGGAGTTTTTAACAGAGGGGAAAAAAGTGCTCTTTGCACTCTTATTATTTGTAATTTTATTGCCTTAACTCATTTTTGTAGCGCTATTAATGCTAGTAGTTTCACTGTAGTTACTCAGTAAAATGCTGTAAGACAAACAACCACATATTAAACCTCAGCTAATAAAGTTGTTCTAATATTCAGATGATTGATGGCAGTAAACACCACAGGACCTAATATATCTCTGAAACTGACTTACTGTACAAGCCGTACGTAGCGATCATCCTCATGGCGTTCTGCAGGCTGCAGCCAGGCTGGAAGGTGCCACCATTAGGGTAGATGTCCACATGACCCACTGGTCTCTGGATGCCGATGCTGAGATCCGGGCTGCCTCTGGTGTTCGTGTGCAGAACATCGACAAATTTCGCATCATCAGGAGAGAGACGGTTGAGTCTGTCGGCGTGCTCAAAGGTCGGGCCGGCTGGGTCAAAACCTAAAGTTGTAAAAACAAGAGGAGGAAAAATATTTTTAAAAAAAGGTGAATTTAAATTGGTCACAAATTGATAAATAACAATATTATAAGAATTGTTTAACGGTATCCAACATTAAATAGCTATATGTGTAGCTATATGTAATGAACACATGGAAAAACATTTCTGTGTTGAGTAAATAAAAAGTAAATAGAGAATGTGAACATTTTAGGTAGATACAATATGATAACTTTTTTAATTTGTCACTAATACCAAACAGCTGGTTAATGAGATACTGAGAAATACATATAAAATAAAACCAAACAAATTCTTGCTTTGTCTACCGGGTCTATAAGCAAAGCAAGAACATCCCAAGAAAAATTGATTTGTGGAATAAGTCGGGTGTGGGCTAAAATATGGGTTAATTGATGCCCCTGACCTGTGATTCTGTTGACTCTGTTGTTGGCGAGGTTTCCTGCCACACCAGCCACATGTGCACCCAGACTATACCCCAAAACATGTAGCTTCTCAAGTGGGTATCCGATAATCTTTATAGAAAACAGAGAAAACGCAGTGTAAAATAATTAAATAGAGTGAGCTGTAATTTTTTAAAAAATGGGAATTAAACCATTCCTTATTTGTACCTCTAACCAGTCGATGAACTGGGCCACATCCCCACCCACTATTCTGGTGTTTTCAGCAGAGGTAGGGTAATGATGGCTGGCACGATCCAGCCAGTCCACCACAATGACGTTGGCACTCGGCTCACGCTCGAACAAAGCAGACACCAGCTTAGCAACCCAGCTTTCAAACAGTCCTGCAACCTGCAAAAAAATAAACAGAATTATACCAATAATGCAAAAATGTTCAGGTTTAATCAGGATTAGCTATCACACTATCATTAAAATTAATATGAATAGCAATTGGTATACACCGATCAGGCATAACATTATGAGCAGTGAGAGGTGAAGTGAATAACACTGATGATCTCCTCATCATGGCACCTGTTAGTGGGTGGGATATATTAGGCAGCAAGTGAACATTTTGTCCTCAAAGTTGATGTGTTAGAAGCAGGAAAAATGGACAAACTTAAGGATTTGAGCGAGTTTGACAAGGGCCAAATTGTGAAGGCTAGACAACTGGATCAGAGCATCTCCAAAACTGCAGCTCTTGTGGGGTGTTCCCGGTCTGCAGTGGTCAGTATCTATCAAAAGTGGTCTAAGCAAGGAACAGTGGTGAACCGGGGACAGGGTCATGGGCGGTCAAGGCTCATCGATGCACGTGGGGAGCGAAGGCTGGCCCGTGTGGTCTGATGTAACAGATGAGCTACTGTTGCTCAAATTGCTGAAAAAGTTCATGCTGGTTCTGATAGAAAGGTGTCAGAATACACAGTGCATGACGGGTCAGGGGGGACCAACACAACATTAGGCAGGTGGTCATAATGTTATGCCTGATCGGTGTATAGTGTACTTATTGTTATGTAAACAATTGTAAACAACAAAGATTGCGTCCAGGGAGTATGTGTGCACGCTGGACTCACCGACCAGCCGTGGATCACCAGAAAGGTCTGCGCATCAAGTTTAAATCTGCAGTCTGATATAGTCTCTCTTATTCCCGGGACGAGGTAGCACAGGTCCTCGTCTGGGAATTCTGCATTTCGCAATGAGAATTTGGACTGGATGCTTCCGTAGTCTGTACTCCTTTGAGTTGTGCTTCCTGGTAATTAAGTCAGAGATTAATTAAGCCTCTTACAGTCCTGCACGGATTCTGCTTCTGGTTCTTTGTACTTAAACCTGTTTAACTCATAAAAACATCAGTGTGGCTGCAACTTTGGAGCTGAAGATCGAATAGGTCTAACAATAGCTGATCTAATAATAGTGAAGCGTGATGGTAAGTGGAAAAATGAAGTATTAGGAGGTAAGGTCATGTGTCACAGGCATAGGAGGGTGACTGAATATCCATAATAAATTCCAGGAATTTGGTGACATTTCCAGAATGTTCTAGCCTTTTTGTTTTAGACTGTTTATTACATACATTTGTAAAACGTATAACTGATTACACTCATGCATATTTCGAGTCTTACATTCAAAATACATCCAGTTAGATAGCTTGTAGTATATTTTTTATATTTCTAAAGATCTCAACTAGGAAAACTGGAGTGCAACACAGTTTCACTTACTTGCAGCAGGTGTATCAGTCGAATTGGAAAGAGACTCGCACGAAATAATT
Source organism: Hemibagrus guttatus (assembly GCA_033459395.1). Taxonomy (NCBI): domain Eukaryota; kingdom Metazoa; phylum Chordata; class Actinopteri; order Siluriformes; family Bagridae; genus Hemibagrus; species Hemibagrus guttatus. The sequence goes on along the minus strand of JAUCMX010000022.1, from coordinate 4,853,471 downwards.
GAAATTCCGATGATCAACAACCAGATATTTTCTTTTCCCATAGTACAGGGCGCGGATAATTTATATAAAACTGTGGTCAGTGTTAAAGTTTAATATTGAATATAAAGTCCACGCTTCGACTGTACGTCCAAAAGATAACGTGCCAGGGGGACGCTCCCTGAATTTATACCAGCCAGGCCCCTCTTCGCGCTTTCCGATTGGTTAAATGTGAATCGGGGGCGTGGCTTAAGCATCCCAAAACAAACAGCGTGACTAGCTGTCACTCATCGGCTGAGGGAAAATAATCACGTGACTCCTCCTAGCGTTCCATTTCAATATCGTTGTTTTCACCTGGGAATAATAATAAGAATTTATTAAGAATAAAAAAGAATAAGAACAATGGTAATTAAGATCATTATTAATTTTTTATATTATTTATTATTATTATAATTTTTTTATTAAATAAATAAAACAAGTGTTGTATTTTATTGAATACAAATTCTCAAATGCAATTCATTTATGCATTAGAATATTTTAGAAAAATATAGATACTATTTGAAAATATACATGGACTCTCTGCCCTTGCTTTAACTCACTGAACTCTTGCACTTCAACAACTATCTTTTACGTTTGCATTTTCCTGACTCTTTGCTCGTGTGCCAAGAATTGTCCTTGGCATGGTATCTGTTCCAATAAGTGTGTCTGTACACCCTCAGTGACCAAACAAAGCTCTGGCATAGTGCCACTAATCATGTGCTAGGAAACTGTCAACTGTTATGTAATATACGTTAGTGTAATAAAGTACATGCATTACTTTTGTGTATGCATTACCTAACCTCCAATAAACTATTACCACCAAGACTCGAGTGGATATATTTCTTATTCATACACTCCATATCATACACTGCTGTTTGCTTGGTATTGAACACACACAAAATCACCACACACGTCAGTGCCAGTGGAAAAAATAAACAGGAACACACAGGGACAGAGTAAATCAGGATATTGACCCTTATTATCATTATCAACCTCCTTCTTGAGCAAACAATGACTCAAAAGATTCGGGCTATTTGAGGTAGTGCAAAGTCAGCATTTAATAAATGTCAAAGGATATTTTCATTTCTGTGGGCGTTGTGTGTAGTCTTATACGATTTTATATTGCTTAACCATGACATGTTTCTATTTTGAATGGAATAGAGACTCACGCTGAGATAGGAAGTGATTCACAGGCTTATATTTTGTTATAATTTATTGCATAATACAAAATACAAGAAAACATAATACAGGTTGCTTTAAGATGGACGTTTTTAAAGCATAACGATGATGTATTCCCATGTGCGTGAAGAAAAAATATATTTGCGCATATAGAAAGCTATGAATATGCCACTGAAAATGTGCCACTTTCACAAAAACAACAGCTTCTACACAAACACGAGCATGTTCTCTAAAGGGTCTGAGGTGTTTTCTTGTGGTACCTGGAATAATTGCGTAATATAGCACACTGAGTGTTAAAACTGCCCTGCAGGCAGACCTGTCCATTTAAGCACTCTCAGCCAATGTGGTCAATGAAGGGGCCCCCCCCACCCACTCCCACACACACTCCTACCACATCAATACACACAGAAAAAAAAGTGTGTGAATAAGAACCCCTGCTGCTGTCAATATAGCATCAAAGACAAATGTTGAGAGATTCCTCGACTGGTTAGACTTGAACTCTGTGACCTGCTCAGCTCAGACTGGTGAATTGTCCAGTGAATAACTCATTTACAAATGCCTTTTATTTCATTTCTAAATTCTACAATTAACACAGCTGAAGTGAACACCACCGACATTATCAACAACATGCAGAGAAAGGTAATGCTAGCTGACTAGCTGTTGTGATCTCAGTAGCTTGCTAGGTTTCTTCCCTAGATAAACTAGCTCATGTCTTCAGCTACATAATTAACTGTATATTAAAAAATGTCCCTTTTCTATATGATCCTGAGCAAACACAAGTTTAATAAAAAAAACTTTCACACTGTAAAACCTTAAATATTTTGCTAGCTAGTTTAACTTCCTCAGCTAGCTAATGGGTTAAGTCAAAGTCAAAAGTCAAAGTCAAAGAAGCTTTTATCATCATTTCAACCACATATAGCTGACGCAGTACACATAGTGAAATGAAACAACATTTCTTCAGGACCCTGGTGCTACATAAACAACATACAACATATACTAACAACAGAAACAACAACACAGAGCTAGGAAAGAAAGTTTGTCCTAGCTACATAAAGTGCAACGTGTGCAAACAGAGCAAAAACAAGACATTGCAAAGACAGGAAGTACAAAAACAACACAAGACAGGACACATAAGACAACGAAACAAAATGTAATGTGATGTGCAAACTAGAGAAACTGTAAAAACCAGGTAACTGTTTTTGTAAGTGTAAGTGTAATGTAAGTGTACATGTTGCAGCAGGTTGACTGGTAAACTGTGAAATGGTGAAAACTCAATATTTTGGCTTGTGTCATTTACAGATCATCGCACTATATCCTTTTGAAGGATTTAAAGAAAGAAAGAAAATACTCTGTAATAGTATTTGAAAATGTAGTGAAGTATAAGTACTTGGATTTATTTGTACTAAATAAAACACCTGGAAAGTTCACCATCTGTTACAAGTGCTAAATATCCAATATCCAGTCCTAAATCAACCCGTCTGCCCAGGGATAAATTCAGTTTCTCGCTGTTTTAGACTATTCTTTTACCGTCTTCAGCATTCACATTCATATAGACAACTTCTAAGAGTATAGTGTTATCTCAGTAGTAGACCAGAAGGTTGTGAGTTCAAATCTCAGTAAGTAAAGTCCTTATCCTTCAAGTGCTCAGCTGTATAAGTGAGATAAATGTAAGGTACATAATACACACATATACACACATGTGGTCGATGGCGATGCTCTGACCTGTGAGCCTGGCTCTTCTGTTCCTGTTCTCAGCTTTCTTTGATTACACAGTTAAACAAAATCAACAGTCCCGAGCTCATCCATCCTGCAGCATCCACAAGCCTCACAGTGATCCCAGGAAACCTGAGGGTTTAACCTCTCCACAGAGATCTGGCACATGATTCAGGAATCTGTGCTGAATCAAGTCATTATAATGACTCTTCTTTAACAGGGGCCAAAGAATGTTTTGTCACACTGCACAGTGGTGCTTAAGAATTTGTTATTCTGTTGGAGAAATCATCAGCACTTCTATTTTTACCTGCTTGAGTGTAGTTCCTTTCTTTCCTTCTTTCTTTCTACTCAACTCTAGATTCTTTCTTTCGTTCTTTCTTGATTTTAGTTTCTTTCTTTCTTTATACTCAACTCTAGATCCTTTCTTTCGTTCCTTCTTGATTTTAGTTTCTTTCTCTCTTTCTTTCTTTCTTTCTTTTACGCAACTCTAGATTCTTTCTTTTTTTTTTCCTTTCTACTCAACTCTAGATTCTTTCCTTCTTTCTTCCTTTCTACTCAACTCTAGATTCTTTCTTTCATTCCTTCTTGATTTTAGTTTCTTTCTTTCTTTCTACTCAACTCTAGATTCTTTCTTTCATTCCTTCTTGATTTTAGTTTCTTTCTTTCTTTATACTCAACTCTAGATCCTTTCTTTCGTTCCTTCTTGATTTTAGTTTCTTTCTCTCTTTCTTTCTTTCTTTTACACAACTCTAGATTCTTTCTTTTTTTTTCCTTTCTACTCAACTCTAGATTCTTTCCTTCTTTCTTCCTTTCTACTCAACTCTAGATTCTTTCTTTCATTCCTTCTTGATTTTAGTTTCTTTCTTTCTACTCAACTCTAGATTCTTTCTTTCATTCCTTCTTGATTTTAGTTTCTTTCTTTCTACTCAACTCTAGATTCTTTCTTTCATTCCTTCTTGATTTTAGTTTCTTTCTTTCTTTCTACTCAACTCTAGATTCTTTCTTTCATTCCTTCTTGATTTTAGTTTCTTTCTTTCTTTCTACTCAACTCTAGATTCTTTCTTTCATTCCTTCTTGATTTTAGTTTCTTTCTTTCTTTCTACTCAACTCTAGATTCTTTCTTTCATTCCTTCTTGATTTTAGTTTCTTTCTTTCTACTCAACTCTAGATTCTTTCTTTCATTCCTTCTTGATTTTAGTTTCTTTCTTTCTTTCTACTCAACTCTAGATTCTTTCTTTCATTCCTTCTTGATTTTAGTTTCTTTCTCTCTCTCTCTTTCTTTCTCCTACGCAACTCTAGATTATTTCTTTCTACACAACTCTTGTCAGGCTTTTGGTGTCTAGTGCTCTTTCAGTGCTCCTTATAGGGCTCCTCAGATCCAGATCATCATCGGAGGGATGAAAATACAATGAAAAGGACAAAACATAAAGGGAAGCTCGAAAGGGAAACTCGGAACTCGGAACTCGAAAGGGAAACTCGGGAGGGAAACTTGGGACTCGAAACAAAAACGAAGAGAAGGAGAGACTCCCGAGGAGAAGAAGGCAGATCCCGAAGCCCGAGCACAAAACAGAGACAGCACCAAAAGCCCACCCGAAAAGCCGGCCACATAACCTCTAACGCCGACTAACGACAATTAAAGATCCCACCCGAAACCGAGAAACAAAGAGACTTAAATACCCACACCCGAACGAGACACATGTGAAAGCAATACACTAATTGCACAGGCGCAGGGGCTTCCCGAGGACCTCTAGCGTCCAAAAACAAAACAGCCCAAAACCTGACAACTCTAGAGTCTTTCTTTCTTTCTTTCTTTCTTTCTTTCTTTCTTTCTTTCTTTCTTTCTTTCTTTTTTCTACTCAACTCTATATTCTTTCTTTCTTTCTTTTTTCCTTTCTTTCTTCACAACTCTAGATTCTTTCTTTCTTTCTTTCTTTCTTTCTTTCTTTCTTTCTTTCTTTCTTTCTTTCTTTCTAATCAACTTTAGATTCTTTCTTTCTTTCTTTTATTCTTCTTGATATTAGTTTCTTTTTTCTCTTTCCTTTCTTTCTTTCTCTCTTTCCTTCTTTCTTTCTTTCTTTCTTTCTTTCTTTCTTTCTTTCTTTCTTTCTTTCTTTCTTTCTTTCAACTCTAGATTCTTTCTTTCTTTAGTTCTTTTGTTCTTTCTTTCTTGCTTGCTTTCTTGCTTGCTTGCTTTCCTTTTGAATGTAGTTTCTTTCTTTTCTTTTCTTCTTTAGTTTCTTTTTGTCTTTCTTTAGCCTTCTAAAGGCAATATATTCATAGAAAAGTCCCCAAAAATCACAAAAGTCTTTAAATTAAATGTTGATATTAAACCCATCTTGTTTATAAGCATCTATTCATTCATCAGATCATTCAGGGGAACTTGTATGATGGACACTGCACATAATCTGAGACAGATCGTTAAATGATTAAAGATATATGTTTATTATTTAACAAAGCAAAATATGATATAATATTAATATATAATCACTGATATGGGAGATGTTGAATGTGTTAGAACTTTGTAGCTGCACATTTTCTGCCATGGGAAAGACAATGAGTGAGGGTAATGTTACAAATTATTTTTGCCATTACTTTTTAAAAAGTCTTTGAGACGCCACCTGATCATTTCAATCACAGATGCTGCATGGAGCTGAGGAAGGAAGGAAGGAAGGAAGGAAGGAAGGAAGGAAGGAAGGAAGGAAGGAAGGAAGGAAGGAAGGAAGGATGGATGGATGGATGGATGGATGGATGGAAGGAAGGATGGATGGAAGGATGGATGGAAGGATGGATGGATGGATGGAAGGATGGATGGAAGGATGGATGGAAGGATGGATGGAAGGATGGATGGAAGGATGGATGGAAGGATGGATGGAAGGATGGATGGACCTTTACACTGTGTGCATCATGACATTCTCTTCAACCCACTCACTGAATAATATTAGTAAAAATGGATTTTTTAAACATTGTGAAATGCATTCAGAGTAAAAATGGCACTTCAGCATAATAAAAATAACATCTTTGCTTTCCCTAAATGTTTTATATTGCATTATGACTAGTCATGAGCCATTTGTATCTCTGAGGTTGAAGGGCATGTAAAATGAACTATTTTGAGAGAAAAAAAAACTATATTTAGAAACAAAGTAGATTTCTTGTATGATTAATCAAATAAAAAGGAAAATCATTTTTTCACCACATTTAGTAAAACCAGTGGGAAACTTTTCCACTGTCTCCAAAACTTGTCCATAACAGACGGTAATTTTTTATTCTTATTGCCCCACAGTGGTGGAAATTTGTCCAGAATGTCGATGATGTGAACTAGTTCTGACTGTCAACAGACATAAACCAGACATGTTCTTCACGACACATTCACGTGACTTTTGAAATATATTTGTCTGTATTAAGCTCATGTATCTTTGAGGCCCCGGTTTAATGAATAAGAACTAACTCACAGGTAAAAAACTGAATTATTATAAGTAAAATAGAGCTCATGATCAGAAACCTCCACACAAATACATTTATAACTGTTACAAAGGATACAGTACGTCAGGGTTAGGTTCATTTAGTGTCGGTTTAGTACATTTTTATGACTTTTTATGAAAAGTTTTATTAACACTTTATTAACAGTTTCATTAACACTTTATTAACAGTTTCATTAACGCTTTATTAGCTGTTTTATTAACACCGCTACTTACGTTAAGGAGGAATAAATCAATTGATCATGTGGTTTAAATGCAATTAGATTTTCTATCTGGAATACTCCATATGACTATTTTATAAGAAAATGTACTATTTATGTTTTTCTAAAATAAAGCACTAGATATGATACAAGTCTATGACTAATAGGCAAATTATCCTTGAACAAAGATTTGTTTTTGTGGTCTGTACAAAGAGGTTTTGATTTTTTTCTTTTTTTTGAGGTTTAAATAAAGTCAATAAAATATGTTTATTTAAATGAATGATAGCAAACAATAATGTTAAAAAGACAATATCATCTGAGGTGATTTGCAACTAGAAATATAGAAATATAGAAATTTAGTTCCAGCTTCATAATGTATACAGACTGTGCAGAGAAGCTTTTGCGTAAGATAAACTTGTTAAGTTGTTTAGTATTTCATAATAAATCAACTCATAATAGCATGTTCGCCTCACACCTCCAGCGTTGTGGGTTCGAGTCTCGCTCCCGCTCACTGTGTGTGTTCTCCCCATGCTTGGAGGGTTTCCTCCGGGTGCTCCGGTTTCCTCCCACAGTCCGAAGACATGCTTCTAGGCTGATTGGAGTCTCTAAATTGCCTGTAGTGTGTGAATGAGTTTTTGGGGGGGGTGTGTGTGTGTGTGTGTGTGTGTGTGTGCCCTACGATGGGTCGGCACTCCGTCCAGAGTGTATCCTGCCTTGATACCTGATGACGCCTGAGATAGGTACAGGCTCCCCGTGACCCGATGATAGATTGGATAAGTGGTACAGACAATGGAAAAATGGAAAAAAGTCTTTTGCAAAAGAATGACTAAAATGTCCGTCTCTGAACGAGTGAGAATGAATCACTGTTTGTCCAATGGCTCCCTCTGGTGACCACTGTAGTGTTACTACAATCTTCTGTTCAGAAACTCACTTTAACAATGAAGGATAGCTTAAATACTCAGGTGAACTCAGGTTTTCTTTGCTGTGCCTCCTTCATTTTTCGCTTTAAATGAATAATGTTGTATAAAAACAAATATGAATTATTTCCCAACTCTTTCAAATGTAGTCAATTAGCCAAGGCCATGTTTACTGTCGTAACCGCAACTCTAGTTTTGCTAACTAGCAAAAAGGGAAAAAAAATCACGTAAGTTAACGAATATTGGGTCACTGAGCGAACTGTGGACGTTTTATTTGGACTATGAGAACGTTTGGTTTTTCTAGGAAAGTTTTCCCTAGAGAAATATAGCCCAACGATCACGTTTCATTATGCGTTATGATACAAATAACGTTCACATAACGTACCAATAACGTTTAAATAACCCTCAGTTGTTCACATTTTCCACATGTTCTAGTAACCTTTAAATAATCTAAACTTCTCAGGAACCATACAGAAACCCAGGCTGGTTGGAAGGAATGTTTTTTAATATTAACAAGATCGTTATTATATTTGTAACTGCAAGCTAAGACGTCTGTAGCATTCTTTAAAGAGAAGTTAAACTTAACTAGCCATGGAAAACATTAAAGAACTTAGTAGTTTAGTTTAGCTTTAGTATACTCTTAAAATCTACACAGAAATCTAAACTACACCATACTAGATTAAACTAAAAATGTAAAAACGCAGTTGGCATCACAATAATAAAGTTGTTGTTCCAATCTAAATGGAGACCTAGCATTGATCCTTTGTTAATGAGTCAGTCGCCTAAAAGCTAACAGCACTGCAAGGTTCCTGGAGCCATCTTCCAGAGGTCTTATGGCTTATTCTGAGACAACAGCTGTTGCCTCCAAGTTGTGAAGAATGATGTTTTAGCTTTGGCGGTTGTTGTTTGTGAGATGTGCCTATTTATGTTCGCACAGTGGAAACCCTGTTTGTCTTCAGGGACTTTTTTTTAGAGTGATGATTTCAGCAGATCGCTTTCTTTGCTTTTCGAACCATCTATCCTGAAATAGGGCTGATGAGAGGAGACTGAGATTTACAGACAGCAGAATGGTGTTGGATTGGGATCGGTTTTCCCTGTGGTAGCTGACAGCGCTGACGTCTTGTGTCATGTTTGTACACTAATGAGTGTGCAACCAATACTGTGCAAAAATCTTTCTATATTCACATTATATTCATATTTTCTTTTGTATGTCATGTGTAAAACAAAAGATTTCGGTTGAAAAAATATAACTGATTTTTATTGTGGGGGGGGGGGCACGGTGGCTTAGTGGTTAGCATGTTTGCCTCACACCTCCAGGGTTGGGGGTTTGATTCCCACCTCTGCTGTGTGTGTGGAGTTTGCATGTTCTCCCTGTGCCTTGGAGGTTTCCTCCAGGTGCTCCGGTTTCCTCCGGGTGCTCCGGTTTCCTCCCCCGGTCCAAGGACATGCATTGTAGGTTGATTGGCATCTCTAAATTGTCTGTAGTGTGTGTGCCCTGCAATGGGTTGGCACTCCGTCCAGGGTGTATCCTGCCTTGATGCTCAATGACGCCTGAGATAGGCACAGGCTCCCCGTGACCCGAGTATAGATCGGATAAGCGGTAGACAATGAATGAATGATTTTATCTGGAGAAACAGAAGCACATGCAACCACTGAATGCTGTCCAGTCAATTTTCTAATAAATCTGTAGAGGAGAGGAGCGAAACTGGGATCCTGTAGGATGCAACAAAATGGTGCTGGAGCATACAGTCAGATTGGAAGCTTTCTGGACAGAGAAATTATATGTTCATTAATATGGAAGCTTATAGGATGATCACTCAGTTGTTCACAATGCTTCAGTAACTGCTTTAACCTGGTTAGGGTTGCAGAGGTTTAAACTATTAATTAGATTGTTTTGGCTTGTGTTTGTAGGGATCTATTGTAAAAATTACTACAGGAAACTGGGCAAGAGTAAGATTTTAAAACCTTTGTGAGAGTTTCAGAGTCAAACTAAAACCAGTGGTCAAGTTAATTTCTGCTTACTACTGTTTATGCTCAAATTTTTATACGTAGCAGCTCAGTGCAACAAAAAAAATCTTTAAGAGATTGCAAGTTCCTAACAGGAACTTGCCAAGAGGGCCAAGAAGGCAAAACTGGCTGTGTTGTCTGTGTAGGAGGGATTTCATTCTCCCTTTCCTGGTCAATCACAGTAACACTAACCAATCAAGGGCACCGGTGATGAGAGTGGATAGCACTTTCCTAAAAGTGTGTTACGTTGCCCTATGATGCAGCAGGAGCAGCAGTTTAAAAAGATGCCACTGAGTGGCTTCATGTGTCTCATAGGTTTAGGATCAGTAGCTGTTGTGTGAAAAGAGAGAGCTGGCTGGGTAGGAATTGGCAGATTGGCAAAATTGGGGCAAAAATGTGAGAGGCAGGGGAATATATACAGAAATATGTGTATTTTTAACATAATATTTATCACTATACAATTTTTTTTGGTTTGAGTTTCAGTTTATTAGCAGGTTTTTTATCCGTCACTAAACACAACTAATATAATCTACATGTTTTTAGCAGTTTCATATTTTGGTTTTATTGAATTAAATCAAATGGTGGTTGAAAAAAAAAGGAACAAAAGGTTACAGGTCACAGGGACACATGTAAGGGTTAAATTTCACATTGAATATAAAGGCTTGCCTTTGACATTTAAAGCTCTTAATTCTCTGGCTGGGGCATATAGCCCATATCAGTTGATGCAGGCTTAATGTTAATCCCTGAGATCACTTTGTGTCTGATCCTGAAAGATCCCAAATTGTAGATTGCGGCGAAGATTAGGAATTAGGTGCTAAATCTATTTTAAATCCACATCCAAGTTAATTTATCAAACTTTTGCATTGTGTATTGGATCTCCATTCCTTTTGAATTGTGTCTTTTTTATTATATTGTACTGTATTGTATTTTTTAATAATAATTGTAGCCATTTTTAGAACGTTTAGGATTCTATGTAAATAAAGTTGTTTATTAGCATGATTACTACAAATTATTAGCTATTATTACACATAATACAAGTAACGCAAATACGTTCTGAGCTCAACCGGCCTATATGTCAGCATCTCCCCGGGGAGGTTTCTTCTAACGGATATTCTCTCTAATGTAATATGACCTCTCAGCTCTCCCCATGGATCTCTGAGTCACAAGCTGCACAAGGAGCCCACCACACTCCTTAAGAATGCCTGTAAGATTAGAGTAACCCAACCCCTGTGTAAACCTCTCACACTGTTCCCGCTGGTCTCTGCACAAATCATCTCCTTCAAGATCGTACTGACATACGGCAACCACTTGATGCTTTGTTTCAGCGGAGGTTAAACTGGAACATTCAATAATTATTACGGATTAGGTTAAGAAATCGTACATGTCATCATAGACAATTGGGCACAATAACTCAGTATAATCAACTATTACATTTTATACTACAGTACTGATGAATTCTGGATTCTGATTGGTTAGAAGGTTTTGATTCATTTTCTCTGAAGCTCTGGCAGTAGTTCAGCTCCAGTGCTTTACGGATGTTCCACAACATTAAATGCAACTAGAAATGGATAAAAAAAAAAAGTATAGAAAATGTGTCATTGTTTAAAAAAGAAAAACTTGGTGTTATACACAGATCAGATCAGATTTTGTATCTTACATTTTGGGATCTTGTTTGATCCCATCTTCATCTTCCCAGTCTGACCTCAGAGTCCTGAGTCTCCTTGGCTGAGACGAGCAGGCATTGATGTGGTCTTCTGCTGTTTAGACCATCTTGAGACCACCTGCCTCAAGGGTTAACATTTTGTGATTCTTTTCTGCTCAACACATTTGTAAAGAACGGCTACTTACATTACCATACCCTTCCTGACTGACCACGCTAGCCTGTCTCATCAACAATGTGTTTTCTGCCTGCAACCGATGCTCACTGGATGTTTTTTTGTTTTTCATGTTATTCTGCGTAATCTCTAGAGAGTGAAATGTGTGAAATCCCAAGAGATTAGCATTTTCTGGTGTTTTCAAACCAGCCCTTCTGGAAAGAGCCAACTATTCTAAACTATTATTATTCTTTAAGATTCATGAGTTAGCTTTAATTCTTGTTTGCTGGATTCATCACCCATTTTAACGTTTTTTTTTCTTCGTTTAAATATTTACTTTATCGTGTTTTCTGAAAGCCCTGCAGACATGTTCACAGGACCTCCGCATGCACTGATACTCACTCTGCCAATGTGCACCCTCTATTCCCACTACAGCTGGTTTTTTTTGGGAGTTTTTACCTTAAAAGGAGACAAAGAAAAGAGCGGCTCTTCCTGTGGGTGGGTTCACTTTTCCTTCTCTTCATTACTGCAGCAAACCCCTTGACCCTCTCATTCCCTTTATCATGTCCTACTTCTCCTAATGTCCTGGTCAGTTATTTGGAAATACCTCCACCATTTGCTTGATGAATAATATATGCAGTGCAAAATTATTGTGAAAATGTACAAAATACAAAACTGTTGAATTGTACCTAGAGAGATATTTGTTCTTAAAGGTATTTTTACTGCTTATTTATTTTTAAATCCTTTATCTGAATTATGCAGTCAGTAATCAACAATCAGTTTGTCTCTATTGCGATAAAAGCTGGATCAAAAATGCACGATTGTTTCTGGAGATTGAAATCAATTCAAAAATAAGTTTGTTTTTTCTTTTCTTTGCAAAGGATGCAAGGATACGCTCCTATAAGCATATATATTTTCTAAGCTTTTTAGGCAGTGCTATTACTGCTAAGTGAAAGGTCAATGGTCCTCTAATTGTGTGGATGCAAAAGTGTAGAATTGTGTGTAATATATTTTATATAAACATTATAGTCTTCTATAATGTACTGAAGTACTAAAGCGGTTCCCTTAAGGTCTGATCCTGGAACTGGATAATAGTTGAATTGTCTTTTACAGTCTTCTTCATCTCCACATGACTCTGAAGCCTACAAACTACATAATTAATAGAAACGCAACTCCAAAAACGCTTAGCTTGTGAATGATTCATTAAAAATACTACAAACCTGTAAGAGTACCATTCTCACCCAGCATGAGGCACAAATAAAACCAAGCCATAAACATTCTTTAGTAAAGTTGTCAGCAAGGCTGCGAGCTGCAAGAACGTTTCACTCGAACAGTTTACTTTCGTCTGGTGAGAACTCTGGCCTCTTGTTTTCTCTTTTTATTTTTATTCTGCAGTTTTAGAGCCATGGAAAAGACTTCAAGACAGAAATCCTGGAGTGTAGCCAATCCTAACCCCTGTCTCTTTATTTTCAACTCCGCTGATGAGATTGCACTGAGATAAGTCTCATACTGGAGCAAAACCTTCAAGAGGGAGCAGAAATAATCCAGAACTTTACGGGATATGGACCTGCATAAGCGTCGAAGGTCTCTGTTGGTTATGAGGTGGTGGAAAGTGATAGCAAGATCTACTCAGTAAGATAGTAATCAAAAGTATTCACTTGGACAGGAAATAAATAAATAAATAAATAAATAAATAAAAATACATATAATAATAATAATAATAATAATAATAATAATAATAATAATAATAATAATAATAATAATAATAATAATAATAATAAAATGGGGCAGCACGGTGGCTTAGTGGTTAGCACGTTCGCCTCACACCTCCTGGGTTCGAGTCCCGCTCCCGCTCACTGTGTGTGTGGAGTTTGCATGTTCTCCCGTGCTTTGTGGGTTTCCTCCCACAGTCCAAAGACATACTTCTAGGCTGATTGGTTAGCATGGTTGTGATGGGTTGGCACTGCGTCCAGGGTGTATCCTGCCTTGATGCCCGATGACACCTGAGATAGGCACAGGCTCCCCGTGACCTGATGATAGATCGGATAAGCGTTACAGACAATGGAATTAATAACAAATGCTTATATTTTCTACAACAGTTGAAATAATGTCAAAATGTCTGATCAAAGATTAATCAAAGATTAGTTGCCATGGCGATAATGTCATACAATGTCATACAATGTATTGTTCGGTGGATTCAATTCTGTAAAATTAGCATTTTATATATTTTAGAATTCTCTACTATACAGTAAAAGCTGCAGCTCTTCACAGCTCTACTTCAGCTAGGGGAGGAGCTCGTTTCTGAGCCTGAAGAACACAAGCAGAAACCTGAAACGTTAAACAAATAGCTCAGTCTGATACATGGCAAGATTACAAATGACGTCCTTTTTTTTTTAAAGATATCTTTTGGCATTTTATGATGATTACAGCTCTACTGCAAACAGTACAAACTGCACTTTGAAAGCTTTAAATGAGACAAGTGACTTCACTGCATTTCAGCAGCTTTGACTTATTGCCTTCTTAAACCTTCATATTAATATAACATTTATATTAAACTTCCAGGATTTGAAGGAGGAATTGAACATTATAAGCATGTCTGACCTCAGACTTTGCCTTGGCTTGCTCTCGCTCTTTTTTTTTTTTTTCCATCTGCTCCTAACTCCCACTCAAGCGGGAAGAGGAAAAAATCTACCCTTTTAAATACCGGACCAACCCAGTTATTAACATTCACGCATGCATTTTTTTTGCAAATTAAACAGCATGTGAGCAGCCCTGTTGGGTGATTTGTTTACTTAAGTTGTTGGAGCAGTGTTTCTGATTAACTTTCTTAACAACGAAAAAAGAAATCTTGACTTTCTGAGCTGTTGAGGTGGATCTTTCCTTTTTATAGCTACACAACTAAGAAAGGAATTTCATTGTTATCATGTGCATGTTGTATTTTTATCTGTAGAAAATGAGTTGCAGAAAATGCAGGTCTGAAATTAAACAATTATTTCATGTTGTGTTATTCATGATAAGAGACTTATTAAGTCACATAATTAATATGTCTTGCTCTAGAGAATAGATTGTGTGGAGGTAATGTCCAGTTCCCTTAAAATACACTCCAAAAATAAATCATCCAAATATGGAAAGTGGTTGAGAGAAAGATTTTGGATAAAGAGTATAGGGAGGGGTGTGCATGTCTGAGGAGTGGAGTGCCTGATTATGTGTGTGGATGCGTGTCAAAAATGGGGTATGCATGCTTGAGGGGTGGTGTGTATCTTCAAGGATGGGGGTGTGTGTCACCAAGGAGCAGGGTTCACTTTGACTACATCAGATTTAAACCTTCCACAGAAGCCATTCTGCTTTAGCCTGCTCTTTTACTCCTCTCCTCTCTTGCTCTGTCTCTTTCTCTCTCTCTCTCTTTCTCCGTGTGTCCTCGTCATCACCTCCTTTCTTCAAAACCTGCTCACTTGACCAGGCGAAGCTCCATTCTGACCATCTTCCACACTCTTGAGTGAGACCAGCTCCTTTGTTTCGGCACATTTTCCTCTCGAACCACAGCCGGCAAAATGGAGGCGATCAAGAAGAAAATGCAGATGCTGAAGGCGGATAAGGAAAACGCCTTCGATCGCGCAGAGCAGGCCGAGACGGACAAGAAAGTGTCAGAGGACAAGTGCAAGCAGGTGAGATGTAGAGGAGCACAATGTAGTTGCAGATGAATAAAAAGAAATTAAAAAATAATAAATAAATTTGAGCTTTTTATCATGTGCATGTGCTTCAGAAGTACGCTCCGTGAATAGGAGGCCAAGCACTTATAGTGTGACTACAAATGATATTTAAATAAAGTTTGCATTCCCTAGAACATGCTAGGAGCTATATGAAGACCATGGAGTGCACTCCACTGCACGTCTTTTTACTTTTTGTTAATTAACAAGATGAATTGTTAATTGAAACATTATATTGACAAATATAACAAAGCATACATTTGTTTTGACAAGTGTCATGACAACCATTTCTGAATCTCAAGCTCCGTGCCTGGCAGATCTTCTTCCGAATCTCAAGCATCCAGCTTTCACACTCTGATGAAGTTTACAGACTGTAGCAACTGTCTTAGTTTTAGCTCATTAATAGTAATAAGGACCAGAGGGGAAAGAGAGGCAGGGAGGAGAGGCATCTGCTAGTTCCCAGGAGCATGGGCATCCTTGGCATCACTAAATTCCAGGCAGGGAGCAGGCATGGCTTCTGAAGTAACCAGGAATAACCCTGTGCCATACCAACTGCCCCTTTGCCCTTTTCGTATTGGTTACAAGGTCAATGGCTCTTAATAAACTCCAAAGAACTTTAGAGAAGAATAATTTCTCTAAAGGATCATCAAGTTTGGGTGCTTTTGTGTTATACACGTGCACGTCATATAACTATTTATTTGGACACAGCCCTTGGAATAGTCATTTTTCGTAACTGAAGTGGTATGAAACGTTATTAAGAATAAAAGCCAGACCTGTGTTTCTCATGAGATCAGACACTATGCATGACACCAGCTTACTTATTATGTAGGAATGGTTAAAAAATTATTGTGATGTGATATTTAATGTATTTTTCTTTTAACTAAGGGGTATACGTTACAGGAATCCATTCAGCTTATAATGTCTTACATGGATAGTTCATGTATTGAAACTCAATCAGTAGGCAAACTTTCCAGGATCTGGATTAACACATGCTCTTAACGAGCAGAACTCTTGGTTTCATCATACTTCATCCGTTAGCTCAGATAGGAAAGGATCCTCATCCATTAGCCCACATAGGAGAGGAAAGGAGAGGCACAGTGACGGTGTAGTTTAATGACACTGACCAGAACTGTGGAATTATCAGCAGCTCAGGTATAGCCAGTTGAGCTGACTTGAGAAGTCCAAGTGAGTTCCTATGCATATGATCGAGTATTAGAACATGATGATGTGAAGGGTACTGATATGGCATAAAATATTTGGGGTGAGAATACAGCGCTAGTATGAGTACACACTATAAATACATCTGTCCATCTTTACACTTGGATGCGCGCCCTGTGGAAAGGGGAGTGTAGGATTACAATATTCCTGTCCAAGTTGTTTTGCTTGTTTAAACATTTATTCAGTAAGCGAGACCTCAGCGGTGCATTATGACACGTAAATACGAATCAAATTGAGAAGCACAACAACGGCATGCGTTATACAAGTGATCGGGTGTCGGTTATTGATGATTAGGAATGTCATGGTGATGAAAGACTGCAGAATGACTGTATTTTTTGCTGTGTGGCTCAGTTAGAGGAGGAGCTGCTGGGGCTGCAAAAGAAATTCAAAGGGACAGAGGATGAAGTGGACAAGTACTCCGAAGCCCTCAAAGACGCCCAGGAGAAACTGGAGCTGTCTGAGAAGAAGGCCACAGATGTAAGTACAGAAAAATTAGAGAGAAAGACAGAAGTTACTATGGCCATGTAGACGTAGGGGGCCATATTCTGAGCCAATATTTACATGTTGCAACTATTCAGAATTGGGTTACGCACTTGCTGAAGCTGATTTTCAGTCCATAAAATCAGCTTCATGCATCTAATGTCACTAGAGTTTCTTTGAGTAGAAGCATCAACAACACAAGCAACACACTTGACTTTAAAGTAAAAAAGAAAAAAAAAAAAAAAAAATCAGGCATAGAAAATGCGGACTTAAAAAAGAAATATCCTTTTTGTTTACTTTTGAAATCTTTTATAATGGAATATAAATCCAAGTATCATATATGAACATGAAGATGCCAAGCTCTGAAATAAACATCTAATAAAAGTCTATCTTACTAGTTTCTAGTTGTAGTTTAATGATTTTAACAGTAGTTATGTTTGAATGATAACGAAGCGAAAGATGATTTTTTTAGGTCAAAAACTCAAATAATTGTCAGAGGAACATGAATAGCTGTTCCCATTAAAAGCAGGCCATGTCAACAGATTAGGCCATGTTACCTGAGGGGAAAAGTGGTTCTTTAATGGGTTTCTCAGATAGTTTTTTGCTTACTAAAGAGTTTAACCTGCTCAGAAAGGGAAACATTCTGTCATAAGAACCTTGAAAGGTTTACCCCAGAGGAACAAACTGAAAAAAGCATCAATTTTGGACCCCAGGGCATGGTAATATAGCAGACCCACCCCTACGCCTGACAGTTTTTTATTCTCCTTGATAATATTCAGACCTCAAGAACATTCCTAGGTCCTACTTTGAGCTGTGAGCAATTTATCAAAAAGATTTCTGGATTTATCTTGAAAACGTCTGGATTGCACCCATGTCTTAAAGAAAACAACCAAAGAAGGAATAACCAACCATTCGGGGGTCTTATGTTTAGCTTTATTTATTCCATTAACAATTGCATGCAATAAATTTGAGATATTTCTGTTACAGATATAGGCCAATCTCAACAGCAGTGATTCTTATTAAAACTAGTATAAGCTCTTTAACAGCTACAGACACTGATACACTTCAGAAAACCGAAATAAACCGTAAATTAGAGGCTGTGAGAAGGCACAGGAGACAAAAGACAGATCATTATTAAAGGCAATCTGGACCTGACATCTCTAGCAGTGTCTTTTTGTTTCTAATAAAAAGAGATACTGAGAGTTTAAAAAAAAACCCAAAAAAAACGACTTCATTCTACCATTACCATAAGACTCTTTTGTCATCAAATCGTACAACATTAACAGCAATGCTAAACGTCCAAATCCAAATCCTAGATCGTTCCCTTCATCTTAAAGATTTACTTACTTTAATACACTTCTGTGCTCAGTTACACGCTGATTCTTAAAAGGGTGTGTTCAAGTTAATTACATTAATTACACTACACAATCCTATGTTTATTATGACATATTAATCCCTCAGCACCACTAACACACACACACACACAAAGACCAGGACAAAGACTGACAAAGACCAGGCCCCAGTCAGTTATGCAGTAGACCTGGAATGGTTGGAATGCGTCTAAAGCAAACAGTGAAGTCTCCCCTCCAGAGTCTGATGCATTGCCCCAGAGTTCATTCACTGGGGGGAGAAAAAACATTCACACACATTCCTGTTGTCAGCAGCTCCCAAAACTAACCTCCTACACACACACACACACACAAACGGATGTGTGTCTCTCGCTCTCTCTTACTCACACACACAGAGAACAGAATATCCAGTGATCCCAGGAGGATACATCCCACATTCAGTATGACATTACACTGGAAACTGGAAGATCAAAAATTTAGTGCTGATTTGGTTCACACAATTCCCGTAGATTCTGAAAATAACTCGGAAAACCTTCATTTGGATGTGTCACTAAAGTGTATGTGAACGATGTGGAAAATACACAATCAGACTACCTAAATATGAATAATAAGTTATATTACACTTCTATAGCTCTTCTCTCTCTCTCTCTTTCTCTCTCTCTCTCTGTGTGTGTGTGTGTGTGTGTGTGTGTGTGTGTGTGTGTGTGTGTGTGAATAAGAGAGAGCGAGAGAGAACATTAGTTCAGACATGCTGGTTAATCCTTTGGTTTCAACTGTGTGTAAATACAATTAGTAAATGACTTCTTCCTGTGGATTACGATTCAAAAAGATTAGAGTCTTCACTGCTAAAAATCATTTATCCGCACAAAACAGCACAAACAGTGAATTCCGAAAAGAAACACCCATTTTCCCCTACGTTACTTAGATGATATATGTCTGCTACTGTATTATGTAGCTCTTAAACGTCTTGAATTGGGATCATACGCTGAACGATGCATCTCTTGTAGCTATAGTTTGGTAATATGCATGTGGTCGAACCTTTACAGATAATCTATGGTACATACAGTAATTGGAGCTTAAAGACTACTCTTGATCCTTTAATTAGCTTTAATTCATAGATTTCCATGCCATCGAGCGTCTCAGTAATAAGCTTTGAGATCCATCGCAAAGGAACAGCAATCGGCCCGGGGCCTGGTAGAGCTGTGCGTCTGTCAGGGCCTCCGAGCAATTAACATTCCCAGAGTTTATTAACACAAATGCAAGCCCTAAATGCAAGCAAATACAAGTGTTACAAGCCAAAGCCCATTCTGTGCTTTCAGCCAGGTTGTTTGTTTGAGGGTGGACCCTCAGAAAGCCTTTCTTTGTCTTTAGTGCACTTCAGCCCTGAACTCTTGCCAAACGCTCATTAAATTCATCCAATGTCCAAAAGTCACATCCAGCGTCCAGAAAGCATCTGCCCACATTTCAAACAGGAAGACCTTCCTCCTCCTACAGGCGTGATGTCATCTAAAACCACTTTCTTTCCCAGGATTGGAAGATTTAACGCTAAACTTTCCTTGGCGCGTTCCTGCGCTTTTCCTGCAGGCTGCTGCTGCTTCTCCATCGCGCTCTCTAAACTGTTTTAAGCTGATTTCAGGGGGAAAATCTAGCATAAGCATTCCCGAGAGCTGTTTTAGAAACTTGGATTTAACTTTAAGCTTTTCTTGTATTCTTCGGGAGGGTTTACTGCTCTTTGCGCACTCTGGGCCGTTTTGGGTGACTCGTTTGGTTAAAGTGTGTTTGCTGACGGCGCAGAAATGGCTCTGAACTCGTTGGACGCGGTGAAGAAGAGAATCCAGGCCTTACAGCAGCAGGCGGATGAAGCTGAAGATCGAGCCCAGCTTTTCCAGAGAGAGATTGATGAAGAACGAGATGCCCGAGAGAAAGTGAGACTTTGCGCTTTTTTTTTTTTTTTTACTTCCTAGCGACGAGCGATACGCGGACGAATCGATTCCCGTAAAAGACTCATTCCGAGGGAATCGGTTCGTTGTTTCGGCATTGGATATAAATTACCTTTTAAACCTTTGTCAGTAATTCTTAACTGTATCTTTAATGGCACGTTTATTCGAAGCTTTAATAGCTACCTTTAACCTAGAAATCTGAAACTTTAAATGATTTATGGTGAAAGCACAGTAATTAGTTTTTAGTTGGTAGAATTAGGCTTTAAAGGTACACTCCATGCAGTCAGGTGAAAGATAAATTCACAAATAAACAAATACTAAATACCTTTAAGGTTACAACCCCATTTGCAAGGTAATGTACACTTTAGTATGCATTTTTCTATGTTGAGGGTATGTATTATAAGCAGTTCAGCTGAACTGTGTACTGTAAATGATTCCTCTTAAGCAAAACAAATAATTGACAAAACAATATTAGCGAGCACTACAATGGGAAGAGTTTATTTTATATATAAGCTGTTATGTTTATTTCTTTTTGTATCACTTGATCAGTTAAGCTTTGTTCTATCTGAAAATCACACCAATTACATTTTATGCTAGAATTTTTGGCTGATGCTTTCATGCAAAGTGACTTACTATCAACTGAGTAGTTGAATGTTAATGGTCTTGGTCCAAAATTGGCAGCTTGGCCATTTTTGAGCTCCAACCAGTAGGTAAATGCCTTAACCACTGAGCCACCTCGTCTCATTTTAACCCCTTTTTCCTGCTCAGGGTCAGAATAAATCCAGGGCCTTTCCTGAGAATGCTGGGTAGGATGTGATATTACACCTTTGATGGGTTCGCCAGTCCATCAGAGGGCACTGTGCCTGTGCATACACACACACACACACACACACACACACACACACTCACTCACATTCATACTTGGGGGCATTTTAGAGTAGGCAATGCACCATGTTTTTGAGAAAAAATCAAAGGAACCTGGAGGAGGAGACGAGCAAAACTCCAGACAGACAGTAACTCGAGCTTAGGAGCTAGGACTCTGGAGCTGTGAGACAGCATTCCTACCTAGATTAAAATATTTTCCAAAACATATTCTGATATATTTTACAATAATATATATAAGGTTATGCATCACACTCAACATTCATTGTCTACTGCGTATCCGATCTATTCTCTGGTCACGTGGAGCCTGTGCCTATCTCAGGCGTCATTGGGCATCAAGGCAGGATACACCCTGGACGGAGTGCCAACTCATCGCAGGGTACACACACTCTCTCATTCACTCACTACGGACAATTTAGAGATGCCAGTCAACCTACAATGCATGTCTTTGGACCGGGGGAGGAAACCGGAGTACCCGGAGGAAACCCCCGAGGCACGGGGTCATTCAAACATGTTATTCTGCTATTCAAGTGTTATTCATTAAGTACTATGAATTACACAATAACTACAGTGAAACTAATCAAAATTGTATGTAGTTAAGACAGAAAAGTAGGTATGTCTGGGTGGTAAAGGGCTTAAGGAGTTTATTTGAAAGCACAGGGCTTTCCAAGGATTTATGAGCCTTACGAAACGGCAGTCTCTCCGAATCCCTGCTCCGTCATTTGAAAATGGCCAATTTATAAAATCCTCCATCTAGAAGCTGTTATACTGTTGGAACGGCTGTTTAAAACAAGCAGCTCCATAATCCATTCTCTGTGCTATATTTTTCTTGCTTAAAGTAGCAAAGCTGTAATCTTGATGGATACAGAATGGTGGAAAATGAGGGAAAGAAAGAGAAACTGTCGACTGTTTGGAAAAAAACTCACTGCTACTGAATAATTTCTCAATGCTTCCACCTCGTCTGCTGCCAGTGTAGGTCTTTATTGCTCGTAAAAGAAAAAGTAAATCTGCCGAAGGTGATAAAATAAATAAAAATGAAACCTAAGTCTATTTTGCTCAACAGAGTGAAGTTTTCTGTAAGTAAATGCTGGTTTAACATTATGGGAAGAGTCTCCGGTGTCAGCATTTTGTAACAGATGGGAAGTTTTCTGAAAAGGGAAATGAGTCTATTTAGCTTATCTTGCAATATTACCCATCCAAATCATGATTACAAATTCAATTAAATCTGCAGCCCTACCTGGATGCAACCAGTGAGAGTTTCTATGCTGTGACAGATTGTCATCTACACAGTACGGTTGAGTGTTTGGCGTTTGACCAACTGGAGTACACGTATGGTCATACAAGACAATTGTAGAGGTCTAGTTTTCAGTAGAGGAAATGATGCTTAAGTAGACCACTAAAATAAGTCCCCTTCCTGGAAACAGTGTCCACAGGAAGTATGGGATGTGACGCCTTCTACATACTTTACCTTTTCACTTCCTGTCATTTAAACTGCTGCATGTGCTGTGGTTTCTCTCTGTCTGCATACAAACCTAAGAAGTGCTACTACTTCTTTTCTACCGCTGAAAACTCTGACTGCAGAATTTACTATGAGTTAGAAGTGACATGTTTCTTATTGGTAGACCAATATCATTGTGACCAACATATATATATTTTTTTGCAGTCTCACTTTATTTCCACATGAGAACAGTTCTGTAGTTTGTCTCTACTTTTAAGTTTCTAACCCAGAGGTCTGAACACGCCTTAACGACATTCGATCTCCATGCTTGGGTCATGCATCGGCTCCAGGAATCTGAACAAAAGTAATATATATATAGAGAGAGAAGAAAATTAAAGAGATAGAGAAGCTGTGCATAGGGAATATCTTTCAGAATATATTCCAAATGTATTTTAGGTTTCACACAGTAAGCAACTGAGCAGTCTTTTCATCAGAACTCTAGATCACAAACAAGATGATGTGTCCGCATACTTGTCGACTCCCAGTCTTGAGGGAAAAGCAGTCATTGATGTGGCTTCTGCATTGTCAGCCTGTATATATTTTGCATGCTGCAATAGAGAACCGTGTCTCTGAAGTATGACAGATTGCACTCGGGTCTAAACCACAACAGATTCATTTCTTACGAGGAGAATGTAATTTAGTCGTCGATGCTTAATGTGCAAAAATATATCTATGGGAAAAAATATTGTAGATTTAACTGTTTAAGGAAATGGAAGAAAATGAGATGAAAAATGAATTCTTAACCATTGAAAATCCCAACAGTCATCAGCTTCCGTGCCTGTGTTTGATATCTGACCAGCTTTGTTCCGAATCTGGGATGCTGTTAATTCACAACTGATAATGACATGAAGAAAGAATATTTTAAGTATATCATAAATAATCTCATTAAGCTGTTTATACATCACTTTTTCCCAAACAATCAGCGGTTCACTATTAACCAGTAAAATCATGTGAAGTTATCATGAACGTAGCGAATGTAGCAAACCTCTGTATCCAGAGGATAATGTTATATAAATTTCAATCCAGACTTCTTTCATTCGTTTAGAATTGAAACGTAGGATTCATTTTTACCAGCCAGTGCAAATTCTGCCTTCGAAACCACAGACGACATACAGAACAGCAAAGCTAGCAAATATTTAGTCTGAGAAAGGAACAAAAACGTTGACAGAAAGTGAATGACGGTTTGCTAAATTGTGTCATGATTAGCAGACTTTCTGCTGATGGATTGGAAATCCATCCAGTAGGAAAAGAATAATCCTTTTGGTACTTAGACTTCTTTGGTTTATATGTTTTACTTCTTTTTTGATTTATGAGTTTAATCCCTTGGGCAGCATAAACCCTAAAGATGAGCTGTGCTCTTTGGAAGCTTCAGAGTCAGCGGAAAGTTTGGAAAAGACAGCGTTAGAAGAATCACTGTAGAGGAATTTCAATATGGAAAAGTAATGCAGCATCTGCTGGGAAAATCCCGTGACAAAATACCTACTCAATGCTGATGTCTTCTTTGAAGGAAAAGCTCCCTGGAACTCGTTAAACACATTTGTGTTGTGTTTGGTAATTACAGAGCTAATTTGTAAGCCGATGATGTATTTTCATTATTCCTTGAGAAGTTAGTCCTCATGAGTTGCTGTGATATCACATTGCGAACGTAATCACAATGACAATTAATAAGAGTATTATTATATATATATATATATATATATATATATATATATATATATATATATATAATATTTGTCCGTACTGTAGGACTAATCCCGACATTTGATTAGATTTACAAACCTCTGGATTTTAATATTTGCTTTGTGTGTGTGTGTGTGTGTGTGTGTGTGTGTAGGCTGAGGGCGAAGTAGCTGCTCTGAACCGCAGGATCCAGCTAATCGAGGAGGAGTTGGACCGAGCCCAGGGGAGACTGAGCACTGCGCTCCAGAAACTGGAAGAAGCAGAGAAAGCAGCTGATGAAAGCGAGAGGTGGGTACACACACACACACACACACACACAAAGCCACAAAATTATACATACCTCAAAAAATGATTTATTTTATGTCCTTATTTACACTTCAACCCATAAAAGTGTTGAGGAATGTTGTGTACACTGGATGTGATCCGTGTGTGTGTTTGTGTGTTTGTTTGTGTGTGTGTGTGTGTGCACGCAGAGGAATGAAGGTGATTGAGAACCGTGCTACGAAAGACGAGGAGAAAATGGAACTCCAGGAGATACAGCTTAAGGAGGCCAAACACATCGCTGAAGATTCTGATCGCAAGTACGAAGAGGTGAGAATCCCTCTTTCTCGCATACAGCTTCAATTTTGGATTACTTTTAGGCTGCACAGTGGAAAACAGGAGCTGGCCGCATCAGAGCTCTAGTTTATATTCCACCAACTGGTCCCAGCGACAGTAAAAGTGACTGCATCATCATTTTTGTTGACAATAATGTGACAAAATAGAAATATGTTATCAATGCACTTAAGTCACTAAGATGCATTCAGTTTATTTAATCCTATTTCACACCCACTAGTTAACGCTCCACTATCACAAGACGACCACGTGCTTCCTCTGAAACACATGAATTCAGCCACTGCTATATCCAAAGGCCTTACTCCCCTCTTCCACATACATAAGAATACAATTTTGTGCTTTTGGATTCCCGGCCTGAGGCATTGATAGGATTCGACCTTGCAGTTTTCTGAGCGCTTTGCACCATTTGGGAGCCAAAATAAGCTTTTTTTTAATAATAAGATATGAATGAAAATGTTTCAGGTATAAAGTGTATTATGTTTCAGGCCAGGTTTCAGTACCAGGTCTTTTTCCCTACTCTAAAGTACCAGAACTTTTTCCCACCAAAAAAATAGGAACTGTACTTTTTCAGCTTCAGAAATCGAATGTGTGTGTGTGTGTGTGTGTGTGTGTGTGTGTGTGTGTGTGTGTGTGTGTGTGTGAACTGCAGGTGGCTCGTAAGCTGGTGGTCATTGAGACTGAGTTGGAGAGAACAGAGGAGAGGGCAGAGGTTGCTGAACTGTAAGTACGGTTTATTTGTGTGTGCACGATATTTAATGAAAATTCCAATCAGAAATTAAAAACTGATGAGTGTTACTCTTTATCTGCTCCATAGCAAAGGTGGAGATCTGGAGGAGGAACTTAAAAATGTCACTAACACTCTGAAGTCTCTTGAAGCCCAGGCTGAGAAGGTAGGCTAGTCATTGTGTGTGTATGTGTGCGTGTGTGTGTGTGTGTGAGATGGGTGTGTGTTATATAACCTATTGTTTTGGCTGTCTCATCACAGTACTCAGAGAAAGAAGAAAAGTATGAGGAAGAGGTCAATTTTCTCAATGACAAACTGAAAGAGGTCAGATGACTAGAAATTCATTTTTCATACTTGCCCTAGAATCTGTTTTATTGGCTTTGTGCCAATGAGTCTTGCGTGTTTGTTTTTCTCTTTCGCTTTGCAGGCAGAGACGCGTGCTGAGTTCGCAGAGAAAACTGTGTCCAAACTGGAAAAGACTATTGATGACCTCGAGGGTAAGAAACACATCCTGCCTCGTGTCTTTTCACTCTAGTCAACTAATACATGCAGGCTAATAATTGTAAACAGCTCTATTCGAATAATAAATCTTAGTGTACACGTCAAAAGCAGAAAACGATTGAGGATAGTAAAGCTTACTGGGCACAGCTGTCCAGTTTGGGTGAGGAAGGAAACAATGAGTAATGGAGTAATAAGTGGATAGCCGGTGTTTTCTTCCTGCTCAGCAGAAATGTCCATCATGATGTCATGAGCAGTGTTTGACCGGGGTATGTAATCAGTTGGAATTTAACCTTCGTCTGCATATATGTTTGCTGTATGCCAATAAATCATCATTAGAGCAGAGATTACACTCTTTAGAGAAACCAGACCGAAACCTTATAATACTTCATAGTGTCACATTTTTGTCTTTTCTTGCATGGAATTCAATAATCTGACTAATCTGTATAATGATCTCACAATTTCTTTCCCTCTTCATAATTCCTATTCCTTCTGCTGAATTGCTTCTCCTCTGGACCCTTGACCTTTGACCTCCAGACGAATTATACAATCAGAAAGTTAAAGTCAAGGCGATTTGTGAAGAGCTGGATCTCGCCTTAAATGACATGACGACCTTATAGACGAATCTTCAGGAGTGTGTTGTGTCAGCCATGCCTGACGTAATATATATATATATATATATATATATATATATATATATATAATAAATAAATGCAGGCCACACAATATTACTGCTATTGAAGCACTGAAAAGTGGAGCTTCATTACAGAGCTCTGGATCGGCTCTGACCCAGTTCACAAGCTGCTACACTGCATAAAACCCTGCTTCGGCTCCTGAGCCCATTCAACTATGCTTTTCCTCTTTGTCTTTTTTTCTTTCTCTGTCTATAAGTGTGCCTGGATTCTCTGTTACAGTGTTCTGGGGTCTGGCTTTAATACCAAAGTCTTAATAAAGAGCTTAATAAAGAGAATTAAGTAATTGTGCCAAAAAAATAAAGATTCTTTTCAACATTTCCTTTCTCTTTTCTCTTTCCACTGTCTCTTTCTTTCCTTCCTTTGTGAAACTCTGGGTATGTTTATCAGTAATCCTGAGCATTGTAAACGTGACATAGTAAACATTTTTATAGAATCATGAATACATCCAGTACACCAAAGATACCCAAATCTGGGCCTCAGGATCTAGGCCTTAGCTCAAGATAAAGTGATAAAAGAGCTTCTTTTCATGCTCACCATTCTCCTCATGTTTAATGTCATATTAATGAAAATCCATCATAGAATAGAGCCAACAGTCTCAAAGTTCAATTCGATTTTATTTGCATAGCATTTTTAATAATAGACATTGTCGCAAGTCAGTTTAAAAATTTAGAATAAACATGGTAAAATTTCAGCTTATATTTATCTCTAATGAGCAAATCAGGTGAAAGTGATATGGAAAACCCCCCTGTGATGATATGGGGAAGAAACCTGGACAGGAACCAGACTCATAAAAGAATCCTTCCTCATCAGGGTGACACCAGACAGTACAATTATAAATCATTTCCTTTTTATAACCATACGCTATATAGTGAAGAGCAATTGTTTAACCTGGAGCTTTTGAGTCATTTATGAGTTTGAGCATCAAAGTGAGTTAATTTATGAATTTATTGGAGTTTTAACATGAAAAGCTTCATAGCGATGCCTGACACTACTGACAGGAATATTCGCATGAAAGCTTTGGAAGCCTGTCTGTTTGCATGTCAGCTATGGATGAGGAGGAAGGAGAGCTGGACAGACTAAAGACAGAACTTAACACAGAACTGGGAATTTTGTCACAACAAAGTGAGAGAAAAAATAGACGCCTCATTGAAAATGTGTGTCTTGTAGGCAACATGCCATACAGCTAATATTAGTGATCACTGAGTGAGTCCACTATGATAGATTTAACCAACTACTGTGTCTCTGTTGATTGGGATTGTGGTAGCTTAGTGGTTAAGGCATTGGAGTGCTGAACAGAAGGTTGTGAGTTCCAATCCCAGGTCCACCAAGCTGCCACTGCTGGGCCCCTGAGCCTGCCCCTGCCCTGCTGGGCCCTTTAACACTCAATTGCTCAGATGTATGAAATGAGAAAAAAATGTATGTCACTCTGGATAAGGGTGTCTGCTAAATGACAGAAATCTAAAATGAATATTACTATAAAAATCATATAAAGAAATGGCATTCTTCTGGCACCTTTCCAATATTCCGAGTACGTTAAGGGGTGTTTTCTATGGTTTTTTCCTACTCCTTCTATGGTTTTTCCTACTCCTTCTATGGTTTTTCCTACTCTGGAAATTTCTCTAATAAGTTTCAAACTTTTAGTACAAAGGGCACCAATACGAGCAGGTAGTCATGGGTAGCATTGTGAGTAGTGTAGGAAACCAGGAAACTATACGAATCAGGTCTCAGTGTCATCAGAGGTGCCATTCAAACTAGAAACATTACTATGAGTCAGTCATGGATTAACATAAAACAAAAAACAAATATGGTTGCCTAGACAACAGATGAGGAGTTTACTTTGGCGGTTTCACACAAGATCACACCTCCACAGCCCAGAGCTTTATTCAGCTCATGGTGTCAGAGGTATGAATATGTCGAGGAATTCCCCTGACGTTGGCAGCTTCACGAATGACATCAAAATGACTAAAAGATTACTAAATAATCCAGTTTTTACTTCATACTTTCTGTCATTCTTGAACTTGGAACCAGATCTCCATAAGGTCAGTGTTGTGTTGTGGTTGTTACATGAAGTGACTTACTGAACGCATAAATGTTTTCTTTTTTCAGAGAGCCTAGGACACGCAAAAGACGAGAACCTGAATCTGAACCAAGTCTTGGATCAGACCCTTCAAGAACTCAACAGCTTGTGAATTAAAAAAATGGAAAGCATCACAACAAGCAACATTCCATATGTGTGTGTGTGTGTGGCTTTGTGTGTGTGTAGGTTTGGGTGTGTTTGTGGTTAAATTTTACTGCCCTATTGTGTTGCCCGTGTTGAGTCATGCTTTTCTATTTTTATTCCACATCCACCCACACATTTTCTTTATGTTGCCAAATGACCCATTATCATATATTTTAACACACACGGTAATGATACTAATGAATGATGAGAAATTATTCTGATGACGTTTACACCACACACGCCTAATACCCTAAAACTCCATCTTTAATCAATATATTTTGATCCAATGAGCCAATTCCCGGGACAACATCCCCAGTTACAGAAGACATCCATATTGTTTCCTGCATTGTTGTGTCCATTCCACATTCATGTATTTATTTATTTCACATCTGCAGCCTGTCGGGGGTCTGTGGAGCGCCGCTCAGGTTTCCTAAAAATGGTGTTCGAGCAAAGGAAAACATTTATAAAGCATTATTTACAAAATATACACTCACAGAATTCAGGTTTTCTTAGATTTACAGATTTGAAGCAGGATAACTTTATGTTTAGGGGATTGTTCTTCTAGTTATAATGGTAATATGAAGTTTTTTTGTTTTTTTTAATCTTACTGGAAATGATGGATCTGTTTTGTACTCTTTAAAACACATTAAAAAAAATTCTCTCTCCCTTTTTCTGTTTGTATATTTATTTAGTGCGTTTTAAAATTTAACCAAACGTCTACTTCTGATGTCAGAAATGAGTGCATTGTCAGATGGGTAAGTAAAATTTAAAAAAAAAAAAAGAAAATATTATAAATCAGATGCATTAGTGAGGTTTTTTCTTGAATTTTAAACATGCTTTTGAGACACAACCATTTTAATATTATTTATTAATAGAAATAACCAAGCTATGAAATATAAAATATACCTTTTATGACGTAACCGTTTTATTATTGTTGTTATTATTATAATTTTGATGTTTTCTGCATGCATATGCTTCGTTATTTTGGGCCTAAAGTGTTGCAGAAATGTTTTTAAATATATTTTATAATAAACTACAATATCTATCCTTTTTAAGGCATTGCGATGTGTTTAATGGACAATGCTTTAGTTTCCTGGCTCGCCTGTACACGTTCCAAACCGCATATTACGGCACTTAGGAGTACCCTAGAATAGTGAGCAAGCACGTGTTAAGGTAGTCGACTCACCAGGCAGTAGGACGCAGTGTAGTTTGGGACAGAGCCTGGGAAGAGCTGATGCTCTTTGCTCTGTGCTGCTGTGTACGCGGCGCCACTTAGCAAATTTGCCGGGCGGGATTTCCGCAAATTATCAAGTATGGCGAAGACTTACGATTATTTGTTTAAACTGCTGTTGATCGGGGATTCGGGAGTCGGGAAGACCTGCGTGTTGTTCAGATTTTCAGAAGACGCCTTTAACTCGACTTTTATCTCAACTATAGGTGCGTTAATTCTTTTCTGTTGCCTATAAACTAGAGTGACAGTGACATGTTCCGCGCTAGCTTAGCTAAACGCTAGATGCTCGCTCGCTAGCTAGCTAGCTGTGTTAATTCTTTCTTTACATATGTAGGATCAACTTATATTCTAACCAGTCGTTTTTTTTTGTTGTCTTTTATTATACGTTTCATTGAAATAACAGCCGAAACATGGGTCAGGTTTATTTGGTACAACCAGGTTTCGATGTGTTAGTTATTTAGTTATCCTAGCCTAGCTTCAACTTGTTAGCAAGCTAGTTAGACCTTGTTGAAGTTGACGCACCGAACATTATTCTTTGCATATATCAATAATTGAACTTACAAACATTAAATTTGGAGTGAAAACGAAACAACATGAGTTTATTTGTGGCAAAATATATATTTGCTTATTAGGTTTAACGTTAAATAGCTGCTTAGCCAGAGCCCCATACACACACGTCTCCATCCTATCATCACGGAAGGACTGAGGTTAGCTAACTGGCTCGTGAGTAAGCAGTATTTGCTTAACTAGATACTTCAGCTGTTTTATGTTTAAAACTAAAACAATAGTAATGTTTTTTTGTTCAAGATTTATCTTTTAAAATAAAGGAGTTTCTATTTGGTGTCAGTAAAACTAACCGCCATGTTACAGTCCCTGAACTAGCAAACCTTCTCAGTCAAGTCAACTAGGTTCCACCCACTTCATCAATGAAAGTTGATCAATGCATTTTAGCAGTTTTTTTTATTTTTATTCTGTGTAAGTAAAACTTAACATCTAATGGAAAGTCTTTCATATCCACTCTGTTTTTTGTGTGTCAAGCTGAGGACGTGTTTTAATGCACTTTTTAAGTCATCACTTTTAGAGGAAGTGAACAGTATTTCAGCTCTATCAAGGCCTTTTTCTGACATCTTGTACTTTGATAAGGTCTGAGCGATCATCTGTCTAGCTGATTGTTTACAACTTGCTTCATGTGTTTGTTTTTTGCAGGTATCGATTTCAAGATTAGGACAATAGAGTTAGACGGCAAGAAGATCAAGTTACAGATATGGTATGTTTCATGTCTCCTCCTTAAAGGCCTCACATGAACCGTCAGCTGATTCAGGTTCCTTTTAAACCTAAATACGTAGGTGATGTGGAAGGCTGACAAATTGTCACTAATCCTCACTTTGACACTAGGCTCTTGACAGATTTTTTGCTCACAATAGGTTGGCATGACAACAATGGTTACCTTAAATGCTTAGCTATGCAAGGAGGCTTACTGTTCTGGGAAAACAATCAGCGGCCGTGTGCTGTGATGCGACTTGATGCAAAGCCGTCACCGACCAGATATTTATTATATTAACAGAACATCCTTTTATCCAGTGTTTCATTATTTACACTTATATTGCCAAAAGTTTTGGGACACCCCGCCAAATCATCGAATTCACGGGTTGGTCTTGGCCCCTTAGTTCCAGTGAAAGGAACTCTTAATGCTTCAGCATACCAAGACATTTTGGACAAATTTCATGCTCCCAACTTTGTGGGAACAGTTTGGGGATGACCCCTCCCCAAAGATCAGGCACTGGCTCAAAGTGTCTGCTTTAATTCATCCCAAAGGTGTTCTATCAGGTTGAGGTGCAGGCCAGTCAAGTTCCTCCACGCCAAACTCGCTCATCCATGTATTTATGAACCTTGCTTTGTGCACTGGTGTGCAGTCATGTTGGAACAGGAAGGGGTCATCCCCAAACTGTTCCCACAAAGTTGGGAGCATGAAATTGTCCAAAATGTCTTGGTATGCTGAAACATTAAGAGTTCCTTTCACTGGAACTAAGGGGTTGAGCCCAACCCCTGAATTCAATGATTTGGAGGGGTGTCCCAAAACTTCTGGTGATATAGTGCACATACCACAGCAATTTTTCAAATGAATTTAAGAACCTACTTTTCATCCTGTTTTAGTTACGCTTAATGTTAATTAGCACAAGTCAGTTCCTGTTGTTACTGGCATTACAACAGCTTTAAACCAACTTTGTTTTTTAATTTTAGTTTTAGACAGCAAAAAAACAGCATGTCATGTTACATGTTAAAAAGTCATATGGCAAAAAAAAACAGCTACAAAGCACTGACAATAGAGACTCCTTGTAAATAAATGTCACCTCAAAGAAAGCTTCACCATGTCAGCGTTTATACACGTTTCTTTCTTTTAACCCACTTATTATTAAGCATAAGTGTGGAGCGTCTGCACTGAAATATTATGTCACTATGTGTGATGAGCTGTTGCTATGGAAACGACAACATATTTTGTTTAGTAGTTTCCCTTCACATTACCCCATTTGACTAACATCACAGACTGATGAGATGCATCTGTTTTAATTTAATGCAAAGGGAAGTATACACTGTGGATTTTATAAACAAATTATCTACTTTTATTTTATCTGTTCATCTTTATACATGTTTTCAGCTGCAATATATTTTTTTTTTTTTGTCTTAGATCAGCTGTCATTGATTTACTAATCAGACCACAGAGTTTGAACAAAAGAGAAAAATCCCCTTTTTAAGCTGAATCTCCAGCCCTTTCACTCGTCTCTGGACTGATAAGCTGTCTTTAGCTAAATAATTTATTTAACTGTATGTGAGGAGTTAAGTCACAGCAGAGGAGCTGCTCCAGAAACTGCTGGTTCATGTTTACACAATTAGAGTTAATTAGAGTTTGCAATATTTAACCATAACAAGGCCATCGTCTCAGTAGCGAGGGTGTTTATTATGAACATAATCAGGATGCAGTCACTTAATTTGTTTGGAAATCCAGTGCTGTATTACAAGGATTTAATAAGTATACCCTTTCAAGCGGTAACACATCATCTCATAGCTTCCATTACAGCCGCGATTATGAACAGCTGTGGGTCATAATAGGTCAATTAAGACAAACCTGTTAATCAGTCCTCTGGCTTGTCCTGTAATTAATGTACGACGTGCCATTCGTTTAGGCTGACAGTTGTCTAAACATTCATTCAATGCATGTACAGTTTTAGTTTAATACGGCAGTGTGGTTTGTGCGATTTCATTTCTGACTTCACCTTAAATCTGTAGCTCCTAGCTGAGGAATTCTTTCACCTCCTTAGTACGATACACTCATAAACAGATTTAAAGCAGCCATTCTTAAGTTTTTTAAATCTCTATAAGACACTATATTGCCAAAGGTTTTGGGACACCCCGCCAAATCATTGAGTTCAGGGGTTGGGCTCGGTCCCTTAGTTCCAGTGTAAGGAACTCTTAATGCTTCAGCATACCAAGACATTTTGGACAAATTTCATGCTCCCAGTCTCCGCTCTAATTCATCCCAAAGGTGTCCTATCGGGTTGAGGTCAGGACTCTGTGCAGGCCAGTCAAGTTCCTCCACACCAAACTCGCTCATCCATGTCTTTATGAACCTTGCTTTGTGCACTGGTGTGCAGTCATGTTGGAACAGGAAGGGGTCATCCCCAAACTGTTCCCACAAAGTAAGGTGCATAAAATTTGTCCAAAATATCATGGTATGCTGAAGCATTAACAGTTCCTTTCACTAGAACTCAGGGGCCTAGCCCTGATTTGGAGGGGTGTCCCAAAACGTTTGGCAATATAGTGTATTTTGTGAATCCAGTCCCAAGCACTAGTATGATCTCAGGCTGTCTATAGAACTTGATCTGATTTCCCAGTCTCATAGAGTTTAACTGTGTGATCTGCAGGGACACAGCAGGACAGGAGCGATTCAGGACGATTACAACGGCATATTACAGAGGCGCTATGGTGAGTTCATGAATGAATTATTGTAATGCTGCGTCTGTAAATAAAGTCTAAACACGCTAATGTATACGTTCCTATGACCAGGGCATTATGCTGGTATATGACATCACCAACGAAAAGTCCTTCGACAACATCAAGAATTGGATTAGAAACATAGAAGAGGTGAGGATTACTGATCGTATAAATACTGCACAACATAAACCGAGATCTCATTTATAACTCGACTCTTCCGTCTTATTCAGCACGCATCAGCAGACGTGGAGAAGATGATTCTGGGCAACAAATGTGACATTAACGAGAAGCGACAAGTTTCCAAAGACAGAGGAGAGAAGGTGAGGGATGCAGATGCGGATTAACTATGGTGTCTGTCAGTGTGTGGTTTTATTTTAGCTATTTTTTTGTTTGTTTCTTTTCAGTCACATGATTGACACCGCTTGTCCCACCCAAATAGAGCTTTTTTTATTTCAGGCTTGAGAAGTCTCTGACATACCGAATACAGTGTACTGCCATACTTATGCAATTATTCTTTAATTTGTTAGACATGGATTAAAACCTGATTCATTCCACTTTAGGTGTTAGAGCGGTAACTTTTGGGGTTTTTTTTCCTTCTTCTTTTTCCCAGGGTTTTTTTTTCCTCCGAAATGAAATTCAAATCACTGGTTAAATTCAGTGTTTATCACACAGTGTAAGAATAAACGCATGTCAGATAAAGACAGTACCTTTTTATATCATCAGTATCAACATCGACATTTTAGCCATTGCTACGAGAGACATCCTGAAGACTATTTGTTCTTCTGCTTTCTCAGATAAAGCAACAATCAGAGCAAACGTTTAAAATCCTGTTAGCAGCAAAGCCAACTTACTTAAGCTAGCAGGTCATAACTAACATTACTCCTAGATTTTAGTACTGGATTAACAGGTGTTTTAAAGAAGAATGTTAACTGCCACCCTTGACTTATTGCCCTCCTCTCCTCAACACTTCTCTTAAGTTTCCTGCTTTAAAGATGAAATAAAAAAACATGGAAAAATGACAGTAAAAGCTTACGATGACGAGTGCACTCTATCCCTCTACATTCAAATCTTCATCTTCAAATCAAAAAGTATACTCGATCACTGTGCACTAAAAGTTTATAGAGAAGTATAGAATCTAATCTTTTAACCAAATGTAAAATCTAACACTGCTCCTATTTTGTTGTCAGCAACGTTGGCATCTCAGCTAATGATTTATGAGAATGCTGTGTCTTCTCTCTTCAGCTGGCGTTAGAGTATGGCATCAAGTTCATGGAGACGAGCGCGAAGGCCAACATCAACGTGGAAAACGTGAGTAAAGTGTACAGATCTTATCTAATACACATTCATATTATGTGTCAATGGTGTCATTCGTAAGAGATTGGACTTCTCTGTTCAGCCGAGTGGAAGTCATTTGCTAAAATGACCACAGATGCACACGTCAGTGTTACACCACAGTTGTGGAGCTCGCTGACCAGACCATCAGGTTTCGTTACGTTGTTCAGAGGTTGATGTGTTCAGGAAAGTCCAAACAGTGATACTTTTTAGATTATTTTCCCATTAGTACCTGATTAAAATAACAGATCTCAGTAGTAATCTCTCAAATTGCAGCTTGAATAGGAATAAGACCTGCTTCCTTACATTAATGTCTGGTCATTTTTACAGCGTGACTCCGTGCACAGATAACGTTTTATACGTCTTATTTCACAAGACACCGCATACACCGGCTCGGTCTGGTTATCAGTAGCAGCCCGGGGTTTTGCTAATGATTCACCTTGGCAACTGTTGTTGTTTGCAAGCAAAATAATTCTTGAAACCGCTGCAGTCCGTTCTGTTTATGTGAAATTTATGTGAACAACATGATCTCAGGGCTAAGGAGAAATGTTTCACGTGTTTGCTTCTTGTTAGGAAAACTATCAGCACTGTGTAAGTAGGACAGAATTACTCTGATCATGAAGTCAAATGTTGATGTATGAGTCATAGCAAGTCAGGAAAGGGAACTTTTTTTAAGATTGCAAACTGTGACGTTTTGCATTGTGTTGCTCTGTTTGCTTGCAGGCATTCTTAACACTCGCCAGAGACATTAAAGCGAAGATGGACACGAAGCTGGTAGGACATTTTCTCCTTTCTCATAACCTACATAACTTATTCTTCGTAGACTGTGATGTTTTTCCATCACAGGTAGCTCTAGATAATTAAAACCTTGCTACACTGCCCAAAGTAGGAAAAAGTCTGGCTCCAGTTGTATGGTTTATTCTATATGTTCATCTGTCTGGAGCTAGCGTTTTACTCATTGTCGATGAGTTTTCATGTGATGTATGACAAGAACATAGCGCAAACATTCGCAATATATACACAGAATTATCTGATACTGGTGCTGTTTGTTCTGTCTAAGTCAAGATTATTCACTACACACTTTATTTTCTATTAGTGGCAGCGCAAATATAGTTTGCATTTCTCATCAGGATTCATCTAAAATCATTTTATTTGCAGTGAGCATTTCTTTTTAAAGAACAACAACAAGCTGTATATCCTAACAGCCAATCAGAATAATATTAATCCATGCACTTCATCCATGTTGGATTTAACTCTCATCTCTGTGACCATTTAAGGCACCTCACAAATTCCGCAAGATCTGTGTGTGCAATGAAAAAGTGCTTTGCAGTTCATTTTAGATGTAAGATGAAGCAGAACAGTGTGTGCTCTGGATATTTGAACCCGTTTCCATTTCGTGTCTCTTGCTACAGGAGGGTAACAATCCCCAAGGCAGCAATCAAGGAGTGAAGATCACCACCGAGCAACAGAAAAAGAGCAGCTTCTTCCGCTGTGTTCTACTGTGAAGACCAAGGCCTTATTGTCCTCCACCCTGCGGCTGGACTCAACTGGACTGTGCTCTTGTGTTTAGCACTCCTCTCTCTCTCTCTCTCTCTCTCTCTCTCTCTCTCTCTCTCTCTCTCTCTCTCTGTGTGTGTTTCAACACCTCTCTGCTTCCAGCCCTGGCACTGCTGGAGTGCTCAGCTTATCCCATCTGCTTCCACTGACACATGGTTTCTTCCAGTCTGCATCCCTTTTCCTGATGAGGCCATGGCAGGCTTGCATAGAATTTTTTTTTTTTTTTTTTTTTTTCCTAATCGAATTGTCATGTCTTTATGACTAAAGGTTGCACCATAAACAACACATTCCCATTTAGTCTCATAGGTCTTATCAGCAGCACAGAAGAGGTTGATGATGTTCTTGTGGGGTCTGTCGCGCTGAGGGTCATTTCTCCGTCATGCTTTTTTGTTGTTTTTTAATAGACAATCACAAAGCAGTACAGTTTACAGGAATCTTGAAAAAAAAAAGAGAAAGGAACATCTTTGCTTGATTTTGTGCTGACATTTTGGCCCAACATTTAGGATTGAATTTAATACAGTGGCTTATTTTACAGTCAACATTCCAACAATTAAAAACAGTATTTTTTCAGAAGTAATTAGCGTAGTTCTGATTTTGTGTTCATTCATCTGTGGAACTAATTAATAAAACAAGGGCATCGTGTAGTGCACTGTTATAAACTGCCCCAAGAAAATGCACACAACAAACCAAACTCAGAATGCAGCCTTTGGTACAACCTGCCTAACATCGGAGTTCGAGTGAAATACCTGAAATATTTATTCCGATCCAAGACAAGAAATTTAATTCGAGTATTAAAGAGAACAAATGCATATCTTCGCCATCTCTCTTTCAGCGGTGGCTTTTATATCGCATGTGATTTGGCTTAGAAAAGCAGACATATTATTTACACAACAGGAAACAGCTGTTTTTTTTCAAAGATTTGCCTAGACCCATAACGCACTTCCTGTTAGAGACCGTAGATGGCATCATGTACCGAGTAAGATTCTTTGATGCATCCCACCCATTTCCTGCGTGCGCTTAGATTATTAGAGTTCATATGACTGGACTTATCTGCACACAGAACAGTTGCTCGTGTCGGTTATGCTGGCAGTTGCTTTCGCGTCATCTTTGCTGACGTGTTCGAAACACGTATCTTAATCCGAGTTAGCAATAGGACAGGAGAGCCGTTTACTTACCAGCGCTCAGACACCTGTAATGTTTCCAAAAAAAAATAAAAATAAGTGAAGGAACAGTTGCTTATTGATTCAGAGTTTTATAAAAACACAGTGTTTTACAGTTCTGTTTTTGGGAAGCAGAGAGAAATCTCACTGAGAGGAGCATTGTTTTCTTTGTTTCGATTGACGCTTGACAGAAAAAGGCTGGTTTGAATGAAAGAAACTTTCGCACCTTTTTTTTTTTCTCCCAAAGAGTTAATGTCTCTGCTTCCTATATGAGTTTGTCCACATCTCCATATCACCCAGTCTCACCCCAGCCCCCTCTTTCCTTTCAGATTTCTTAACATTCTGCCATTTGTCTTAATAACTAATACTTGATCTCTCATTATAGATCTATGCATTATGAAGGTGACATTTTTGACCTCTTGTATTTTTTGCATATTTCTCTCTCTCTCTCTCTCTCTCTCTCTCTGCAGTAGGTTTTTTTTTTGTTACACTTCTTAGACATTCCCATAGTCTGTTTATTTTTGTTTGTTCGTTTTTTTGCTTTGTCAATCACTTTTGTGCAATTCAGTGACTTTTAATAAGAGACTTGTATAGAGTGTATTGAGTGAGAAATTCAGTTTTCACCTTCCAGTGTGTTTTACTTCAGTAACCTGTAATGCAGCAGTGGATCTGGCTTTGATGCGACCGGCATAACGGCTCGTGCCAGTGCTTTCCATTTATTTCCCTTTCTGTGCCCTCTTTATGGTTGAGCGCCACTCGGAGTGACCGAGGCGAGGAAAAACAGGAGAGGAGAGGGTTTATTAAAGCGGCAGTGCTTCCTGAAGTTTCCGCAGTTTTGCCAGCTCCATCAAAGCCTCTTCAAGCAGTTCATAGTGTTCAACTGTCAGATCTTTTTCTTTTTGTCTTTCGAAATCACTGTCATATCGTTTTCGTTCCTTTTATACAAACGTTCATTTAATTTTTGATTGCGAGGTGAACGGGGAGAAGAAAGTTGTTACATTTTGAAAAAAATAATAAAAACAACAAAAAAGGAGCAATTGTAAATAACACTCTAAAAAGAGATCTACTTAAATTGTACTGTACTTTCTAAAAAAAAAAATCACGTTGAAAAATTGTCTACAATTTTGTAGATATCAGTGCTTTTGATTTATTAAAATAAGAATCTTTTAAGAAGTGAAGTTTTCTGTGTGTGTTTTTCATTCATGCCTGGTTTTTTTAATCGTCAATGGTTTTTGAAGCCTTGGTTCTCAGGTCGGTTTTGGAGCCTTGGTTCTCAGAAACAATGCTTTTGTTCATTAAACAAAAGTTGTATTGAAGTAAAAAAAAGGAAACTAAAACCTGAAGTGTAGCTCGAGGAAGTGCAACATCTTGGTTTGATGCATTTCACTGTTGATTCATTGT
This sequence comes from Hemibagrus guttatus, assembly GCA_033459395.1. NCBI lineage: Eukaryota > Metazoa > Chordata > Actinopteri > Siluriformes > Bagridae > Hemibagrus > Hemibagrus guttatus. Next base: position 4,813,972 of record JAUCMX010000022.1, on the reverse strand, counting down.
TCTCAGAAGAAACGTGCTGTAAATTTTTTCCGAGGCCAGGTGATGTTTCCTCCATCTCATCTTCACTATCCTCTGGTGTCTACATTCCGCTCGGTCAGAGTGCTTTGTCCTTTAATCCAGACTTGTCTTATATTCTGATATGGAATGTGCTGGAAAGAAATATTCACATTATTGATATCTATACTGAGAAAATGTACACTAGTTATTTCTACAGTTCTGTTCCGGAGTCTTCCATGTGCAGAAGCTCTAACCTGAGGAAGTCTGGCGCTCTCAGGATCATGTGCTGGAAATCCTCCAGAGACAGTCGGCCGTCATTGTCCATGTCGGCTTCGTCAAGGACTTTTTCACACACCATGCTCACTTCGTCTTCGGTCAGCTCATTCCGAGTAAGCTTGTTCAAGGTCTTTTCCAGGTCCGATTTACAAATGAAGTCATCGTTGTTAAAGTCTTAAAAAGGAAAGATGCGAATAATATACACTGATCAGGCATAACATTATGACCAATATTGTGCCAGAATATTATTCTGCCTAATATCGTGTTGGTCCCCCTTTTGCTGCCAAAACAGCCCTGAATCGTCATGCACTGTGTATTCTGACACCTTTCTATCAGAACCAGCATTAACTTCTTCAGCAATTTGAGCAACAGTAGCTCGTCTGTTGGATCGGATCACACGGGCCAGCCTTCGCTCCCCACGTGCATCAATGAGCCTTGGCTGCCCATGACCCTGTCGCCGGTTCACCACTGTTCCTGATCGGTGTACACTAACAGTATATAATAACACTTGAGCTAATTTCAGAAGATATACAGAATAGCTAAAAGTGGGTGGACACCTGACCCTGTCCACAAACTTGGTCCTTCTCCAAATTGTGGAAGAAAGCTAAAGGCAAACAATTGTTTAAAATACAATGCTGTGGCTTTACAGTTTCCCTTCACTGGAACTAAGAGGCCTAAACCTGTTCCAGCGTGATAATGCTCCTGTGCACAAAGTCGTGAAGACGTGATTTGTTAAAGTTGAAATGGAAGAAGTTCCTGCTCAGAGCCTTGACTCTGACTCAACCTCATTAAACACCACGCCTTTAGAATAGGATGGTCAACCAGCACATATGGGTGTCATGGTCAGGTATCTACATACATTATACCCATTATGTGTAATAACATATGAAAAAAATCATTAAAATTGTTATCTTGATATCCAACAAAGCTGAATTCTCAGTTTGGATTGGTTTGATTTTGCTACAACACACACACACACACACACCCTGTTGTGTTTTATTCCTTACATAATACACACTACTAAAAATATCACACAAATTTCCAGATGTTGCACAATTACTGAAATATGGCATGATAGATTGTTAACAGCCTAACATGCATGGTGTTTAAATCTGTGTATTAGAGCTACATGCTAATATTGCTAACAAATCAGATTAAATCAGATTAGCATGTCTATATCTATACACACTCCTCAGAGAGAATAAACTGGATCTATTATCATTTAAATCTGAGCGGTTCACTGCTAAAGCTAGCCATGTAGCTGCTACGACTTGTAGCTGCTACACTAAGGTGCTTGTTATGTCTGATTTTTTTTTTTACATAACAGACTGTCAAACACCTGATAATCAAATTTACTGAACAATTGAATAAAGTTAGCGTGATGAATCAGGCATGCGGTTTGTATTGTACAGTGCTATAATCATGCCAAGTAGCTACTTCGACTTACCACGCTAAATCTCTGAGAGGATATATTCACAAATAACAAATGTAATACTAATGCTAGCAAGGTGGCTAACCTGACAAGATTTATCATTTTAAATTGATAAAGCTTGTATAACATTCGTTACTGATGCTAGTTAAATTGAGTGCCTTCTTTGTTGGCCTGGCTCTTTAGCTAAGGTGCTCTGTTTTACCTAACATGCTTTTTTGTCTGATTTTTTTTTTAATAACAGAGTGTCAAACACCTGATAATCAAATTTATTGAACAATTGAATGAAGTTAGCGTGATGAATCAGGCAATTGCTAAAATCTAGCTAAATAGCTGCTACAACTTACCACACAAAATCTCTGAGAGGATATATTCACAAATAACATCTGTATTATTACTAATGCTAGCTAGCTGGCTAACCTGGCAAGATTTATAATTTTAAATTGATAAAACATGTATAACATTCGTTACTGATGCTAGCTAGCCAAGAGCTGATAATCAAATGTACTGAACAGTTGAATAATTTAATGTGATGAATCAGGCATCTGGTTTGTATTGTACAGAAAATCTAGCCAAGTAGCTTCTACGACTTACCACGCCAAATCTCTGAGAGGATATATTCACAAATAACATCTGTATTACTAATGCTAGCTAGGTGGCAACAATTGAATAAAGTTAGCGTGATGAATCAGGCATGCGGTTTGTATTGTACAGTGCTAAAATTGCTAAAATCTAGCCAAGTAGCTTCTATGACTTACCACGCCAAATCTCTGAGAGGATATATTCACAAATAACATCTGTATTACTAATGCTAGCTAGGTGGCCACAATTGTGATGAATCAGGCATGCGGTTTGTATTGTACAATACTAAAATTGCTAAAATCTAGCCAAGTAGCTGCTACAACTTACCACACCAAATCTCTGAGAGTATATATTCACAAATAACATCTGTATTACTAATGCTAGCTAGGTGGCAACAATTGAATAAAGTTAGCGTGATGAATCAGGCATGCGGTTTGTATTGTACAATACTAAAATTGCTAAAATCTAGCCAAGTAGCTGCTACGACTTACCACACCAAATCTCTGAGAGGATATATTCACAAATAACATCTGTATTACTAATGCTAGCTAGGTGGCCACAATTGTGATGAATCAGGCATGCGGTTTGTATTGTACAATACTAAAATTGCTAAAATCTAGCCAAGTAGCTGCTACAACTTACCACACCAAATCTCTGAGAGTATATATTCACAAATAACATCTGTATTACTAATGCTAGCTAGGTGGCAACAATTGAATAAAGTTAGCGTGATGAATCAGGCATGCGGTTTGTATTGTACAATACTAAAATTGCTAAAATCTAGCCAAGTAGCTGCTACGACTTACCACACCAAATCTCTGAGAGGATATATTCACAAATAACATCTGTATTACTAATGATAGCTAGGTGGCAACAATTGTGATGAATCAGGCATGCGGTTTGTATTGTACAATACTAAAATTGCTAAAATCTAGCCAAGTAGCTGCTACGACTTACCACACCAAATCTCTGAGAGGATATATTCACAAATAACATCTGTATTACTAATGATAGCTAGGTGGCAACAATTGTGATGAATCAGGCATGCGGTTTGTATTGTACAGTGCTAAAATTGCTAAAATCTAGCTAAATAGCTGCTACAACTTACCACACAAAATCTCTGAGAGGATATATTCACAAATAACATCTGTATTATTACTAATGCTAGCTAGCTGGCTAACCTGGCAAGATTTATAATTTTAAATTGATAAAACATGTATAACATTCGTTACTGATGCTAGCTAGCCAAGAGCTGATAATCAAATTTACTGAACAGTTGAATAATTTAATGTGATGAATCAGGCATCTGGTTTGTATTGTACAGAAAAACTAGCCAAGTAGCTGCTACGACTTACCACGCCAAATCTCTGAGAGGATATATTCACAAATAACATCTGTATTACTAATGATAGCTAGGTGGCAACAATTGTGATGAATCAGGCATGCGGTTTGTATTGTACAGTGCTAAAATGGCTAAAATCTTGCTAGCTACAGTATGTTACAGATGTCTTGGCTGATCAACTAAATTTAGGATGACAGGAGATTTATTTTTACTGTATAAATAAATGAAATGCTATGGTTTCCACTGCAGTGCTACTGTTAGATTCAGTTAAACCGAACTGACATTTGGACTTCCATCAGTTATCGGTGTAGCAGAGCTCCTTTTGTTTACTGTCTGTAAATAATGAATGAAAACTTTCTCTTGACCTTCGGAGGCCATGGAGCATGTGCTACTGTAAAATATCTTAATCTGATAGCATGTTTAATTAGGCAGCCTCAGCCACACACACGCACACACACACTGTTCTGTTTGGAGATCGACCATGCTCTAATAAACTTATGCATTATTTACATCTTGCTTTACCGTGCTGTCAGCTGGCCTGTACGCGATTATCACAATAGAAAGCTGATGATCTCTGCTCCTCTACATGTGTCGCTGACCTATAGTCATCTTAAACTACTTTATCATTAATAATGAGATTGCTGATACACTGGCCTGGGAGAGGTTTGGCATGGTGTGTGTGTGTGTGTGTGTGTGTGTGTGTGTGTGTGTGTGTGTGTGTGTGTGTGTGTGTGTGTTCTGACTAGGACTCACCATAGATTTTGAATGCATAGTAGGCCTTTAGATCCCTTGGTGCCATTTCGCTCAGCACTGAGAACATATCCAAGAAATCATCTAAGGTCATGTTTCCTTCTCCATCCTCGGAAAATACTTCTGCGATTCTCTGCCTGAACGGGTTATCCTGATCGAGACATATATAATCACAGGAAGGGAAAAAATCTTTATTTTTACATCACTCTGAAGAAATTCAACCCAAAAACACTTGTCTTATTCGAGATGAAACATGTATAATAAGAGTCTCTGGAGTTTAATTCCAGAGACTCGATTCAATTCAATTCAGTTTATTTGTATAGCGTTTTAACAGTGGACATTGTCTTGAAGCTTTACAGAAGTATAATAGTTAAGTTATCCCTAAAATCTTTCCCTAATGAACAAGCCTGAGGTGATGGTGGCGAGGAAAAACTTCCTGAGATGATATGAGGAAGAAACCTTGAGACTCAGAAGGAAACCCGTCCTCATTTGTGTGATTTAGGCATGAGAGACCTGGTGTAACCTAACAGGACGATTACAGTAACTTGATTAACCACTCTTTACACCCATGGTGAGCAGAAAAGCATCACAGCATGCACCAAATATTGAACTTTTTGAGGTAATTGGGTACAACAGCAGAAGAACAGAACAGAACAGCCATGAAGAAGAATCTGATGCTACAGTGGATATGGGCTCAAAACCTTTTCCTGGACTTCATATCTATGTATGTATACAGTTTAAGATTTACATACTGACGTCTTAACTATCCATCATAAACATTTTAGGTTTACTTATAGAAATCCTGACCCCCAGTTGGTGTTGTGACAGATAAATCTAG
>JAUCMX010000022.1:4731258-4803758 GCA_033459395.1 Hemibagrus guttatus | reverse complement strand
CTTCTCTTCAAATGTCCGAAATCTTCATGAAGCAGAATCCAACTGGAGCTGGAACAATCTCTAGATTGAAGAGAAGCGAGTGGAAAGGAATTAGCATAGATGCTGTTCATGATATTAGCAAGCACTGGATGATAATGTGCATTTGATCAGATGTACCGGAGCACAAGTTTATGGGATGGATTATGTGTATGCCTGGATAAAAGATATGTCTTTAATCTACATTTAAACTGGGAGAGTGTGTCTGAGCCTCGAACACTGACAGGAAGGCTATTCCAAGGCTACTTATATACATATATTACTCGAGCAGGTGGATGCTGTCTGTTCGCTTAACAGAAGGCTATAGGGTATCAAGCTGACCTAAACAAATGTTTACGTTAAAAAAATTAAATTGGCAAAAAAATACAAAAACAAACATGACCCCTAGTGGCTATAGTGTAAAACTGCATATAAAAAAGAGTTATAACAGCCTTATAACTTTCATTCATTCGTTCATTCATTGTCTGCCGCTTATCCGATCTATTCTCAGGCGTCATCGGGCATCAAGGCAGGATACACCCTGGACGGAGTGCCAACCCATCACAGGGCACACACACACACTACAGACTGCATGTCTTTGGACTGGGGGAGGAAACCGGAGTACCCGGAGGAAACCCCCGATATATATATATATATATATAAAATTAATCTATATTAATTTAATCTAAACCCATTTAATCTATATACATATAACATATATATATATATATATATATATATATATATGTATATATATATATATATATATATATATATATATATATATATATATATATATATGTATGTATATATAGATTAAATGGGTTGAGATTAATAAGATTTATGTGATTTTTTTCTTTTTTTGAGCCCACCCCCTTTTGCACCGATGTAAACAAAGCTCCGCCCCCTTGTTTTAATATTGTTTTAACTAGGTAAGGTAGATCTAACTAGGGAAGAATATACACTATATTGCCAAAAGTTTTGGGACACCCCTCCAAATCATTGAATTCAGGTGTTGTTTTTCAGAGGTTGGGCTCAGCCCTTTAGTTCCAGTGAAAGGAACTCTTAATGCTTCAGCATACCAAGACATTTTGGACAATTTCATGCTCCCAACTTTGTGGGAACAGTTTGGGGATGACCCCTTCCTGTTCCAACATGACTGCACACCAGTGCACAAAGCAAGGTCCATAAAGACATGGATGAGCCCTAACCCTAACCCAAGTTTGGTGTGGAGGAACTTCAGCCAACTTCAGAGTCCTGACCTCAACCCGATAGAACACCTTCAGGATGAATTAGAGCAGCGACTGCGAGCCAGGTCAAAACTGTGACGTCTGCTTTTACATGCACATGAATTTGATATGGAGTTGGGTCCCGCCCTTTACAGCTATAACAGCTTCAACTCTTCTGGGAAGGCTTTCCACAAGGTTTAGGAGTGTGTTTATGGGAATTTCTGACCATTCCTCTAGAAGCGCATTTGTGAGATCAGGCACTGATGTTGGACGAGAAGGCCTGGCTCGCAGTCTCCGCTCAAATTTCATCCCAAAGGTGTTCTATCAGGTTGAACAACAAGGGCATTTAAAGCATAAAACTACCAAAGAATTTAAATGAAAAACTAGAGATACCATTAGCAAGTAGTCATGACGTCACAGAAAGATTTGGATTAAAGATATATGTAGCTACTATTTCATATTTATAATTGCAGAAAGGAAAGATGGACTTGATTGGTTGATGCAAGAATGATTGACAGGCAACATAAATATGTATCTATTCTGTTTGCTTAAAAAAATACCCTTCTTATCATATATAGAGGAACTGGTGTGACTAGTTTGGTGTGATTTTGACATCTTTGGTTTGTGCTTGTGCTCTCTGTCCTTTTTGATTGTATAGGTCTTTTCCTTTAATTAAAAAACCCAACCCTCCGGTACGCTAGAGGGCGCTGGAAACCCCCCTCAGCTCACCGGTAAACATTTATTTTTCCAAGAGAGCCCGAAATATCGTTTCTCTTCAGCGTCAAGCTGGCTTTATAAGTCCTGGAAATGGAATCAAATGACGCAGGTAAAGTATAAAAATGGATAAGTTACGAATCTAGTTGTTTATTTTCACAGTATATGTTGTCTCTGTGCGAGTACCTTCAAGGTTTTAGTGGTGGCTTTGCTAGCAAGAGCAGGCTAAATTGAGCTAGCCGTTTAACTAGCTGAGTACTGTTTTTCACTACCCGTTTTGCGGTACACAGCCCACCTCCAGCGCATGGATTGGTTAGTAAACACTGTCCGAGCAACGGATTGGCTGTTGGTTTTCCTTTCTAGCCAATCATAGCGCAGGAATCGGGATGACTCGGAATAGGTTGGAAAAGAAAGAACGCTACTACTCTTATGGAAATCATTTTATACCTGATAATTTTCTAAGATCTGTTTCATTAGTATTGCTAGCAAACGGATGATAGAAGCAAATTAGTAATTTACACACTTTTTTTTTTTTTTTTACACTAATTTCATTAGTCTCAGATTATGTTGATGATGATGTTACACCCTTGTCTTTTTTAAGCTCGAGGAGGCTGGAAAAGTAAATCAGCTCACCAGAAGAGCAAGTTCACCGTTATAATGCGTCAGGAGGAACTTATAGCACAGAAAAAGAGAGAAATAGAGGCCAAGTTGGCCGAGCAAGCCATACAGAGTCCATCAACTCCCAGCAAGCCACCAGCAGAAAGGTTACACAGCTATACTTATATTTTCCTCCTCCTTATTTAAATATTAGCAAGCCATCATTGTTGTGAAACTCGGCTTTCCTAAACAAAATGATTGTGTTTTCAGTACCTCTGATTCGCAGGGACTGACCTCGAACAAGTTTGTGAACGATGGAAGCTTTCTTCAACAGTTTCTAAAGATGCAGAAGGAGAAATCCAACCCAGATTCAGGTATAAAACTAGGTTCAGATTTGACCGCAATCAGCAAGATACTCTTGAGTGCAAAGTTTTGCATCCCACATTATCCTCAGTCTCCAGACCTTACACTATTTCATCATTTATTTTTTCACCACTAGCAGTGTTTCCCCGTGACATCAGCAAAGCACACAATTGCTAAACTCACCCCACAATCACTACACACAAATAATGCAATGTTGCACGAGAGCGCTGTTGTACTGTATGCTTTTTAACAGGTCTGTAAACAAGAAATTAATATAGAGAAACAGATTTCAGACCCAATATAAGCCAAATATTTGGTTTGTTTTTGCAGAGTCAGTTAAAACCGTTTCCACAGCTGTAAAGAGAGTTACATGTTGCCATGGCAACATACAAATTGACTGGCAGCTCGAAGCAAGTGTAATAATAGTTTCAGTGTAATGAACCATTGCTAGAGCTGGAAATTTATTTGGCAATCGCAGACAAGTGAAGTGATCTAATCAGTGAAATGTCCCAGTGTTGTTATTTAGTATATCAGCACTTTTAGAATGCCGCTCGTACAATAAAATTAACTGACCAGAAACTGATGTGCATATATATAACATATTTTAGATTAGAGTTCTCTTTTAAGCAATATCTGTGAAACACAGTAAAGTTCTTGCTGCTCTTCACTTCTCTGTCTTCAATTTTCCCTAAAGGTTTGCAGACTTTTACACTTAAGTGTACCTTCTACTGCTGGAAACCATTAATGTTTAAACGATAATAATCCTGGATAATGTACTGATTTCCATGCAGCTTCCAGCAGTGACTCCAAAAGGACCTCATCTTCCTCACAGAGCCAGAAGAAAAACGTTCTGGTTGGGAAACGGCCCGGTTTGGGTGTCGGCAGCATGCTCAATCAATACAAGAGCTACTCCCAGTCCAAAAAGACGCCACTTCAGATCCCCAGACCGAGCGTCTTCAGCTCACCAGACGAGGATGAGGACGAGAACGACGATGAACACTACCTGGAGGTTAAAGGTAAGTTTTTAAACAGCCTTTTTTAACTTTGATGCTGTAATGCTTTAAGTTAAATAAACTTAAATATAAAAACGATTCCCCAAAAATGTCAATACTTTATGTACCAAAGGGAGGATCGATAACAATTTGGCATCTTTTTTTGTATTTTTATTTTGTATACTGGATGTCTGAAAAGTCAGGAACCAATGAGAGTAAAAGTACAAATACTTAATTTTATTTCAATATACTTAATTTGATTAACTGCTGCATCATATTTTTTCTGGATTTTGCTGATTTTTTTTTTTCATTATATTTTTTCTCATTATATTTTGATTGGTTCCTGCCTTCTTAAACTCTCAGTATTGTATTATTTTTGACTTGCTATGCAAATATAAATACCAGTTTGATTTGCTAGTGTTGTGCTGAATTTTCTCTTCATGCAAATCTAGTTATGATTTAAGAATTCTAGCTTGTTTTAGTGTCCAGTGTTTTAAAGTGAGCTTGTATTGTAATGGGCTGTCAAAACATGCAGTTCTGGTGGACACTGCATGTTTCACAGCATACCGCACCTCGTGTCCTGTCTTATTAGTATGCAGTTGTGAATGTGTGAGTTAAGGCGGCGTACTCATAGCCTGCTTAAAGTTTCCCCCCCAGAGGATGACGATTTGGTCCGCATCATCAACCGGTTGGCTGCTTTCATTGCCGAAGGCGGGCCAGAGCTTGAGAGGAAAGCTTCGGAAGACTACAAGGACAATCCCATGTTCTCGTAAGTCCATTGAATATGTAGTTATATGTGGTACATCTCCAAACGTCATCTACACCGATCAGCTATAACATTATGAGCACTGAGAGGTGAAGTGAATAACACTGATTATCTCCTCATAGGGTTGCAAAGGGGTGGAAAATTTCCATGGGAACTTCATCTCAGGAATTTTGGAAATATTCCAAGTTGGAAACTTAACAGGAATTTATGGGAATTAATGGAAATTTATTTTAATTATTTAGAAATTTGGGGAAATTTATATAAATGGTATATACAAACATAAATATAAACATTTTGTTTGGTCATAAGCTGACATGCAAGCAAGTATCTATCAAAAGTGGTCCAAGGAAGGAACAGTGGTAAACCGGCGACAGGGTCATGGACACCCAAGGTTCATTGATGCACATGGGGAGTGAAGGCTGGCATGTGTGGTCCAATCTAACAGAGGAGCTACTGTTGCTCAAATTGCTGAAGAAGTTAATGCTGGTTCTGATAGAAAGGTGTCAGAATACACATGATGGGTTAGGGCTGTTTTGGCAGCAAAAGGGTGGTCATAATGTTATGCCTGATCTGTGTATATCATCTGTTTATGGTGTATATATCCATATTTTATCTATGATCGACACTAAATATGATCCATGACTTTATTTTCATGTAGGTTCTTGTTTGAGAAGGACAGCAAGGAATATCTGTACTTTCGCAAGAAAGTAGCGCAACTTAGACAAGAGACGCACAGCTCATCTACACCAGCTGATGGTAAGAGAACATCCATGTTTTCACCCTTTTTCGTGATTTCAGTAAGAAAGAGAGAGAGAGCATTCTACAGCTGGTTCAATACATTAATATTAAAGGAAGAATCATACTATTTCAAATAAGGATCCGTCTCACTGAGCATTAAGAAAGGTTCACAGATTACCTACGTGCCGCCCCCTCCCTCTTTTATTCCTCCACCTGCAGTAGACTGATATGAGGCAGTTCAGTAGTAGTTTGAATTGAGTCCCAGTACTGATAAGCTGCTTAAAGTCTCCCCCTCAGTGGACGAGGAAACAAAGAAAGTGGCGGAGAAGCTGGCCCGCTTCGTGGCCGACGGAGGGCCAGAGGTGGAGGCCATTGCTATCAAACACAACCACGACAACCCCACCTTCAGGTGAGACTTTTCACATGTCAGTTCCTTTTACAGGCTGTTCACACACTATGTTAAAAGTTTATTGCTGTATAATGAACTTAATTAGTGAACTGATGATAAGGGTTAACATGTACCACCAGTGTTCACTTCCTGGCTTTACTTTCCTTAATTGAGTTCAAAGCTTCATTAGACTAGGCTAAAAAGATTAAAACAGACCATTTTAGCTGTAAGGATATGACCGAGACTAATGTCCCTTCTCTAGCTTCCTGTATGATCACCAAAGTCCAGCTCACCGCTTCTACAAGTCCAAAGTGGAGGAATACCGTGAGGCCAAAAGTCGATCTGCACCACCGCCCAGTGTTGAGTCCTCTTCAGGCACCAAGCGCCCGGTTGCAACTCCTCCAGCTGCCGCACCAACTCCCTACCACCTCAGTTCACCTCAAACAGAGCAGAATCAGGATGGTGCTGCTGCGGGTGCAAAGCGCAAGAGGAAGAGTCGCTGGGGGTCTGAGAATGACAAAGTGGACCTGCCGGTTCCTTCTGTCGTCGTTCCTCAGACGGTTAAGCCAGATCCTGATGCACCCTCACTGTCTGGTATGCTACTATGTTTGTGTCCTTTAATAAATAAAGTGGAGATGCACAGGGTCCTGTAAGGTTGTTTAGAGTTCTTCTTCTGCATAGTTAGGTCTCTGAAATGAAACGAAGCAGTAGGGGCAAAGCCGAGCAGCAGGTGTTTTTATGCTGCTATGTAAATGCAGGCTTAGTCGAGTGCACAGCTTAAAAATCAAATGTACATGTGTGTTTATTTGGCGTGTGTGTGTACGCGCAATGTGAATCTGAACTACAGAGCAAGAACTGATAGGACTGGGTTATAAGAAAGGGAAGCCGGTTGGTCTGGTAGGAGTCACAGAGCTGTCCGAGGAGCAGAAGAAACAACTTAAAGAACAGCAAGAGGTACAAAACACACACACCGCACTGTACTGCTTTGGAAATCTGACTCTTATATTTGAATTGTCGACAAAAAAGGAGAGATGCTACACGCTGCCAAAAGGGAAAGTGAAAATTCAGCCTCTTTCTTAAGCCAATTACAAGAAGAAAAGATGAAGATAAATTTGTTTGTGTTTGTTTGCCTACAAAACACTGATTTTTAGCCAGATTTTAACATCTTGCTTAAAACGCAAAAAAATATAATGACGCATTTATTTATAAACTTTCTCCTACATTTAACATTTTACCAGACATATTTAACATTTAAAACTTTTGACAGCTTTGACTATATGGCAATGTTAAATATACATTCAGAGGGAGTTATGTACAAGATGTTATTGTTCATTCTAATCTAATCTTTGTGCAACATGCACCCAGATGCAGGAAATGTTCGATATGATCATGAAACACAAGAAGGCAATGCAGGACATGCAGCTGTTGTGGGAAAAGGCTGTGCGTGATCACCAGCACGAGTACGACAGCGACGAGGAGATCGACACTAGGCACGGCACCTGGGAACACCGACTCCGAAAGATGGAGATGGAAAAAACAAGGGGTCAGCCATTTGTTTGGGGACATTGGGGTTACAAGTAGCAACAGAAATGGAGTTTGGGTGCAGTTTGATGTTCATTCATATTGTGCTGGATATCAACTAGCAGCCAGCATCCTGCAAACTTTATTGCATATCAAATCATGTGATGTCTTTCGGTGCAGAGTGGGCCGAGCAGCTGACTGAGATGGGGAAAGGAAAGCATTTCATTGGCGACTTTTTGCCACCTGACGAGCTGGAGAAGTTCATGGAAACATTTAAGGCTCTGAAGGTGAGCGACTTATTTTTGTAAAAGCATAAGTCGGCCCTTGCAGCTCTGCAACGACCTTGCTGTGTTCATTTGAATATTTTTGAAAACATAGTTTTATCCTCATTCATACTAACTACCTTTTTGAAAACCTCTCTTGCTCAGAAATGATTTATAATAGTTAATACGCTCATGTGAAAATACAAAGTCCAGGTTTAATTTAACATATTGATCTTGACACATTTTTACTATTTAATTCTTATTTTAAAAAAAGAAAAACTTAAAATATGCTACTGTCCTGGAGATTGTTCTACAAAAAAAACCTACACTTGTAAAAAATATCTGTATATAGAGATATTGATGTGTCATTGCTGTATATCTGTCTACTATGTCTAATGATAAAAGCTCTTGCAAATGACTTTGTGTGCTGTGGCTGCAGGAAGGCAGAGATCCAGACTACTCCGAATACAAAGAGTTCAAGCTGACCGTAGAGAACATCGGCTTCAAGATGCTCATGAAGATGGGCTGGAAGGAGGGAGAAGGTCTGGGCTCTGACAGTCAGGGGATCAAGAACCCTGTCAACAGGTCAGGATTAGAGTGATTGCTTCTTGTTTCACGTGAAAATAAATACAAGCTAAGAATGTTATAAAACTCATTAAACTTGGTTCAACTCTCATATAATGCCTTTCATGATTATAAAGCGACTGCTTGACGTGACTGTTTTTTGAATCTTTTATACCTCATCCGTACACTGCTGTATATTAGCGAGCACAATCATAGAGATACCACTTTTATTTATTAAGGTGATGCTTTAGGATTTTTGGCTTCCGATGTAATGAAATCGTTAAGTGCAATATTAAAATGTTAAGGTAAAAAGATTCACAGTTAAAGTGACTATTAAACACGATGTCGTCTTGTAAATCTGACATGTGACCAAGTGCAGGTTTATAAGTACAATGCTTCCGTTCTGTCTAAATCCAAATATTGCTTTTAATTTCAGTATAGAGCATCAGTACGAGTACTCGTGAAAATCATTGTTCGCATTACTGAGCTGTTCGGTTCATTTACAATTTTGAAATTGCAATTCACTTTTCAACAAACTCAGCAATTCGCTATCAAATCATCTTTCCTGTCTCTGCGTCTATTTTTGTATTGCAGAGGCACCACGGCAGTAGATGGTGCAGGCTTTGGAGTAGACCGACCTGCTGAACTAAGCAAAAACGATGACGAATATGATGCTTTCCGCAAGAGAATGATGCTGGCTTACCGTTTCAGACCTAACCCTTTGGTCAGTATCGTGAATACACTATTTGTTCTTTTCCAAAATCTGGTGTGAAATATTTCTAGAAAACATATCCTGAACTTTATTGCCTTTGAAGTGCACTTTTATTTATTTATTTATTTATCCATCCATTGTCTGTACCGCTTATCCGATCTTTTTATTTATTTATGCAACATTACTGTTTTTGGATGCTGCATTTCATAGAAGATCCTATTCATCTTACACACAATTAAGAGAAAAACAGGCGCCCAAAAGTATCACAACACAAAGATCATTCCTAAACCGGCAGCACAATACACACTTTCTCAGCTAGCTTAGATAACTTGACAGTGATTTAGAGAAACTGGAGCTAGATGTTATAGATCTTTTATATATTCTAGTTTTTGGTATTGTTTCAAGTGAGGCTAATCGGGGGGAAAAAAGGCTTCAATTTGCTAGGGAGCATAAAGATTTGACTCCTGAGCAGTGGAAGAAGGTCATGTGGTCTGATTTACCAGATTTACCCTGTTCCAGGGTGATGGGCGCATCAGGGTAAGAAGAGAGGTGGATGAAGTGATGCAACCATCATGCCTAGTGCCTACTGTACAAGCCTGTGGGGGCAGTGCTATGATCTGGGGTTGCTGCAGTTGGTCAGGTCTAGGTTCAGCATCGTTATGTGCCCGAAGAATGAGGTCAGCTGATTACCAGAATATACTGAATGACCAGGTTATTCCATCAATGGATTTTTTCTTCCCTGATGGCACGGGCATATTCCAAGATGACAATGCCAGGATTCATCGGGCTCAAATTGTGAAAGAGTGGTTCAGGGAGCATGAGGCATCATTTTCACACATGGATTGTCCACCACAGAGTCCAGACCTTAACCCCATTGAGAATCTTTGGGATGTGCTGGTGAAAACTTTGTGCAGCGGTCCGACTCTCCCATCATCAATACCAGATCTTGGCGAATAATTAATGCAACTCTGGACGAGTATAAATGTTGTAACATTGCAGAAACTATGCCATGGCGACTGCATGCTGTAATCAAAGCTAAAGGCAGTCCAATGAAATATTAGTGTGTGACCTTTTTTTTTGGACGGCCAGTGCGTGTGTGTGTGTGTGTGTATATATATATGTATGTATGTATGTATGTATGTGTGTATATGTATGTATGTATGTATATATATATATATACACAATGTGTATGTGTGTGTGTGTGTATATACAGTGGGGCAAAAAAGTATTTAGTCAGCCACCAATTGTGCAAGTTCTCCCACTTAAAAAGATGAGAGAGGCCTGTAATTTTCATCATAGGTACACTTCAACTATGAGAGACAGAATGAGAAAAAAAAATCCAGAAAATCACATTGTCTGATTTTTAAAGAATTTATTTGCAAGTTATGGTGGAAAATAAGTATTTGGTCACCTACAAAAAAGCAAGATTTCTGGCTCTCACAGACCTGTAACTTCTTTAAGAGGCTCCTCTGTCCTCCACTCGTTACCTGTATTAATGGCACCTGTTTGAACTCATTATCAGTATAAAAGACACCTGTCCACAACCTCAAACAGTCAGACTCCAAACTCCACTATGGCCAAGACCAAAGAGCTGTCAAAGGACACCAGAAACAAAATTGTAGACCTGCACCAGGCTGGGAAGACTGAATCTGCAACAGGTAAGCAGCTTGGTGTGAAGAAATCAACTGTGGGAGCAATTATTAAAAAATGGAAGACATACAAGACCACTGATAATCTCCCTCGATCTGGGGCTCCACGCAAGATCTCACCCCGTGGGGTCAAAATGATCACAAGAACGGTGAGCAAAAATCCCAGAACCACACGGGGGGACCTAGTGAATGACCTGCAGAGAGCTGGGACCAAAGTAACAAAGGCTACCATCAGTAACACACTACGCCGCCAGGGACTCAAATCCTGCAGTGCCAGACGTGTCCCCCTGCTTAAGCCAGTACATGTCCGGGCCCGTCTGAAGTTTGCTAGAGAGCATTTGGATGATCCAGAAGAGGATTGCGAGAATGTCATATGGTCAGATGAAACCAAAATAGAACTTTTTGGTAAAAACTCAACTTGTCGTGTTTGGAGGAGAAAGAATGCTGAGCTGCATCCAAAGAACACCATACCTACTGTGAAGCATGGGGGTGGAAACATCATGCTTTAGGGCTGTTTTTCTGCAAAGGGACCAGGACGACTGATCCGTGTAAAGGAAAGAATGAATGGGGCCATGTATCGTGAGATTTTGAGTAAAAACCTCCTTCCATCAGCAAGGGCATTGAAGATGAAATGTGGCTGGGTCTTTCAGCATGACGATGATCCCAAACACACCGCCTGGGCAATGAAGGAGTGGCTTCGTAAGAAGCATTTCAAGGTCCTGGAGTGGCCTAGCCAGTCTCCAGATCTCAACCCCATAGAAAATCTTTGGAGGGAGTTGAAAATCCGTATTGCCCAGCGACAGGCCCAAAACATCACTGCTCTAGAGGAGATCTGCATGGAGGAATGGGCCAAACTACCAGCAACAGTGTGTAAAAACCTTGTGGCGACTTACAGAAAAAAGTTTGACCTCTGTCATTGCCAACAAAGGGTATATAACAAAGTATTGAGATGAACTTTTGTTATTGACCAAATACTTATTTTCCACCATAACTTGCAAATAAATTCTTTAAAAATCAGACAATGTGATTTTCTGGATTTTTTTTTCTCATTCTGTCTCTCATAGTTGAAGTGTACCTATGATGAAAATTACAGGCCTCTCTCATCTTTTTAAGTGGGAGAACTTGCACAATTGGTGGCTGACTAAATACTTTTTTGCCCCACTGTATGTGTAATATATATATATATATATATATATATATATATATATATATATATATATATATATATATATATATATATATATATATATATATATATATATATATATATATATACACAGTGCACAAGGTGTCTTGTATTCAGATAAGCAGGCTGAATTTTTGAGGAGACATCTTTTTTTGTAAAAAAATATTTTGTTCTCATTTATTTTGCACTGCTTTTTGATATTTCTTAAACTCTCCTTTCTCTTTTCCCTCCATCAGAATAATCCAAGGAGGCCATATTACTGAAGCCGTTGTACTACGATGTCATTTTTATCTTGTTTGACGCCTTTTCTTCAGTCCACAGTTCGAAACGCACTCCTGGATAGCATTTGACAGAATGTAGAAAGGTTCATTTTTCCTCTCGGTTTAGTCAGTCCTGCTCAACTTGCCAACTTGGATATGGTTAAAAAAAATTCACATTTCACTTTAGAAGTATTCTAAATCTCATGAAATTACATTCTTGACATTTTGACATTCTTGATGAAATAAAAACTGATTACAGTAATGATACTGTTTATTTTATTTGTTCTCAAAACATTGATTGTAATGTGCTCTGACATCCCAATAAAGTTTTATTGGTCCTCTAATTCTGTGTACCTTTGTCTTCTTTTTTCTATTGTCTAGTGATGTCCACTCACACAGCTTTTGTTATTGTCTAGTGATGTCCACTCACACAGCTTTTGTTATTGTCTAGTGATGTCCACTCACACAGCTTTTGTTATTGTCTAGTGATGTCCATTCACACAGATTGTGTTATTGTCTAGTGATGTCCACTCACACAGCTTTTGTTATTGTCTAGTGATGTCCACTCACACAGATTGTGTTAGTGTCTAGTGATGTCCACTCACACAGATTGTGTTAGTGTCTAGTGATGTCCACTCACACAGATTGTGTTAGTGTCTAGTGATGTCCACTCACACAGATTGTGTTAGTCAGTTGTTTCAGAAATAAGTATATCGATAAATCAAATCCACTTGAAATGAAATACCCAGAGTTTACCAGTATGAAAGAAATAATTTTTTTTTTGACGAAGCACTATATCACAATCAGGATCATCCTGTTTCCTACCGATGCCTAAGTCCACTGGTGTGCGGAAGTTCCCGCATAGAATCTCGCGAGAATAGACCAGTATCGCTTAGGCCGCGGTTGTTTTTGTTGTTATTGTCGTCAAAATGGCGACTGGCGGAGAGGCCCCGGAGTCCTGGTATCTTGCCTTGCTTGGTTTTGCCGAACATTTCCGCACTTCGAGTCCTCCTAAGATTCGCCTCTGCGTACACTGTCTCCAGGCTGTATTTCAATTCAAACCTCCACAAAGAGTCGAGGCCCGAACGCACCTTCAGCTCGGCTCGGTGCTCTATCACCACACCAAGAACAGCGACCTCGCCCGGAATCATCTGGAGAAAGCGGTAAGATCGCAAAGGAAACACCGAGGATGTGGCGTAGAAGCGGGACATGTAGGCCTCATTAGTGGGAGCGCCGTTGTGGGAATACTTAACTAGCTAGGTAGACATATTATCTATAGAATTCATATAAGGATTTACAGTCGTTCTGCTTTACTTTTTCAATATGTAATAACTTACCTACTGAATTTATAGTAATAATTAAATGTTCTCGTTACGCTCTTCAATGGGTCAGTGCAGTAATGAAGTCCGGCATTAACATTTGCCGTTGCTAACGTGCGCTAGTTTCTCCGCTCCGTATATTTGGTGTACAATTTTTATTCATCATACTATAAATGTTTTCTTTTAATCGTTGGTGTGTGCATGTTAATGCATTAGCTGATCAACTCTCTTTTTCTTTCAGTGGTTTATCTCGCAACAAGTATCCTTTTATATATTTGCAATGAAACAAAACGCTCATTAAAATGGTATTGATGTATTTGTATTGTGTGTGCTTCTGTAAACTGTCAGTTGTGTATAATCTTCTGTGAATTCAGTATAAAGTCTTCTTTCTGAGTCCTCTGCTCAAGACAAATCCTGAAGATGCAGTTTGCAGAAATAACCTTAACCAGGTTTCCCAGGTCCCTCAGTTTGAAGATGTTAAATTTGAAGCTGCCAGTCTCCTCTCAGAGCTTTATTGCCAACAGGTGAGTATTATACACCTTCTACACTATAAAGTTATAAAATGCATTTGTTTATATCACTTGGGTTTCACAGATGTTCCTTTATTGGGAAAAGTAGCAAAAATGAACAAATGGTGAAAGTTAAGATGATGGATCAAAGTATCAGTTAGAAAAACCTGGAACCTCTTATATGTATGTGATTGTTAATATTCTCTAACAGCTTGTGTGCAAAAACTTTACCTAAATAAACCTATATAAAGTACACCAAACCTATTTCGTATTCTTTGAACAGCTTGTTCGAGCATGTCTCTTTTAGCTCTGCCAGATTTCTCGGCATATCTCTGTAACTCTGCAGATGTCAAAAACCAGGGGTTTCAATTAATTTAATTTGATTTAATTAATTTTCTTCAGTCCAAGCTTTTCATGACACATTGGACATGCTCAGTAAACGTTTCAGCACATGTTTGCATTTCGACTTTGTTGTTCTTGTGTCGGAGTCAGTTGATGTGGAGGAACTAGCAGACGATAGATAGGTGGGGAAATTTAGCTATAATTGTTCTAGTGCAGCATTTCAGGATAGTGATAAAATGCCAAAATAGCAGGTACACTTCTTTGTATAAGTTTGGCTTGTAAGCAATATTCATAACATGAATTTGTAAAACATAAGGTGATTGTGGAGCCCATTTGTCAATCAAGTGACCCTGCATGAGGTCACAAACCTTTAGTTTGGGAATTCAGCCCTATTCAGATGGGACTAGTTTTACATGGGGAGGTTGGGTATCATATCATTACATATCATTGGTGTATCTCTGGGATATTAGTCCCATCTGAATTGGACTTGCACTTAACTGGGAGCTGGTATTTAGATATAGATGTAACTCTAGGTAATATGTTCCATTTGAATGGACAGTAAATGTTTCATTATATCCTGTGGATTTTCAAGTATAAAAGCACTCCAGGAAGCGTTCATTTTTGTATCCTGACAAAACCAAAACTAAACCAAGCAGTGGTCAAGCTTAAAATGCAGAACAACAAATTATAGATGAGTTTTCTGTATTTATACACAACCTTCTTCAGAATATTTATGGAGGTGTTTCTGCTCTGTGTTTGATCTGGATGATTAATGCACCTGTATCATTTCAGGATTCTGGTGTAAGTTATTACAAATTGTTAAAAGTTGTCCAAAATATAGATGTGTGGTTTTTTTTTTTCTTTCTTTCTTTGGATCCTTTCCAGAATTTGGTTGATTCTGCTAAGCCTTTACTACGCAAAGCCATCCAGATTTCCCAGCAGACTCCCTATTGGCACTGCAGATTGTTGTTCCAACTAGCAGTAAGTAGATGCAGATATTCCTCTGCATAAGACTCTGTAGAATATTAAAAGAAAAATGACTGCAGAAACACTCTTTTGGAAGTTATTTTATGGTTTGATTTATTATTATTTTTCTGTTTGCAGCAACTGCACACACTAGAGAAGGACTTGGTGTCTGCGTGTGACTTATTGGGTGTAGGTGCTGAATATGCCAGGGTTGTTGGATCAGAATATACCAGGTATGAATAACTATTATATATTGGTTTTAAATAGAGGAGGTTATTGATGTACACAAGAAGTACCTTTTAATAGTTATTTATTGTCCTGATCTTTTCTTCACAGAGCTCTGTTTCTTCTGAGTAAAGGGATGGTGAGTACAATTTTCCCCCACATTTCTTTATAGAATAATACATTACTGCTGATAACTGAAGAGTAGCAGTACTAGGCTTGTCTATACAATTTTAATTGTTGATTATATGATGTGTATGTGGTACTCACACAGTTGCTGCTGATGGAACGTAAGCTACAGGAGGTGCATCCTTTGCTCACGTTGTGTGGGCAGATCGTGGAGAACTGGCAGGGAAACCCCATACAGAAGGAATCCCTCCGGGTCTTTTTCCTGGTGCTGCAGGTCACGCATTACCTGGATGCCGGACAGGTCAGTGTGTCCATGTTTAAGCTGTGTTTCACGGTTTGGCTTGTCGAGATGCTCAACTGGTGAACGTAAATTTCATTGGTAATTTTTTTTTTTTAATGGGGGGGGGGGGGGGGGGGGGGGGTTACTAAATATTTATATACCTTTTTATCAATTGTACTTGAAATATATGACTCTAAGTAAACTCTTGCTTCCCTTAAATGAAAGATTATGTAAAGTTTTATTTTAAATACATGATGTTACCAGGTCTTCTGTGTATTTTATAGTAGTTTATAGCATTCAGTCAATAAAACTTTATTACTTAGATCATTAAATACTTAACCCTTTTTGATCTTTGACCTTGGAACAACTGCTTTATAAATTCTTTATGCTTTTTTTTTTTTTTTTTTCCTTTTTCTTTTTTAAAGTTTTCATTAATAAGTGCATTTTGTTCAGTCATGTGTGATTGTGTGCGTAGGTGAAAAGTGTGAAGCCGTGTTTAAAGCAACTGCAGCAGTGCATCCAGACCATCTCAACACTCCAAGATGATGAGATCTTGCCCAGTAACCCTGCAGACCTCTTCCACTGGCTCCCTAAAGAACATATGTGTGTGCTTGTCTACTTGGTATGTCTCTCCCTCAGATGTGCGCATGCTCACACACTCCTCCAGTCCATAACCTCAGACTATTTTGCACACTCACACAGAGAGATTTTTGGTTAATGCATGTTCAAACATGCATTCCTGCAGTATTTTGTTATGAGTTCCAGCTGAGTTTGTCCTTTCTGTGTAAATAGTCTTCAGAAAGTCATAGTTTAGAGTAATGTTAGTTTGTTACTTCAGCATCCTTTGTTCCAGAAGAATACATTCAGGCCACATGCTGAAAAACTGGGTGTTTTACTTGTAGGAGATGTTTCAGAGTGATTCATTGCTGCATTATTAGTTCTAGTTTTAAGTACCACATTAATTACTGCAGATTCGGCTTAATGTAACAATAATATCTTCAACAATAAAAATAATTTCAAGAGGTATTAATGAAGTGTATAATGTATATCGGTTAGCTATCCTGCCCCCATTTAAGATTTTTAAAAAAAGATCACTATGATTTTATATTGTTCATAGTTTTAACATTGGCCTAAATATGGCTTTTTGACATTTTCTGTTTTTATAACTTGATGCATCATCAAAACTTAGCTTTTACATCATGCTGTCAGACAGTGGCGCTAGACTGAATACTGCTTTACTTTCAAGCTGATATCACACAAGAAAATTTGACTTGAGTCCAGCCAGGGTCAGAAATGTGCATCACTGAGACACACCTGTGTTTAGGCAAACTCTGTCTTTGGGCTTTGAGTACAGATTTATGCAAATCCACTATAGACTCCTCACTGTCTGTAAATGAATTGCTCTCTCTCCCAAATCTTCAATTAAAAGTTTTTTTGTTTGTTGTGTAGGTCACTGTTATGCACTCAATGCAGGCTGGCTACTTGGAGAAGGCACAGAAGTACACAGACAAAGCTCTAATGCAACTAGAGAAACTAAAAAGTGAGTCAGAATGAAACAACACACCAATGCACTGCGATATTTTTATAAATAAATCAACTGGAAAGTGGATCATTCATCACCAGGAATTGATTTATTTTGTTTATTATTCAATATAAGTTACATTTGGTTGCTTTTTGATTGCTCTCCACGGTTAGCAGAGATAGTCTATTATATAATGTCTGACAAAATAACTAAACATTTCTCCTTTCTACTCTTAATATACAATGACGTGTGATATTAATATTAATGTATAATACCCAAATCAAATATCTTAAACCTGTCAATCTTTTTTCCTAGTCTTTATGTGCTTAGTGTTCATCTGTGTAGCGATGGAATCATTAAAAGAATTACCGAATCCTGTTAAGCTAATATAATGCTAGCTAATTAGAACTATTAAGCCACCATGTTAGAATCATGTTATTGCATGTACCTGCTTCTCTGTGAAGGAGCTGCTGCATGTTGGTCATATAATATTTAGGAAAAAAGCCAGTGTGCATCAAAGAAATAGAAAGGCTTTAATAAGCATAATGAGTATTTGAAATAAATATTGAAAATAACTTGGGGGAAATCTTTTTAGGTTTTATTTACTGTCCAGTTTTATTTGCAAACAATACCTAAATGATTAAAACTTTGCTTATCATTGCCAGAAGACTAAATCTAAATCCAGATTGGCTGCTAATTTTTTTTTTAAAATGAAAGGCTGTGGTCACACCCAGGGCTAGACAATGACATGGCATCCAGCTTTTGTAACAGATCTCTTACAAAGGCAGTTATGTGTGAATTGACAATGTCGATTACTAGAGATAAGTAACTAGATTGTGGTTAATGTCTTTCCTTTAAACCCTCATATTCATGCCAAAACCAAGTAAAATATAAAGTTAAATATATATATATATATATATATATATATATATATATATATATATATATATATATATCAGCCTAAACCAGATTAAAAACCTGCTTGAATGTCAGCTCTAACATGTTGCGGATGTGTCCTCAGCCCATACCTGGTTGGTCAGTGTCTCAGATTTGCTATGTCTCATGTTTTATTTTAGTGTTGGACTGCAGTCCCATCCTCTCATCATTCCAAGTCATCCTGCTAGAGCACATCATCATGTGTCGCCTGGTTACAGGCCACAAAGCGACGGCACTGCAGGAGGTCAGCTCACAGCCACATCTGAATTCATGTGCACTTTCATTTTGGTCATTTTGGTGCTAATAAACTTGTGTGATTCAAACAGATCTCTCAGGTGTGCCAGCTGTGCCAGCAATCTCCTCGTCTGTTCTCCAACCATGCTGCTCAGCTCCATACTCTATTAGTGAGTCTACACCTCCCTCACACCACATCAGCCGATTGAAATGACACAGGATTTAAATGATAACTATTTCGGCTGTGCCATCAGTGGGAAGCAGGGGTGCCTACGCATCCTGAACGATTCTGTAACAATTCTCTGTCTCTGCAGGGGCTCTACTGTATTTCTGTGAACTGTATGGACAATGCAGAGGCTCAGTTCACTACAGCCTTGCGGGTAAGCGCTCGGTTTTTCATTCATTGCTGCAGCTACACACAGATGAGCTGAATCATCATACTTGTTCTGCTAAAACTGCACATATAGCAGGTTTTTGCCACATCAGGTACATGATGCGTCGGTCCGATTTTGTAAACATAGCAGTGTGTGTATGCTTTCACCTTTTCTGACAGAAATGTCAGAGACAGAAACAAAGCCCAAAAGCCACTAGTACGTAAGAAGTGACATCGCTAGCTGTGTTCCTAGAACATACCTGATTGACAGTAAATATGATTCAAAACACTAGCGAAGAGCAATACGTCAAGTGGCTCTTTTAATGGAACCATCAGCTTGATTTAATGACAGCGTGTCAACTGAAATTAGGAACTTGTTTGTTGCTCCCTTAGGCAAGGAACAAACCTGTTTTTAGACATTAGAGTGTGAAAGACAAAGCAGAGAAAAAAAAAAGTCTTGGTATGCTGCAGTGAATTAAGATGGCTAGATACCCAGCAATTTCAGGATCTGGAGCACACAAGCGGCTTTGTTGTATTGTTCTTTCTCCTCAATAGTCATTAATACAGAGGCTAACACAAGCTGCAAGTCAGAAACAAGAATTCTAGCTTGCTAACTTTGTTTTACAACTGGATATTAGTTTTTGATAAAAAATAACGTACGCTGTCATGCCAGTAGTGTGTGTGGTGTGGGTTGAAAGGATGACCACTACATAATGTGGGAGCTAGCTGACACACTAACACTTATCTAGTGGATACTTCATAGCTGTTTAAACAGAAATGTCTTCAATTATTGGTTAGTTTATCAGTAAAATGTACTCCATATCAATGCTTTTGTTGCTAGAATTTTAATTCGAAAGTCGTGTTGCTTTTTCAATCATTTTTAAACTTTTATAAATGTAATTATGATGTTCTCTAACATATTAATAATGATTTTTTCTCCTGCGTTTCCTGCTGGATGTCACAGTGAATTTAAGTTTGTTTGAATTGTGCTGCTAGTTTAACTTTCCTCGCTTTCTCCTCAGCTTACTACACACCAAGAGCTGTGGACTTTCATCGTGACCAACCTGGCCAGTGTGTATATTAGAGAGGGCAACCGACACCAAGAGGTTAGCCACCTCATATATTGGTATTATGTATTTATCCCAGGTGTATTAATGAGAGATAACATGTTTTTTCTTTTTCTCTCAACAGCTTTATAGCCTACTAGAGAGGATAAACCCTGACCACAACTTCCCTGTCAGGTAAGAGATGCATGCTTGTACAGTCTAACTGTTTCTGAACTATATGAAAAGTTCATGTACACTAGTTTTGGTTCATGAACCACGATTGCCTGTTTAGTATAACTCTGTCTAAAAACAAAGAATTTAAAGAGTTGTGAAAAACTATCAATGCATAATAACATTGTTACCTCTCAGAATTACAGTTACAGCAACTGACTTTTTGTTGTTGTTGCTGCCAATACTGAACATATTTAAACCCATTTTGTCTCTTTTGCAGTTCTCACTGTCTGCGAGCTGCAGCCTTTTACATTCGTGGACTTCTCTCCTTCTTCCAAGGACGCTACAACGAGGCCAAGTGAGTTTGCTACTGCATGCCTCGTGTACTGCGTCAGTACAGGGAGCTGTTTTACATTTATTTGCATTTCGTTATTTGATGTTTATAGTCTTCATTCTAAGCAAGAGTTGTGTATATACTTATTCATGGTTCCATTTGGGTGTCCGTGCATGTGCAGGCGTTTCCTGCGTGAGACCCTGAAGATGTCAAATGCTGAAGATCTGAATCGACTGACCGCATGCTCGCTTGTTCTGCTCGGACACATATTCTATGTTCTGGGAAACCACAGGGTAAGTGCTGCTCTTACGTTCTCCTCAGCCATGGAAATTAATTATTCACATGTTTACCTTTTTTTGTCAGGATTTATGTATATTGTTTTTTCCTTTCCTGGAATAAAGTGAAAATGACCGGACAAGATCTATAATCACCATATAGAGAAACATGAAATTGGGGGTGGGCGGTGGTCTGTGTGTGTGATATATGTGCTGCCTGTTTTGACCTCCTTCAGGAAAGCAACAATATGGTGGTTCCAGCCATGCAGTTGGCCAGCAAGATTCCCGACATGTCTGTTCAGCTTTGGTCTTCTTCACTGCTTAAAGGTAGACAATTCACACTACAATTAGCATATACAGTTTTTTTAAACACTTGATTGTTAACTCGGTGATAAATCCCATTCACCTAGGCATTATATACAGTAATTATATTTCTCCTTTGTTATATTGTATTTTATTTATGTATATGTATACACACACACTTTTATTTATTTATTTATATATATATATATATATATACACACACTGTTCAGCCATAACATTATGAGCACTGACAGGTGAAATGAATAACACCTGATTATCTCCTCATCATGGCAGTTGATGTGTTAGAAACAGGAAAAATGGGCAAGCGTAAGGATTTGAGCGAGTTTGACAAGGGCCAAATTGTGATGGCTAGACCACTGGATCAGAGCATCTCCAAAACTGCTGCTCTTGTCGGGTGTTCCCGGTTTGCAGTGGTCAGAATCTATCAAAAGTAGTCCAAAGAAGGAACAGTGGTGAACCTGCGACAGGGTCATGGGCGGCCAAGGCTCATTGACGCATGTGGGGAGTGAAGGCTGGCCCATGTGGTCCGATCTAACAGACAGGCTACATTTGCACAAATTGCTAAAAAAGTTAATGCTGGTTCTGATAGAAAACTGTCAGAATACACAGTACATGATGGGTCAGGGCTGTTTTGGCAGCAAAAAGGGGACCAACACTATTAAGCAGGTGGTCATAATGTTATGCCTAGTCTTTTTGTTTTTATATATATATATATATATGTGTGTGTGTGTGTATATGTATATGTATATGTATATATATATAATATAAATAAACATCTGATCCATTTTTGTCTAGCATTTTTAAGTCCGAACAGTACCAAAGATGGTGGTGGTGCTTTAACTCAAGTTTCTCTGTAATTATCCGATGAGTCAGTGGAAAGTGGGACAATTTTTTGGCAAATTTAACATCCCACAAATGTGATCTGATTCCCAAATGTTTTGATTATGAATCACCAGAACATTGATGCGTCCCTGTTTCTCTGTGCTCAGATCTGAACAAGGCCTGCGGGAACACAATAGACGCTCACGAGGCAGCACAAATGCACCAGAACTTCTCCCAGCAGCTCCTACAGGACCATATAGCTGCCTGCAGCCTGCCTGAACACAACCTCATAAGTGTAAGTGCTCCATCACAACAGCAATGCTCAGCAGTGATGGACCAACACAGGTTTTAAGAGGAAAAATTTAATTCACCACAGTTTATATTCACACAGTTTCTATTTACACCATGTGTATGTTTGGTGCCCAAATTTTCCTGTGCTGGTTTTCCACTAAAGCTTAACATGGCTTAAGACCATGCTGTCAGGGTGGCCATGTGTGGCTGATTTTATTTGCACATAAACAATTTCCACTAAAAGCAGAGTGCAGACCATGAATTCTGTATATGATCACAACTGCTTACAAAAGAAGCATGTGATTTTTAAAATTTCACAATGTCTGCCACTTTTCTATACCTTTATTCATTTCAGTAGACACTAGCGTTTTAATACAGTGTTAAAAACCTTGGTGGTCATGAGCTTCTATTGTGTATTGATCAGGATATTTGTAGGGCTAATGCAAGTCTTAAGCAATTGTGTACTTCCCAAACTGTTTCTTCAAATCAGTCACTTTTTTAATGGAGAGCTACTGATGTTTGATTTAGCCTGGGGAAATAAATTTATTTCTATTTTTGCATTTTCAGTGTGGTGGCCTGGAAAAATAAATGGTTCACACTGTAAAATTTTACTATAATAGAAGAAGTTGCTTTCAGCTGCACCCTGTTTGGGGTCCAACTGGTCCGCACAACAACTTGGCAAATGTTTTACGCCGGATGCCCTTCCTGACGCAACCCTCATTTTTCCGGGCTTGGGACCGGCACTGCATCCAGTGGCTGGGGTTGAGGCATTGGCTGGGAATCGAACCCGGGCCTTCCGCATGATAGGCGAGAAACCTACCAAAATTTTACTATAATAATGTTTTTTTAAAAGTCGGTTTAACCATTAAAAAAAAAGAAAAAAAATTCATTTCACTTCCACAGAAAGAAACCTGACAGGTTTTTTTTTTCCAGACCACCAAACATTTCTCTTTTTCTTTCCTTGGATAAAAGAACTGTTGATTTATGATTAATTCAGATCAGGACCAGGCTTCTTGTGTCTGGATAAACAGTCAAGGTTCATGCAAATGCTGTTTATACTTTATTGCAGAAGTTTTGTAGACTCAGGTTGTAGTTTTGGTTCCTCTTTACAAGTTACATGTTGTTTATTTGTGTGTGTGTGTGTGTGTGTGTGTGTGTGTGTGTACACTTGAATGTATTTCAGTGGACAGATGGACCTCCACCAGTGCAGATCCAAGCTCAGAATGGACCCACAACCAGCCTGGCCAGCCTGCTTTGAATATACAACACACTGATATACACACACACACACCCCTTCTCACTCACTGTGAGCACACAAATTGTACATAAAGGTCAGCCTCTGAGCCCTCACATGCACATAGATACATACACACACACACACACACACACACACACACATTAAAACTAAAGGAGACAGGACTC
Source organism: Hemibagrus guttatus (assembly GCA_033459395.1). NCBI lineage: Eukaryota > Metazoa > Chordata > Actinopteri > Siluriformes > Bagridae > Hemibagrus > Hemibagrus guttatus. Next base: position 4,780,284 of record JAUCMX010000022.1, on the reverse strand, counting down.
CACTGCCTTTGTCCTGCAGATTTTATCTTGTAATCTTCAGATTTTAACTTATTCTTATTAAACTTGTATGATGTTGCGGCAATGAGATGTCGGAGACCTTGGGAACAGTTGGGATACGAGTCACAACGGGAGCGTGAATATTTATTTCAATCTTCATGGCAAAAAAAACATAGAAAGGCTCTATAGGGCAAAAGTTTGGAGGCATACAGTCTTATAATTTAGAAATTGTATTTGGACATTCAACAAAAGATGGAAGGTGTCAGTGAAGCCATTTCCTTTCATATCAGTTTAAAACGTAAGTCAAGTTGGCCCGTTTCTCTGTGTATATGTTCATATGTTCACATGTTCACAGACGTCAATATTTTTCATAATTATTAACCTTTGAAACTCCAATGCCTCATCCCTGAACTTAACCAGTGAATGAAACATACTGATGTGTGTGTTGGATTTGCATTGAAACAAGCAGGATTTTCTTTCCAAACAATCAGAAGCCACATCTCGTCCCATCTGACGTTAGACCACTTTTATTTGTGGCGGCTGATGGAACGAAAACCCGTAACCGTAACAAGACTTTGTGCCTAAGATCGAAGACTTCTGGTGCAGATCAGATCAGACTTGGCCTTGACAGATTCAGCCTGAATAGAACGCGCCCCTCATTTTCAGGGGTCGGAACAAACAGGCTCATTATGATATCAAACCCGAGCTTGTGCAGGCAGCTAAGAGTTTAAAGGATACGATTTAAGGAATAATCAGCTAACAAAAAAATTCGTCACTATATTGCATTTCCTGGTACCCAGAGTCAGTGTCTTTAATGCTAAGCCATGTCTCAAAGTATTGTTTCAGCATCAACAAGTTTTGGGTTTTTTTTGTCTTGTTTCATTGTTTATTTTTTTAACTACATCTAAAACATGTAACTAAATGCATAGTAATCCTTTCTTTTTGCAATTTTATGTCTTGTGTGGGGTATTTCAAAAAGTATGTATAGATTTTCTCTATTTTGAGCACTGCAGATATTTTAGCAGTATCAAATTTTTATTACCAGTGGCAGTTTGTTAGTTAAGACCGTTTTGACAAAGCTGTTTAGGAGAATACTGTGCTAGGTCCAGAAACACAAGTTCTTTTTTTTTTTTTTTTTTTTTTTGTCTGCAAACTACTGGCTTTTGGCAAAATCTCTTAAAAGGCCAAAAAAAGCACCAGCATACAGTCGTGAATCATCGACCTTTAAGCTTGGTTTATTTTTCACTGATATTTATTGTTAAACACTTTTAGCTTGCCTCTTGGCATGTTCCACACTTGCTATTAGATTTTATTTGAGATGTGTACATAATTATAAGCAAAAGAGGGCGCTAGATGCGACTACCTATTCTCCATTCACATGAGAATCATAAATAAACCCTCTTTAAGTTGAAGATGATGGTATCCCGATCTGTCTCCCAATAGCAGACTGATTCCAGATCAGCATTCCTTCATCTTTACACAACTCAAGGCTGGTGAAACTGAAGACCTTTTGTAATATTCTAGTAAATATTTCTTAAACAAGACCCCGGATATTTTTTTTTGCGGACAGGATGTCTTTTGTACTGACACGTGACAATGCTTTTCTTTTTCCCTTTTCTCTTCTCCACTGTACAAACCCTGCTGAGACAGCTTTTTTTTTTTTTTTTTTTTTAAAGGTATTTACCCCCTTTTCTGTAGTTTTAACAAATAAATCCATTTATTAAATTTTGTAAAGTTTGAATATTTATATGCCGCATATCCATATTATTATCCTTGTCATTATTTTCATCAGATTTCCAGAACCCTTTGCATAAATGTTACCAAAAGCAGTTACGTCTTTTTGTCTTGTGCTTTGCAAAACTCTTAATTCACACCTAGTCAAGACTCCCGAAGAAAGAGTGTTGAGCAAAAGTTTCATTCACAAAAATGTATGTCTTTGACTGAAATGCATTTAGCTGTTTAACTGTATTTATTAATATTAAATACTTTTTCTTAACTGCTTACTTAATTGGATTTAAAATAGGACATGTAAATAAATGCAAACATTTGATACACTATTCTAAATTAATGACTCAAGATATACTTATTGAGAAGCAGATTTATTAAGAAGGCATCAATAAGAGCTTGTTAAAGATTCTGTGGATTTGAATGTAACTTGCAAGTGTATTACAGACCACAGCTGCTTTTATAAAGTCCACACTTGGTACATGGAGCTACTGTGAAAATAGTTTTAATGTTAACTTTAAGCTGTACTACTACTATGATATTTTCTATGTGTGCTGTATAATTTGAGGTGTATCCTATGAACTTTGCAATGTGATCGCCTACACTTATACCTGTTAAGGCTCAGGATCCAGCGGTGGCTCTTTGGCAATCCTGGGATTTGAACTCTTGATCTTTTGGACACTGTCAAGGGATATTAACTGCTGAGTTAAAGCTATGGTTTAAGATGAAAAGCAGAAAAATATCCACTAATGCAAACAGTAACATCCTACTGTGCTGGAAAGTGACTATTTGATTATCGTACCATGAAATTAGCAGATTAATACGTGTGCGAAATTTACTGAGCTGGTCAGGAATGTGATGAGCCATGATTTTAATGATGTATAATTATATGCAAATGTCTGTAGCTCACACAGTTTCTGGGTGGACTACCAAAAAAAAAAAAAGGAAGAAATTCAAAATATAACTACATTAGTTTGAATCTTGATTGGGGTCACGGTGAATCTGGAGCCTATCTTGGGAACATTGAGTGTACCAGTGAATTGAGCTCCAGTCCATCACAGGGTACTATGTACACACACACACACGTCCACCTACTGGTATGATTTTTGAAAGCCGGGAGGAAACTAAAACGGACTTGGACAGAATGTGCACAAAAACACCACACACAGCACCCCAAGCTCAGGATCTACTGACTATTTCAACCTTTTTTATAGTAGAGGTAGAGGGCATGAAGCCTTTATTATCACCACACATACATTACAGCACAGTGGAATTCTTTTCTTCACATATCCCAGCTGAGGAAGTTGGGGTCAGAGCGCAGGGGCAGCTATGATACAGCACTCCTGGAGCAGAGAGAGTTAAGGGTCTTGCTCAATTGCCCAACAGTGGAGCTTGGTGGTACTGGGGCTTGAACCCCGATCCGCAACCCAGAGCCTTAACCACTTGAGCCACCACTGCCCCTTATACATCACGAAGACATATATTAAACACAATACACCATTTCATTTTTCTTAGCTTTGTCCGAAATGTATACAGTCTACTTTTGCAATCAATTTTGCCATAAATAGGTTATATAATTAGTTTTTGTATGGATTCATATATTGAAGGATTTCACCCGGTCTTTTTTCAGTCTTCATCCGTCCACTACAGGGTGAGTTTGTGTTTACAGGAGACTTAGATTCCTGTTCTTGGCTTGATGGAACATGTACATATGCAGCATTTGGCAGACAAGCTTTATCCATTTATCTCTGAGCAGTTGAGGATTAAGGGCCTTGCTCAAGGGCCAAGCAGTGGCAGCTTGGCAGTGCTGGGATTTGAACTCACAACCTTCCAACATCGTCCAGCAACCACTGAGCTGCCACTTCCTCGTGTGGACATGCTTCTCTGCTCACCACGGTTGTAAAGAGTGGTTATTTTTTTGAGCTACCATAGCCTTTCTGTCAGCTCTCTCGTCAACAAGGAATTTCCACATGCGGAACTGGAGTTTTTCTTTTGTTTGTGCACCATTCTGTATACACTGCTCATTAAAATTCCAGCCGATCATCAGCTTGCCACGGCCCAAGTCACTGAGGTGTATCTTCGTTATTTTATGCGTTGACTTGCGCTGGGGGGCATGGTGGCTTAGTGGTTAGCACGTTTGCCTCACACCTCCAGGGTTGGGTGTTCGATTCCCACCTCCGCCAGGTGTGTGTGGAGTTTGCATGTTCTCCCCGTGCCTCGGGGGTTTGCTCCGGTTTCCTCCCCCAGTCCAAAGACATACATTGTGGGTTGATTGGCATCTCTAAAATTGTCTGTAGTGTGTGATTGTGTGAGTGAATGAGAGTGTGTGTGTGCCCTGCAGTGGGTTGGCACTCCGTCCAGGGTGTATCCTGCCTTGATGCCCAATGACGCCTGAGATAGGCACAGGCTCCCCGTGACCCGAGTATAGTTCAGATAAGCGGTAGACAATGAATGAATGAATTGCACTGCCACAACATGATCAAATAAAATAGGGTGCAGGTATTTCTAATAAAGTGGACATTGTGTATAAATCATTTATAGTGCATTGATTATGATAACGGTGTTATTGTTAGAAGATAGCATTATAATGAAATTTATAAGATGACCCTGTGATCATATTTTCCATATGTACAGATAGATATGCTGAGGTGAAGTGTGTACAAACATGAGGGTGTGACTGCATATTTGTGTGTGCTTCTGTGCCCTGCCCTTGAGGAATGCATAAAAGTCATGATCTCCAGTAATGGTGGAGCTGGGTGTTCGTGTGTGTGTGTGTGTGTGTGTGTGTGTTTGTGTGTTTCTGCAGGGAACCATGCCAACTCTGAGGTCAGCATGCAGGCCTGGTCACATGACTGTCTTTATTTTCTAATCTGCCCAGCAGTGCCTTTGACATTCCTGTGATAAGACGTTAAGTTCAGGGGAACACATCCTGGGCCACAAAAAAAATGACAAGTTTCAGCTGAAATATGAGCTCATACTCTACGTAGTCGTTACTGGAGGGGGAACCTGACGCTAAGTAAGTGATGCTTATTAGGTAGTAGGTGTCAGAGCAGAGCTGAGAGTCATGACTTCCTGCCAGATAGTGAGCCAGGCTGATGAGGACTGGGAGGGCCACTTCCTGCAATGTTACTGTACTTAAATGGGGATTGAAGTCAAGACTGTCATGTTGTTAGTGGAGGCCATTGCTGTTTCCTGTAGAGCTGAAAGACAAAGTGAATGTGTTCCTGTGTCTTGACCTTGACGTGCCACTTTGTGTTTTGGTTTCTGTTTCCATCTCTTAAATGTAGTGTAAACATTATGTTTGATCTAAAAAGAATAGAATGAAGTTGTAGGTTTTCTTCCTAAAAAAATATTTTACAGAAGAGATTTTTAAAAAGTGATGCTAAATATGACATATTGATTTTGAATCAACTTTGAATGATTACAGCCATGTTTGTTGTCTTCTGGAATTAAATAAAAAAATGTTGTACATCCAATTAGGAATGATGAGATCTAGTGTCTTTGTATGATACTCCCCTGATGCTTATTTATGATTTAATGATAATGGTGCTTAAGCAACGTTTGAGCTGTAATGACCAAAAATGCACCCTGTGGATTTTCTTTAATCTAATTAAATCAAGTATTGCTGTTCTAAGCACATCTTATATAACCTTAATAGGTCAGTATGTGCTATCCCAAGTGACAGGAGGGTGCCACATTGTCTTAGTTAATCAATAAATCTATTGCACTGAATCTGAGTTTGTGGTCGCTTCTTTGTCCCTCATTGTCCACAGCAGATTTGTGTTCTTTGACATGCATCCTGTATTTTTTTTTTTTTAAGTTAAGGTGTAATGTACACTCTAAAGCAAGGTTTATTCGACGGATACAACCTTTGGTTTATATCTGGCAGTTTTAAATTCTACATCAGTGCACACACCCATCAGGAAATGATTGGTTAAAAAATGATGATGAGATCAACGCTGTATATACACGTCTGTGGGTGTGTATTTGTGTTTATCAGGTCTAAGTCACAGGAGGATTACAGCATCCACACCAATCCATCCACCCCCACCTTTCCTTCCACTGACAAACACACACACACAACGATCTCTATTTGGCGCTGTTGGATCATAGACGTAGCATAGCACTTATTATTCATCTCACTTGCATAAATTAACATCTGCAGCGCTTTATACAGGAATAACACCACTTCCTTTGACTGCTTTGTCTAATGCTCTGATAACTAGAATATTATGTTGAAGTCCAAGATAAGTGCACACACTCTGTTATTACTGTGTGTGTGTAGACACACTCATTCTAAGCACACTGTAATAACACAGAGAGTTAAGGACTCATAATGCACCTTGTAGATTTATATTTTATATTATAAGATTAAAATTAGACGGCACTCTCATGACACAACACTGAGCCTATAGTGGACCCTACAGTATTGAGGCAAAGCTAATAAACCATATATCACAGAACACTAAAATACACTGCACGTCAAATAAAATGATAAAGAAGATCCAATATCTTTACATGATACTATAATGAGTGGGCTGTTGTTATTATTAGAAAGCCATGTATGTGCTCACACTCATGTTTTATTAAGGGATGCCATTTTGCAGCTAACCTGTGAGCATTAAGGACCCATAATGCACTTTGTAGTTTTATATATTTATATATTATGTATTATGATGCAGAAAATAATTTGACAGCTGGTAGCTGCTTCACAGCTCCAGGGCACCAGGTTCTATCCTGTCCAGGTGGAGTCCTTCAACCTGTTCTCTTCATGTCCATGTGGGTTTCTTCTGCGTTAAACAGTTTCCTCCTAACTCTCAAAACCATACCAGTAGGTAGATCGGCTGAGAAAAAAAAAAAGAAGCTCCTATTAGGGAATGAGGGTGTGTGGTGTCCGATGTTGCAATGGTCCCAATTAGGGTGCGTTCCAGTGTCCCGCCCAGTGTTCCTGGGACAGACTCCTGAAGTACCACGATCCTGACCAGGATCAAGATGAGAATAATATTCTATGCATCTATAGTGTACTAGGGATCTCACCTGTCTGTCTCTGTGTGTGTGTGTGTGTGTGTGTGTGTGTGTGTGTGTGAGTGTGTGTGTGTGTGTGTTATAAGGGGTATGTGGGGAATTGACTGGGAGTGGGGAGGGAGAGTTGTTCGGATCTTTTGCCCTCCTTGTTACTGGTCATGGTCGGTGATAATGGTCTTGTGTGTACTTGGTTGCTCCTGGCGTGCACAAGCGCGCATGCGCACTGCGGTCACGCCGCGGTGTGTGTGTGTGTGTGTGTGTGTGTGTGAGAGAGAGAGAGAGAGAGAGAGAACGTGTGTGTGTGTGTCTGTATGAGTGTGTATAAGGCGCATTATTTGGCAGCTGAGGCGGCGGAGCGGGGAGGGCTGAGCTCAGGGTATCCCCGCGATTCTTGTTTTTTTTCCTTTCACGCTGAATTATCGGAGTTAATTGTCACTCAAAAGCTAAAGGAAGGACCTGTGATAACCGAATAAGCACCACTCGGAGTCGGTAAGTGAGATAAAAAACGGTGTGTGAAGTTTTTGGGGGAGTGGGAGGGGGGTGTATCGGTTAGAATCCGTTTTCTATGTACTTATAGAAAGCTCGTCTTCCTCTCCACCTCCACCACCACCACCTCCATCTCCTCCTCCTCCTCCTCCTCCATCGCGACAAAGTAGACGATGCACTTTTATTTCCGCAGCGCCCATTAACGAGCACTGAGTGACAACAAGAGGTTCATACGGCACCCCGAGAACTGTTCTAACATTTCATTGTGATTTATTGAAGTTCTGGTGGCTCTGGGGCAGCGCTTTTCCCCACTCAGTTTTGGTGTTTGGTTTCATAATCTCCATGCTGTGAAGCGCCGTGTCTGGGTGGATAAACGTCGAGTTATCTGTCCGAGTTGGACATTTTTTTTTGTTCATCCCTTTTGGTCAGTTCGCGGTACAGTACATTAATACAGTGACTCACAAATCAAGTGGGCGCCCTGATAGCTCTCGGGAGGACGTAGTTATCCTGGAAATGGAGGATATTTTGCTTGTTCAAGTCTTGAAAGTTTAAATTTTGCGCTGCTTCCCCCCCTCTCCTAAACGCGAGGTAGGTAACGCTAGCAAGTTTAGCCTGCTAACGTTTCAGCCCTTGATTGGCTTGAACCGTGATGGCGAGTGGCAGCTTGCTGTTGTTATCATTATTTAAAAAACAAAACAAAAAAAAAACCGGAAAAGTTTTCTGCATGTTAATGAATTGAAGTTTGAGAATATGATATGTCTATTGTTTCTGTTGTAACGTGAACATTAAAATGTAGTATTTATCACAGTTGATGATCTTAAACATTAGTTCGTCAGGTAAGTTAGCTTGCTTTTTTTTTTTTGTTTGCTAATAATAATTTGTCATTATGACCGGGCTTGTTGTCAGGATTTGTCCTATTTTTGTGTAACATTTCCGTCATCCGGTCTGACACACTGCTTTTTGCCGGTGTGTGGATAAACACGCGGTGTTATTTTGTAAAGGAACAGTTTATATTTATGTTTAATGTTTAATGTTTTCTTTAATGTTGAATGGTGAATAAAAAGGGGGGGGGGTGATAATGGTGGACGTTGTGTCTTAGGTTTTTTTTAGTATCCCCAGTCGTGGCACTTAACCCGACAAGGCTGCCAGTTTTTCTGCTGTTATCACAATAAAAGTCCCTTGGCTGTAATCTTCTTCCTCTTCATCCTCATCCTCATCATCCTCTTAAAGCTACACGTGCAGATTAGAGTGGCGCACGCACCGATACCGCGATACAGCTCGCAATGTAATGTGTTTATTAACATTTTATTAGTGATTTGTTTATTGCTTTTGGTGAAACGTTTGCTCATTTATACTTTAATAAAGTGACGTCTAAACTTCTGGACGTCATAGACAAGCGTCTAGGCTGCTCTTTCAGACCAGACGATACGATCCAGTTAAACGAAAGTATCGATATAAAGATTCGATATGCTTCAATTCACTACTGAGCCGATTCGAACCGATTCTGATACGATTCATTTCTTTTATCTTTTAAATTTTCCAACAGAGGAAAGTCTTTGTGCGTTCTGGTGTCTCTGTGTAACATAAGCTTTTTTTTTGTGCCACTATAACATAAGTGAAAACAGGAACTATCTTGTATCGTGTGCATTTATGGCAGTGTTGAATGTTTTGCATATAGAAGGGCTTTTCCCTTGATGTGTTATGGGGTTTCTCTCTCTCTCTCTCTCTCTCTCTCTCTCTGTTTCAAAACACAGAGTATACATCAATTGTTGTGTAACAGCAGTATCAATTTTTAACCACATTCCATGTTGACTTGAATGTTGAACTGATTCATGTTGTTTTTTCCCCTTCAATCCCCTACAAGTTTGAAGTCTGACTGCTGTGTTGTATGATAATGTAAAGATCATCTCAGACTTGGCCGCTCACGTCACGTATCATTTTCAGTTTCTTTAAAGCAAAATATATTTGGCGTATCAAAAAAAAAAAAGGGTTCGAATTCGGCAGGCCTTGACCTGACCTTTTGGTGTATTGACCAGTGCATTCAGAAGTGATTGGTTTGAAGATTTTGCTCTATGCTACGCAGTACAAGTAAACTGTGTCACTTTTCTAAGCTTTCTGTCGATCTCTTTCTCTTACCAACGGTCACTAGAGACACAATTGAGATCCACTACTCCAAACAGCCGGAGTTAATGAGTCAGTCTGTTTAAGACTGGTGGAATAAAGTTGCAGGGGGCACTGACTTTGACAGTCTTTATCACTCTATTTTTATAACTTGAGCATGGTAATGTTGGTGCCTGTAGGTGTATCAAATGTTTTCCTGTGTCTTACTTGTATAAATATGTTTAATAGGTGTTCCTCCGATGAAGATGACGACTTGTCTGTCTGCGCAGTGTTCAGTAGTCCTGATGCTCACCTGACTGCAAACGGACGAGAACCGTAAAGCAGCCCCATGGTGGCGTCACATGATGGTGTTATCTGGTGTCTCACTGAACATGTGAGCATGAAGTCAATAAGAGGATGTTTGGTCAGTTACATTGGTAGGCTTTAGGTAAAAATGTGTGGTTTTGATCATTTTTGACACATAACATGTATATCATATAGCATATTGCATATTTAAAATTAATAGAGTTAACGTTGATTAAGGGACATGTCTGGGTTTTTTTTTTTTTGTCTAATTATGAAATGATCAATGTCCACCTGAACAGTGATATATATTTGTGCTTCTTTTGTAAGCCATTATGTCACATGGCTGCTATGATAAGATGTTAACCACAGGGGGTCCATCTGTTAGGCCCTTATAGGTGTCTGAAAAGTGCCTGTGGAAAAAAAACCCTCAGCAGCACATCTTTTCAGTCTGGGCTGTTCTTTTGTCTCAACGCTTGAAGCTGATAGCTCATCATCAGTTGGTGTCAAAACAAACTCGGTAGTCGAACAAAGACCTCATGGACTTTTCAGTAATGCAAAACTACTGATCTAGAGATGGAGTGCATCGTTATTCATGATACTAAACCTTAGCATTAAGACTTTGCTCTTATACAGCTCTCCTAAATGTATTTGGTCCACAGTGCTTGGCATGTCCTTGGAATAAAAGTCTCCTCTGAAGTATAAGTGACATTGTAATATGGGTTTCAGAAGAAGAAATGCTTGATGGATCTCTAGCACCTGTTTCTTTTTTTTTTTTACATGTTTTTGATCAACCTGAGATCCTGAGTGTCAGAGAAGTTTCAGACAGTAGCTGATGGGAATTGGGTGTGATGGAGTTAGGCTTATTTGTTGTTTGTAGTTAAGGAGTCACGATGCCTGGGTGTTGCTAAGCAGCCCCGGATAACAGAGCTGTTTCAAACAGAGAGACATCTTCCTGTGTCCTCATCTTCATCCTGAGGTGGATGTAGATCAAACCCTGGAAGCTTTTTTTTTCACAATGGAGTCTTTCACCTAAATGCTTTTTGTGAAACAACAGCTTGTGAAACAAAGAAATATTGTAATTTGCTTTTGGCTTGCAGGCTGTACTGAATGCTATAGTAATGTCAGGTTGCATATAGTTAGCACTTTGTAATTTGGCACTTAGCAGAGGTCTGAGAGTACCATTCTCTGTAGGTGCCAGTCTTTCAAGTTTAATCACTGAGGTTTTTCTTGGTGTCAAAGGTGAAGCCAATGAGCGTACTTGCAGGAAACAGTTCAAGCGTCAAGAGTGAGTCCTAGCACTGCTCAACTTTGTATATCTGAAATCTGATTTTTATCTCCCTTATTCGATTGCTGTCCAGTTCCCAGTCATCAGCCAGCCGTCCCCCGTCATCTGTCAGCTTCAGAATGGGGAACGGGGGAGGTTTGAATACTAGCATGTAGTTCCTCTGAGACTCGTGAACTCTGATATATGAACTTAGCCAGTGGTAACCTTTAGAGCTGATGCTCATGCTGCATCACACTCGTAGGAAAACGCTCGCTACCCTCTTCGGCATTCATCAGCTCCACACCAACGATTGGTATGTGTTGCTGTGATCGACAGAGGTGAGAGTATGCCACCCCTCCCACCCTGGCCAGTTTTGCTCTCTGTGGATGGCTGTGGCATTGTCAGGAATCAAGCACACAATCTCTTGATGATAGGGTGAGCTCAGAAGCTGATTGGATTGTAGTTTAGAGCAGAGTTGTTCCTTTACATCAGGGATTGTCAACTGATGCACCATTGAGCTGATTGATGTAGAGAAAATATATATTGTAGTTAAGTGAAATCTAGTTTGGGTACCATCATGGTGTAGCAGATCTGTCAATTATGTGAAATGTGGTAACAGGAAATGCCATTATGAAACAACCCATAACCACTATATATGGTCTGACTTACAGCTGTGAACTAATCACTAATGTTTAAGTATTAAAGGTTCACCTTAATTGTCTAGCAAACCACTGGACCTTTTATAAATTTAAGTTGAGCAGTCTGGATCTTTGATGTATGAAAAGCTGTAGCTTTAATGTCAGTGTAGTCGTTTATCGAGTCCATACTGACATAGATTTGTCCCAAGCGAGGTAATAATTTTGCTTTATCTGGATTCTGGCATGTTCACTGTGGAGTGTCAGTATTTGTCATTTGGATTTGAATCATTTAAAGGCATTTTGAGCTCCGAGATTTGCTGCTGGTCAGGAGCACAAAGCTCAGCGATGAAGTAATGGCTGACGTCTATTGTGCAACCCTTTTTTTTTTTTTTTCTCCTTCCTGTGTCTGAGCTTTTGTATAATATCAGTTTAGTCTTCGTCCTCACTTGTCATTCTGATATGTTATTCACCTGATGTGATTTTGCAATCCTTTAGAAATTGCAAAATCCTTAAAAAGAGTGAGTTGTCTATTCTAGTCAAATCTCTAGGGCCATGTAGAAAGGATTTAATGATAATGTAGTAAATGGTGATATTGTTTACATGTCAACTAAACATTTTGTCTTAGATTCTTTCATGGTGACACTGCAGTTATACTTGTGTGTCATTACTGTCTTTTTGTTGTTGATTAGAGGTTTGGGATGTGTATGTGGTGGTGTGATAACATAAAGGTGTGAGCTGCATTTCTACAGTGGAAAAAGTTCAGCATTCAGGTTATGTGTTTTGTGGTGTTGCTGTTCTAAGACAAAATAGAAAAGAGCAAAAATGTGCTTTTCTAGGAGTGAAACTCTTAAGCTGGATTTGGTTCAAAATGATAAAACTATGATATGGATTTTACTATTGCTGCAAGTTTGTCAAGTCTTACACAGTTAGTTTAAATGGAACGTCCTTCCTGAGCACAGTGCCTAGGGCATCAAGCATATGGAAATAAACACCAATACCAAGAATCCCACAACGGCAGCGTGTCCTTGTCTCATTGGCAGACTTTTTCCTTGCGTTATAGGCGAAAGCTTGGTCTTTGTCTGCTATGAGACCTTCATGTCGAACCTGAAGCATGGATTTACTGTGGTCTCTGAGTCCATTCAGTGACAGAACATTAGGTTATGAGCGATCTGCATCATAATCCTTTCATAAAGTAGAAGAAAAGAAGTGCACGTGTGAGTGTGTGTCTGTGTATATTATGTATGTGTGTGCGCATGTGTGTGCGCATTATTTATATATATATATATATATATATATACATATACATATACATATACATATATATATATATATATATATATATATATATATATATATATAAAATATTAGTGTGTGTGTGTGTATGCGCATACGTGTGTATGTTTTTCTCCCTCCTGCCTCAAAATCCACAACATAAACATGTATGCATGCATCTGCAAGTTAAAACCCTGCAGGAGAGGTCATTACATCACTCGCTAAAAATAACTGACGGGGAAAAGCCTTTCTCTGGCCTGACAGGGGCATGTGCACCAGAGAAGGAGAGAAAACAGATAGGCCTATGAGGCAAGATATTTTCAGGAATGCGAGAGATTTATGTGTATGCCTAATTTTTTCAAAGCACGTAGACACCAGTCTGACAACAAATGTCTCAAGGTTTGAAGATCCAAAGTGGGGCCATTTTCCTCCCTACGTAGCGTATGAAGCAAAGTGATTTTATTATTCATCATTTGCATACAGCTAACTAACTAGCTAAGCTGTCTCATCATCGTACAACACAAGTAAATTTAGTGTGTGTGTAGGGGGGCAGGGTGATATCTCATTAAATAACACAGAAGAGGAAGTCAGAGGTGAATAGAATTTGATTAAGATAGCTAGCTAGTTTTATTTTGAATCATCTCCACTCCACTATCATTCTTTTCACCTGTAATCTTTAATCGCAACTTGGGATTGGTTTGTTTGGGGTTTCCAGTGATTGACATGTTCGTAAACTTCATGCTGAATTGTAGTAATGCTGTGTTAATGGAAATAAACATAACTACACAAAATTGTCATTTCTGTCTAAAGCCTGAGAGAGGAATATAGTACTGCTACTACTACAGAGCTATACAAATACAACCTGATGAATAACACAGTACACCGTGGCTCACATCCAGATCTGAAGGGCTGGCGTCCAGCAAGGACTGGTCTAACATACCTACTGAACCTGCTAAGCCGAATCAGCTATGCTCAAGAAGGGAAATCGTTTAAACCGCATCAAAGCATAAGAGCGTCGTTTGCACTTCAAAATAATTATGATCTTAAGTCTATCCTGCTAAATTCCTCCACACATATTAGGTGTCTGCCTACCTTACACAAAGCTGTTATAAAACAACTCGCAGCTCTTCCTTGATCTGTGCCAATATGTGAGGAAAAATCCGCCTTGTTTGGTAGGCAGTATTAGTGTAGACCAGAATCATGCTGAACACAAGCTCTGCCAGAGCAGCAGTCCTGACCACCCAGCTCTCCATCAGCTGAACCTGTGCCACAAGCTTTACTTTATATATTTACTTAGCTGAGAAGCTCTTTCGTACTATGGAATGCATGTTAGGTGTACTTTTAGGACTTTCTTAAACACTGCTAGGCCAAAATCATTTTGCAACCACCAGGTTGCCTTTTTTTTCTTGTAGCTGTTGTAATACATGCTTATACATATGATGTGATGCAATGATTTTTGAGATATTGCTGACTTCTTGAAATTTAACATGAAATCAATTAGTCAGGTTAAATATAGGTACTAGGGTGGACATATGAGTAACCTGGGACGAGCAGATTCTTTGTCTGGGCTATTAGACAAGTAGGTTAAACATATCCCAATAAAAATAAAGGCTCTAGTCAGACTTTTTCATGTGATGTGATGACAGAACATCACATCTCAGAGCTGTAATGTTGGCCAGCTGTTAGACTTTTTGTTGAGGTACAAACATTGACTGAGATTACACCTGCCCAGTGGACTAGCCAATGAATGAGATTTGTTTGTCCCTGATGTATTAATTCATCTATTACAACTTGTATTACAGTTGGACTACAGTATTAAGTCCATTAACTCTACACAGTTTTGGAGCTTGTATTTATTCTGTTATAACCTTCTCTATAAAGTTAGCAGTGAGCCCAGAGTTCTTATTAGTTTTGTGATGTATCTTTTGGTTGAAGAAATACGCCATTTGAAATTGGAGCATTTGTGTGGCCACCTGCATCAAACACTTTCCTTTAACTCCACAGCTATATTTGAGTTTTCTAGTTTAATGTTACTTGTTAGTTCTAATAATCTCAGTATGTCTTGATTTTGGAAGGCGGTCTTGATCATCTGCTTGACTCTAAGCTGAGTTAATGCTGTTATCTTTCATGGTTCACAAAGCAAGGTTTTCTCCATGTATGCCGTAAAGCCCAGCATTAATCACCTATTACAGCAACAAAATCCCCATATTGCAAAAGACTGCAGCGTTTCTGAACGTTTGCCACTTACACAAAGAAACCAAACTACATCTCCCAGGCCTTTTGTAAGAATCGACGTTTCCAAAGAACCGAAAGCCGCGTGAATGTGTGTATATACTTATTATTATTATTATTATTATTATTATTATTATTAATAACAGTGGCTCATTTATGGGCATTTATTTACTCTGCTGCCATTTTTGGCCCCGCCTGTGGTTTTAGACAGAAGAGTCACTGCAAATCAATAGTGCAGTTCTTCAGACTGATACTCTTTATCCTCATTTCAATCCCACGCTCAATGGTCCCTTCTAGGATGACCCCGCCCTATTCACAGGGCACGAGGGCTCAATGAAAATGATGTAAACCGTATACAATGCCCTTCATACTCCCCAGAGCTCATACCAGTTAAACATTTAATGGGAGAATTTGGAGTGATGGTTAGACAGCACTTGATCACCACCATCAAAACAACAATTAAAGGAATCATTCGGAAGAACAGTGTTCATCGCTCCAGGACGGGTCCGAAGACTTGTGGAAAAATAGTTCGAGTTTCCCATGACTGAATCACTTGCTTCCGTTGGTTTCACATTTTGACGATTTTCAAGTACAACAAATTGCTTGGTCAGGAGTTTAGTGGTGTCTGATTTAGTGGACACTGCGTATTGGTTCTAACAAAGATTGTTTTAACCACTGGAGTTTATTTTGATTAAAGTAAATATAGACTTGTCGAACTATAAACCTTGTCAATAGCCTTGCAGAAGTCATTTGTTGCTCTGATGTTCTACACCTTCATGGAGCTATTACCAGTTTTTATAGACTCATTGTACTACTCTATGGGGAAGTGTAATTAAAATTAATTTGAGCAGTTGATTCATACTGATTTAACATGCTCTAGAGTAAAACAAAAAGCACATTTTGTTCCAAAGAGAGAGGTGCTCTATATTTTCTAGTATTGGAGAATACCTCCACTTGCATTTATTTAATTGTTTTTTTGCATCAGTAATGAAGTTAGAAAAATAAACAACTCCTACACCTAATTTAGACCATTGCTGTCCTGACCAGGCAGTTACTAAGGATGAGTGAATGTTGGTAAATCACCAAGTAACTTGCAATCATGTTGATAAAGGATCTTTTGTCTTGTAGGTTTCATGTCTGTTTCAGAGAGCTGGTTTAGAGTAGAGGTGTGCATCAAGACTGGGATCTCGTACAATATAACAAAAATTCACATAAGAACAAATGGTCCATTACAAATGATATATTTATATTTGGTTACATTCCTAATTTGTACATAAACAGCTTGGACCCGTCATTAGTGTGTCTCTTTTAAATACATCAGAGGAAATTTCACAGTAGGCCACAAAATAATTAGCATATTGTGCTTATTACTGCGCAGCTCTGCTGTCCATGTGGCAGGACACTGCATGTTTCTGAGTGAATCAGGACTACAGCAGCTCAAACACTGTAAGTAGCAGCCTAGCAATGTTAGCACCAGAGGGCATCACTGCCTTGAATAAAAAATGTGTTTCAGGGTCTGTACAAGTAGATTTGAGATGGATTTTTACTTGCTCTTTCTGGGTTTATTATTTTTCTTCTTAAGTGCAAGTGTTAACTCGTTTTTTCCTCTTCACCAGGGTTATGTTTGGCTGCGTATTTGCCAAAGCAATTAGTCTGGATTTTCTGGTGATCATGAATGTTTTACAGCACTGTATACTCATGTGCTGCCAACTTAATTGGGTGTATTAAGCTCAGAAATGTGTGCATGCATGTCTTCACGGCAGAGAAAATGTGGAGCACAGCATGGAGATTGTAACTACGTGTTGACACCATGCTGTCTTCTCAGCGCTCAGTGGCTGTTTTGTATTTTAGAGGATCGTGAACCACCAATGAGACAATGGTTATCACTTGGGATATTTATGTCCTGCTGCATTTTGTGTGGTTGGAGCGTTTTAAATAGTAACCAAAGTAAATCTAATATTCAGTGTTAAGCAAATATATAGCCACTTTTTTTTATTAGCTGTTGTAGATTATTATGTTTAGATCACTTTAAAAAAAAAAAAAAAAAAAAGTATAAACTAGTCTTTTGTATGGACACTTGTTTTGCGTGTGTATGGAAGGATGTGCCTTGTTTGAGAAGTCACATATATGTACGCTGCCCCAGGGGGACGTGAAACCTGATCCGTCGCTGCCATTTTAGCCTTAACTGACACTCTAACCCACACTGCAACGTGTGGACTCGTTCCTCTGTCCACCATCTGACTCTGAGCTTTTTGGCCCTCCGTAAAGCCGGCTGTAACCGCTGGGCCGAGGTCAGCCGATCTAAACCAAACCTGATTGTTCTGTCATATCCCTTGACCTCTGCAATCAGATCTGAGAACAGCCTGATCCCTTCAGCTGTCTGTTATGGCTTTGTGCGGGATGATGACTCACTTGTTTACCATTTCCTTGTCCCCAGAAAGGAATGCTTAGGCGAG
The DNA here is from genome assembly GCA_033459395.1 of Hemibagrus guttatus. Taxonomy (NCBI): domain Eukaryota; kingdom Metazoa; phylum Chordata; class Actinopteri; order Siluriformes; family Bagridae; genus Hemibagrus; species Hemibagrus guttatus. The sequence goes on along the minus strand of JAUCMX010000022.1, from coordinate 4,762,783 downwards.
TTCTGTGAAGGAACAGTAGCCTACAGAGAATGAACCAGTCCTTGTTCTAATTGACCATTCTTTCCTCCACGATCTGCACCCTTAGTCTGTTTCGTTGTGTCCGAAGTGGGGAAAAAAAAGTGCCAGTTGCTAATGGCCTGAATGGTTTGGGTTGGTTTTTTTTTTTTTTGGGAGAATCATGCCAGGGATTTGCCTTTGCCCCATTTATTACAAGATTTCAAGTTCAAAGTCCAGTTTATTTTAAGTCATATTATCCTAATGCTAAAACAGAAGGCTTATTCACACCAAAGGAGATGTGCGTGGTGAATCTGACGCATGTTGCATTAAGAATATCAAACACTTCGTGTCCAGATATTTAGAACAGTCACAGTTCTGGGTCACATCTCTGGATCATAACTCACACAACTATGCTCCTATTAGAAGGAAGTCTTATAGGTAAATAGGTAAATCTTTGCCTCATTTAACAGTGCATATGTCTGATAAGAACGTCTGCACGTAGTGGGCAGGGCCAAGAAATCCCGTTTGAGCATGTAAACTAACATTGCTGATCAAAGCCAGGAATTATAACTGAAACTCTTAAGTAGTTAACTGTATCAGTGCTATGGGAAGGTCAGACACCTCGTGATATGATGCGTAACAGAGACGATAAGCTAAAAATGTTTTTTTTTTTTTTCGAAGAAGCCTTCATGAATCCTCCCGTGCCTGCTCTCTGATAGTAATAAAAGCCAAATATTAACACAATGTTTACTTATTATGTGTAGTGTTGGGAAAATTTAATTTATTTGCTTGCACGTTTGTCAAAGTCAGAATGAGAGCAACAGAATGACATGATGAGATTAGTGTATGTAAGAAGTGCAGTGATCCAAATATCTGTATGTAATATCTGTGTTCAGATTTGAGCCCATAGTGGGCGTTGTTTAAACCAGAAGTTTTTGTAAACTAAATATGAGCCCTACTAATGTTCCCTTTAGGGGGAAAAAAACAGAAGTAGAAAATGGCAGCAGTACCAGCATGCTGTGTGCATTCTGGCAGTTCCTCAACCTCACCTGCATCTCTTCACTCTCAGTTTAGTTGGTCCTGTTTCCCAAAATAAAAAATGCATCTACTAGCTTAATTTAAACCACAAAGATCCTGACCAGGCAGTTACTAAAGATGCTATAAATGCATCAGGCAGTGCCACATGTGCATGTTAAGGAATAGGGTATTTCTTTCTCCTACAAACTTCATATCTGAATGCTTGCTCATGTTCTTATCAAAGTCCTGCTTCCGTGAGCCATGAGATCCAATCCTAATATGTAGTCTCTCTATTTAAAAAAAAAAGCAACTTTTCAGCATTTGTATCCGTTTTATTCAGTTTTGTACATATAGACGAAAATATATGTACTATATATATATATATATATATATATATATATATATATATATATATATATATATATATATATATATATATATATATATATATATTATGATTAAAACAAACCGGTGAATCCATGTGTCACTGTTAAACACTGGCCTGCATTAATTTAGCTCATATTTCCTAGCTTTTCTTCCATCCTACCTTTCCTGCAATAAAAAACAAACTCACCAAAATAAAACCCCTTATGGGTTAATGTACTCAATTGCATATTGCAGCTTTGTGATATCATCGTTGCAAAGGTCAAAACCACTGTAAGCGCTAACAGCCATAAAAGGGGCACTGAAGTGGTCAGCCGTCCATGTTGGAGCAATTGTACCCCCGATGAAGTCCATATGAGCCGAACGCACATATCCGCTGGGACTCGAGAGCGCTGACCTTAGCTACATGCTATATAAGCAGATCAGAGGCAGAAACAACATGTCTATTGTAAGGCACTCGAAGTGGAAGCAGGGAACTAGCGTTTGCTGATCTGAAAACAGTTCTACAGTCTTGTGGTAGTGATTTTAAGAGATCCAGTCACTTTCATTTCAGGTTTGTTCAGATTCCCAGCTTTAAAAAAAAGATATGACTTTCTTTAAGTTTATTTGGAATAGTTTTTGATTTATCCAGTGTGCCTTTTACAAAAAATGAATAAACTACAAAAGGAATAATGAACTTTCTCTTCCCCTTTACCAGAGTATCTGACCCCTGAATAGATTAAAGGAAAATGTCCATGCTGTGGACTACATATGAATTGAGTGGATTTTTTTTTTCTCCTCCATGCCTTGCGTATTTGTTTATTAACTTTGTTTGCTGTTATAAATTTTGTGTAGTAGAGAATAAATTTTTTCCCCCCTCTTTGTTCCGTCTTATTAAATAAAACCACTACAGTGTAACTGCACTGTATATCACAGGAAGCATGCTGAGGTTATAAAGCAGACTTCAGTGCAAGTCGTCCCCTAACAGGCTTGCTGTAAGCACCTCTTTCTCGGTTGTATATGATAGTGTGTGTGTGTGTGAGGGAGAGAGACAGTGTTGTGTCTGTGAAGATGCACATTTGACCCCATTTACACACTCATAAGATAGCGATACGTTTAGGCAGAAGAAAAGCATCCTAAATAACAGTTTGAGTCCCAGTAATGACGGCATCTTAAATAATATGCTTCATGATTGGCGCTGTCGCTTTAAGAATCACTAGTAACAACAGTAACAGTCTTCTTCAACTCTTCCTCATCCCCTCCCCTCCACCTCCACCCCTTTCTTTAGAGGACTTGTGTTTTGGAATGCCATGTGGCGTCTCCTTCGGGCGTAACCATCCGTTGTGTGTGTGTGTGTGTGTGAGAGAGAGAGCGCGAAAGAAACTGTCTTTGTCTGGGTTATGTGGCTGCTTGCTGTTGCTCACAAAGGGTTAAAACCTGCCTCACTCTCACTCTCACTCTCACTGTCTCTCTCTCTCTCTCTCTCTCTCTCTCTCTCTCTCTCTCTCTCTCTCTCTCTCTCTCTCTCTCTCTCTCTCTCTCTCTCTCTCTCTCTCTCACACACACACACATGCACACACATGCACGCACACACACTTACCGGTTTAAACCGGTTCTCAGGAAAGTGCTTTGTGTGGCCCACTGAATTCTGGGAAGGGTCATGTGTAGCTCAGTGATGTCACAGAGAGAACTTAAGTCAGCTTTCCTTTATCAGCTGTTTGTGTGTGTGTGTCTGTGATCAGAGATCATAGCTACAGTGTTGTGTGATACCTTTTTTAAATCCAGAAAGGCCTATTGCAGAACCTTTCTTCAGGAAAGCCTTAATATATGTGTGTGTGTGTGTGCACGGATGTGTGCACACCAAGGAAAGGGTTAATATTATGTTTAGCCCTTTCTTTTTAAGCTAACGCTTCCTGTTATGCACCAGCGAGTAGATGAGGCTCTGTTTTTCCGGCTCCATTACTGTGCACACCTCACCCTCGACCAAGAGGAGACGGCATCTCGGCGTCTGCCTCGTGTCCTTCATTCCAGTCACATAGATCTGTCTGTCTTTGGACAAGGAAAATGAAACGGATGAACCTGGCTTAGTAGGATCACCCTCTGCAGCAAAAGCTTTACAATCAGGGTTTTTCCTCCGTAGAGAACTCAAAGGTCACCTTCTTTGTCGATTTGCATGTGCCCTTGATTTTGGCACTCATCAACCGTAAACATCGGCCATTGTTTGATGGGTGAAATTGTTTGTCCTTTTACTTCAGGTGACATGTTCACAGACTTGTCTTCTGGTCTGCAACTTCAGAAGTTTTCTTTCTAAATCTTAAATTGCATTATAGCCCAATTTCCAGATATCATAATAAAAACTTGATTCATTCGGTCTTCTTCAGGAAACGTTTTATCTAGGTCAGGGTTGTGGTGTTGGAGTTGGAGCGCACACATTTACACCTACAGGCATTCATCTTTTTTTTGTTTTTAATTAATTTTTTAGGGAGAAACGTTCGAGAGAACTGGGTTTTCTTGGCTCAGATGGATCTGGTGTATTGGTAAGCCGTTCCTGTAAGCTAGTTCCTGTTATCAGTCACTTTATAGTAGTTATGAACAATTGTATCTTTACTAGTCTCTTTTTTTCCTCTTTTGAGGTTAGACAGAAATACTCAGCTTGTCATGTATTAAACCCTTGGCACCAGCAATCATTTAAGAAAATATATCTTTTTATTGTTAATCAGTTATCTAAATTTACTTAAGAACAGCCAGATATTGTGCACATGAATCCATCCTGATTAATCTGTATGCCCTGTAGCTGGAAATATGAACATAAAGCAAGCATAGTGTAGTGGTGGGGGTTTTTTTTTTTGTTTTTTTTTAATAACATAATGGAGCATTGTGGAGTTATGCTGTCACAATTTGGATTTATGAACAAGCAAGCTGTATTTGTCTTTGTATTTGTCCACTCACCATTAAACCATCCATCACCAGCATCCGCATCACTCAGATAAGCTGAAGAGGTGCTGATGCCCCATTTCCTGTAGATGACAGTCTTGGCCTTTCTGCATGTACTTTGTGATCTAGATGTCTGCACTTTATCAATGCAGCCCATTAGACCACATTATGCCCCGTTATTGCTCCTGCACTGGGTCATAGGTTGCAGTGATGTCATTGCGTTCACATGTTTTCTTCATTCGGTTTGCTCTAATAGACTGGATTATTGATTTCTCATCTCTTCTCTCTCATTCCTGCTTCCTTTCCATGTCTCGCTCTCTCGCGCTCTCCAGGTGTGGCCATGTGTGACGAGGCGGTGCGTCAGACGCGCAGTCAGAAGCGCGCTTTAGAGCGGGAGGCTCTGCCCGGGGACTTGGATGTGAAGAAGGTGAAGCTGGAGGGTGGAGACAGGGACGATCGGCCCGTGCTGCGTCCCAGGCCCGAGGCCTCAGCGCGCAGCTCCAATATCCTGAGCGCCGGTGAGGTAAAGGCCACCATTAAAGTGGAGCTGCAGACCAGAGACGAACCTGTGGACATGAGCACCACTAAAGGGTGAGAGTAAAACCAGCTGAGTGCTGAATTCATTGCTCTTGTGCTAATTCTTGGCTCATAACCTACTCAGGAGTCCATGTGTAATACAATATAGGGAGGAAATAAAAGCCCAGTATAAATGGCTATGAACCTATCTGTAAGGTTAAAGCCACTGCCCTCTGTGATAGGTTAAACTCGCTTTAACTCTCTTTGCCAAAAACCTGAAAATAAAATCTAGTGTTTTTTTGCGGCTGAAGTGGAATATATTGCACTTTTTTTTTTAAAGGAATTTTTTTTTGCCCGCATACATAGTGATGTGGCAGGATTGATGGTCAGACCATCATATACAATCTTCTAGTTTTTCTCCGTTTTTTACATGTACACCAGTTTGTTGCTTATTAGTTGATGTTATTTCTTATTTGTCCCATCAGTCAGTGTGCTGAGAGTTTAAGCTGGCTTAGTTCTAAGCTGATAGTCCCAGACATTATGAGCACTAATAACTGTTTACATTAATATGATGACTGCAAAAAAAATTGTAAGAGTCTGGATTTCATGTTTTTACTGGAAGAGGTTGTAAAATAGTTGTAGAGTTACTTATTACTATTAATCTATTTTCTTAGTCATATCCTGAGCGTTATTAGCTCATCTTAACAGTAATATTTGGGCTTTGATTCATTTCCACTTAAAGAAATGTTTTTGTTCCAGGAACTCATGTGTTCCCATTAACCGTAATTCACATTGTTCTTGTGTGCTTTGTTTTAAACGCTCGAGTTTATCACGTGTCTTCTCTGTACATGAGCAGTGTTATCAGAGTTTCCTGGTGATTTCGTTGAAAGTCAATTCCATAATAAGAGTGCATGTGTGAAAGGGGATTGTATTCCCTCATTCATTCTCCGTCATCAAGTAAGGAATAAAACACGAGAGCATGCAGTTATAGGGAAATAATCAACACTGTCGTGCTGTGATGCAGCCCAACTAGAAACAGACTTGTGATTACCAGTAAAATATTTTCCCATAACATCAAATCCCAACACGTTTTATTCCTCCTTTATTAATGATGGACACTAATGTACATAGTCCCTAAAACACTGGTTCTTGTTAGCACTTACTTTACACAAGCGGTAAACAGGCATTCACTCTTTAGCCTGATACTAGAGACTCCTTCCGTAAACATTAACTAAACATCTCCCTAGAGAAAACTTCATGGCAATATCTTTGTTGAGAGTTAACCAGCGCTGTAGTAAATGGTCATCATAAATCCTCTCTATAGTTTTATGTGCTTCATTATGAGCCAAAATCAGGACTGCAATATATTGTTGTACATAAATTATATAAATATGTAGGTTTGTTTTCTGTCATTTTCTGTAATGTCAACACTACTCTTTTATCAGAAGTTTGTTGTGTATATTGTTTTACATATCATGGATCATAGAAATTGTCAGGTATCGTCATGTGACTTAAAAGGAAAAAATCACCAACCCCTACTCGAAGTAGTGATGTGAAGAGCTTATGGTTTTGTTTTCAGGGCCATTTGCTGAGTATATGTATATTGTCTTGGTGAAAACGATGCCTGAATCTGGACGGTCCTATGGCCTCAGTCGGTGCAAGAATTTTAGATTAGAATTTGAATAGAAAGCCTACAACTAATTATTTATCTACAAATCCACATTATCTATGTTAGGTGTGATCTAAGTGATAGTTTGACACAGGAAGTGTGTGTGAGCTAGTGAGTGTGTGCGTGCGTGTGTGTGTGCGCGCGCGTGCGTGGCAGAAGTTTGCGAGACGGCAGCTCCATTTTCTCCGGCACCTGAACCCTACTGCACTTCACAAAATGAAGGCCATGTGTCACAAACCGGTTCCAGCCGGCTGGTTGCCATGGTTTCCACTTTGGAAGGAGCAGGGCGGGAGGAGGGGGAGGGTCACATGACGCAATGAGGCAAACTGCTGTCGGTCACATGACTTGTTTAGTAGAGTGATTAATGTACAGGAAATGGGTGCCTGTAGGAAGAGGAGCATCTCTGAGGCAAAGAACAAGAACGGTGCTTTTTACCACCGGCTCCGGTGCTCTTCCTTCCCCTCCCAGACGTAACCAGATCGATCCACAGCTCTCAGTGCTCACGTGAAAAACTTTATTAAACAGTTTCATCAAGTTTGTCCAGGTGCCTGGTCATGCATATGTAGGCACCACTGCACCTCTCCTGAGAGCAAGAAAGCTTGCAGCCTACACAGGAAATGGCCACGCTCATGACCTCAGAATTAGTTGCCTTTTAAGGAATGAGATGTTCAGTAATGTGTCTATGGCTATGTTATAATCCACATAATCCCACAGATGTTGTGTCCTTCCTCTTGCCAGGTTGTAGCTAATATCACAAAAAAATTGTTTGGACACAAGTCTGTTCCAGGTTTTTTAAGATGCGCTCTACTGTAAAAATGGAGTATTTTCAAATGGAGTACTTTTTAACTAACTGCTTCCTCCATTTCAACAGCACAGGTAGCAGTTTAATTACAGATTCTTTTCGATGAACCCCTGATGTTCCTGTTTTGTTTTTTAAAATGTTTGACTCCACCCCATTTAATGGCTCTTATCACCTGTAAACAGTTTAACAAGTATACACAGAGACAAAAACACACAGCTCTGTAGCCTAGTATTGGAACGCTTAAAACGAGCACCAATCAAATGAACACTGCCCACTCCCTTTCTTTTGGTTTTTGTGCATCATATTCATTCATTTGCAGACATGTCTGGCTGAATCATTGCATGAATCAGTACATAAATGTATTTCATTCATGTTCAGCACATCATTTTCATGCAGTGTGAAATGAGTGTAAAAACCAGGCAATATGTCTGAGTAACATCCGGCACTACGGTTCACCACATAAAACTTGACTTCAAGTAACAAGTTTCCATGATGGCTGAGGAGGATTTAGAAATGTGTGTTTGTCTCCCTCTAGTGGAGAGAGGTGCACAGAAGAGTTAAATACTGGTTTTATATTCATGAATCTGTTGGCTGTACACAGGTGGTTATGATGTCCGTTAGAAATCTCTGTTCAGCAGGGCTGTTTTTCAAGGAATGCTGTTTGAGAATGTTTTGCATTTCCTGACGTCTTACAACTGCACTTCTTTTGTAGCGATGTTAAGAAAGAGAAGCAACCTCCTTCACCAGACGATGTCATCGTTCTCTCCGATAATGAGCCGTCCAGCCCCCAGTTGAATGGAGGGAGCCACTTCAAAGAGCTTGACGCAGACCTGCTCATGGTCAGAACCATTGCACACTATCCTATTATTACAGGCTTATTTAGATGCTGGTACACAATACTGCACCATAATGATGCTGCTTTTATTTTTTGAGTCATGGGGATATACAAATCTGTTCAATGTATCCCTCTATGCTCATTTTGTGTGTGTGTTGTGCATGCAGAGGAGTAGTCCCGAAGAAAGAGTTCGCATTATAAAGACATTGAAGGAGGAGCTGAGGCTTGAAGAGGCCAGACTGGTATTGTTGAAGAAACTCCGACAGAGCCAAATACACAAGGAAACCAATGTACAGAAGGTAATGCACGCATGCAGGAATATAACCTTCTACTGAAACACATGCAAAAATCTCATGAGTAGCCTGTGTCCTCAGTGTCAATGCTGTTCAGAGCTTCCTTCACTGCACAATGTACCACAGCTTTTGGCACCAGAACGTTTCCACTGGACAACATATATATAGGTTTATTTATTTATTTATGTGCTTCTCTCTTTAGCCCTTAGGTTCAGGCTCTGTGGCCACGCCCCCTCCTCTGGTGAGAGGCTCAGTGACCAACAAAGGAACTCAGCCTGTAAGTGTCCAAATCACCACACACTATTTTACCACATGCATACAGTTTCATTTGACTTGTTAATTGTGATTTGACTTTCTGTTGTTGCAACCACATATGTTACACTTACTTAATATACATAATAATCTGATTCTCAGCAGGTTCTGTCCAGCCGGAGCTCAGCGGGCGTCATCCCTCCTCCTCTGGTGCGTGGAGGGCAGGTGTCCAAACACGGCTCACAAAACTCCCAGATCATCATGCCTCCACTGGTCAGAGGAGCTCAGGTGAGCCTCCAGTCTGTGCCACAACTTCCAGAGCATACAATTTACATTTCTTGGGCACCTTCCAGTTCTTTTCCTAATTGCTGGTACTAATATCTCATTTTGAACTCTGAATGAAAATAAACAGAAACTATTGAGTCTGGAGGGTTTTATAAGCTCTACATGAGTCAAATTCTTCAGTAGTGTATATAATAAATACATTTTTTGTTGTTATCGCAACAAATTGATGTCACCTTAGCAAGCTTTTCTGGTGTCAAAGATCCAGGTGTGTGTGTTTGCTTCAGATAATATTTGCTTTCACAGTGTATGAAGAAAACTTTCTCTCTCTCTCTCTCTCTCTCTCTCTCTAGCCGATCTCTGTGACACCACAGCAGATCGCAACTCTGCGGCAGCAGCAGCAGCAGTACTCCAGTTCAGGCCCTCCACCCCTGCTGCTGGCTCCTAGAGCATCTGTGCCCACTATTCAGGGTCAGAAAATCCAGCCCAGCCTCATTCGCGTGGCCAATGTGTCTAATGCCAACCTTCTCGTCAACGTCAGTCCAGTGAGTTTCTATCCATACATAAACATAAGTGTTTCTGCATTTTCTCTTGCAGATTTTAATGTGTTTTTACTGTTTCAAAGTTAATGGGTCTTATCAGCACACCGTTTACTTGAGATACTTTACTTGCCTACATTGCATCAGGTGTGCATTATACTTTTCTTGCAACTTGGATCACTAAACTTTTGTGTCTTTAATGCCCTCCAGTCGAACACCAACCTGAAGACATCCTCCACTCAGAGCGCTGTGGCAGGTTCCAACGAGTCTCCTGCCAGCCGACAGGCGGCGGCTAAGCTGGCACTGCGGAAGCAGCTGGAGAAGACTCTGCTGGAGATTCCTCCTCCCAAACCCCCTGCCCCCGAATTCAACTTCCTGCCCTCAGCAGCCAACAATGAGTTCATCTACCTGGTGGGCCTGGAGGAGGTTGTGCAGTGCCTACTGGATGCCCTGGGGAGAGGTAACCAGCCAGCCATGTCAATAAAACCAAGCATCTTAGATCAGCTATTCCATTCCCTTATTGTTCAATGCGGCCTGAAATGCAAATCATAGATTTTGATGTGTTGCGCTTGTTGCATTACCATATTCATCAGTACACTCAAGCAGCACCTCTATAGAACTAAGCAAATGACTGACCATTGTTGTGTTTTTCTTTCATCCTTTTCTTCTCCTGTCTTGTCCCCTCTCCATCCCTCAGGTAAACAGGGAGGTTCTCCAGCTTCTGCCTCCACGGAGCCATTCACATGCACTCAGTGTAAGACCGACTTCACCTGCCGCTGGCGTAAGGAGAAGAGCGGTGCCATCATGTGCGAGCAGTGCATGTCCACCAATCAGAAGAAAGTCCTGAAAGCCGAGCACACCAATCGACTGAAGGCGGCCTTCGTCAAGGCCCTGCAGCAGGAGCAGGAGATCGAGCAGAGGATCCTTCAGCAGGCCTCCTCTCCTGCCTCGCATTCACCTTCCTCCTCATCCTCGAGCCACGTGGTGAAGTCGGAGCATCAGGTGATTGTCTCTCAGCAGATCAAGCAGCGCTCTTCTTCCTCGCTCCAGCAGCACAGTCGATCTAACCATCCAATCAGCCACCACCATTCCACTATAACACAGGTGAGACTGCCAAAACAGCTGTGGTCACTCTGAAACTGAAATACTGACTATAAAGCTATGGGACAATACTGCAGAACACACATCCTGACTGACTGTATAATTGGTGAACAGTAGTCAAAGGAATTGCAGAATGCAGCTGGGGAATAATGAGGACGTAACAGTACTGACCGGGAAAGAGCTGGATAATGGCAAGATGGACATACCCATACTGATAGTAAAACAGCTGGGCAGTAACAAAGGGGACAAACTGATATTGTGAAACTTGATAGTAGATAGTAGTAGGATAAGATAGTAGTAAAGAGAGCATGTCAATACTGACAGTAAAGCAGCTGAACTGTGGCTGTACTGATACTGACTGATAAATGCACTGTACTGACGGTTTAACAGCTGGACTATAATGAAGTGGATATATTGACACTAAAACAGACTTGAGAGATGCTGGATTAGAACATCATGGGCGTGCCAGTACTGATTATACAACAGCTGAATGATAATGAAGAGGGTCTATTGATACTGACTGTAAAACAGCTGTACAGTAATGAAGGGGGAATGTGCTGGTAGTGTATAACCGGGGGTCAGTATCAACAGAAGTATGCAAATATTAACTGTAAGACAGCTGCACAACAGTAAAACAGCTCAATCATAGCACAGGCACAAAAAATGGCCTTACATGGCATTACCGACTGTAAACAGCTGGACACTAGCATCAGGAGCCAATGCTCCTGTTCTATCCTATCCTTTACACTAACTAACAATGTTAAAAAGACCAAAATGTAGAAGAGTATTGTGAATATAACAGTACTGAGACATATTGTGTGTGTGTGTGTGTGTGTGTGTGTGTGTGTGTGTGTGTGTGTGTGTGTTTTCTTCTCAGACTTCTGCTCAGCTGTCCCGCAGTGTTCAGTCAGCAGCGGCCCTGCGTGGTGTCTCGCACTCCTTCTCTCCAGCCTCTCAGCTCCAGAACGCTGTGGCAGCTGCCGCGCTGGTCAGCAGGCCAGGTAAGCATGCTGTGCTTCAGAGGTCAAAGGTCAGCAGCAGCAGTGCCGGCGGCAGGACCTCTAAGACTGTGACATCCTCCACCTGGAGGAAGCGGAACAACGCAACACCAGGTAGATTCTGAGCCCCCGTGTGGGTCCGACCGCAAAAAAAAAAAAATCACCCCCTTCTCCGGCTTCCTCGACCTCCTCTCCCCGTCTCTGTCCCATTCCTCTGTTTCTCACTCACCACTCCTGCTGACCACGGCGGCACTCTGCTACAGTCAGGGGTCACGTCCAGCCAGAGGGCAGTTCTGCAGATTGAGGTTTCTAGTTAAATAGACGCTAGAAAAGAAGACTGTTGTGTGTAGAGTAATGTTTCTCAGCATGAAATGAATTTGACCCTGAATCTGTGATTTCCATAATCATCTAGGTTTGAGTGAAGAGCGATTAAAGCACTTCTTATCCTGACACAAGCTCCAGCGTGGTCCTCTGTCCATTTCTCTCATTCCTCTGGTGTGGGGTTTAAATGTTGGTGTTTCTCCTCAACTCAATGGAACCTTTCACAATGACATATGATTTAGCTGATTGTGTGTGTGTGTGTGTGTGTGTGTGTGTGTGTGTGTGTGTGTGGGGGGTTTGCGCGTGTGTGTGCATCAGCAGTATTAGAGTACTCATGAACTCTAAAACAAGATGTGTTAATGTTCTAGCTCTCTTAGATTCTTTCTGTCTTCTTCTTTCTGTGTATCATTTATATTCTTATATATTGTTGGCCTGTCTAGTTTGCCTTTCTTCCTTCCTTCCTTTCTCTCCCCTTCCTTTCTTTTTCTTTTCCTTCCTTTCTTTATTTTCTCTTCCTTCCTTCCTTCCTTTCTCTCCCCTTCCTTTCTTTTCCTTCCTTTCTTTATTTTCTCTTCCTTCCTTCCTTCCTTCCTTCCCCCTCCCTCTGTTTCTTTCTTTTTTTTGTTTCTTTCCTCCCTCACTCTCCTCCCTCCCTCTTTTTCTTTCTTTCTGTCTTTCTTTTTCATTCTTGCTTTCTTCCTTCCTTTCTTTCTTTCTTTCTTTTTTCTTTTTTTGTTTCTTTTTCTTTCTTTCTTTTTCATTCTTCCTTTCTTCCTGCCTTTCTTTCTTTTTCTTTTTTTTTTTTTTTATCTTTCTTTCTTTTTCCTGTCTCTTAATCATGTTGAATTGATCATGTTTAGTTGAACTTGTTCAGCGGTACTTTAAAATGCCAACTGATTTAATTTGCCAAGATCTTTTGCTGTTCTGGTTTTATTATGCCTATGGGTGCATGAACGAGTTTGTGCTCTGAACCTGCCTCCCCCCTCTCTCTTTGTCTTGTGTTTGCAGGTGTGACTATGGCCTATGTGAACCCCAGCCTGCCTGTGCACAAGTCTTCATCGTCGGCGGTGGAGCGTCAGAGAGAGTACCTGTTAGACATGATCCCCTCCAGATCCATCTCCCAGACCGCAAACACGTGGAAATAACCCGGCCGCGTGCCACCTTCAGCCAAGCTTTCCTAACGATCACAAACCTCAGCCCTCTGCAAGAACCTCACCTGGAATCCTGGAACAGATTTGGGAACAGATCTAGAATCTCTGAGATTAGTGTGGGATTAAGAAAGAGAGCTCTAGAGACTCTGGAGTCTCGTTTTTCAGTTGTGGAACCTTTCGGCTTCTATTACAGCAGATTTTCCTCAGTCAACTGGTTTCTGATTTTTTTCCCCCCATTTTTCCATGTATGTGTCTTTAAAAAAAAAAATAAAGTTTGATCATTGTACAAGAACAGTGATGTATATTAAAGCAATAGGCTCCGGATTCACCGTCACCCTGACCAGTTACTGAAGATGAATGAATGAAAAAAATGAAAACAAGAAGGTAATAAAGGTTAAAGGGCTTCCACTTGTGCTTTGCTGCCGGGTTGTAAATGTCAGTAGAGACTTTTATTTGTTCGTGTTACTCCAGTGCTCATGGAGCTGATGATGATGGGGGGGGCATCCTGCCTTTTGGATTCGAGACACAAAATGAGAGACTGTGTCTGTTCTCAATATGAATCATGGAACTTTCATTTCTTTGGAAGAAAAAACAAGAAGTAAATAGGTTTTCCAAAAAAACAAACAAACAAAAAAAAAAGACTGAAAAAAAAAAAAAAATTCTTAAGTTACAAAAACTAAAAGCCAGCAGAGCTACATGAAGAGCCCTTTACAGCTAAAGGCAGTTTTTTTTTTTTTTTATTGTAAGTTATATAGTTAATTGATCCAAGCTTGACTGGACTTGTCTCTTTAGAGACATTCTGCTTCAAAAAACTGTTTGGTCATTTTTCTTTTCTTTGCATTTAGTTATTTAGGTTGGAGTCACAGTTTGATCGTGGCTGTTTTCAGTCTCAGTAACACGTCATGACCCTAAACAAGTGCGTAATGATTTCACTGACCCAACATGCAGTCCGTTTGTTCTTCGCATAAACACGTCTGAGGTGGTTTTTATATCCAGTGTTACTCCCATAACTTTTTATTCATGTTTTACGATTCACAAAATCAAAAGACAAAAAAATATCAATCATTATAACTGAACAGTCCTTTAGTAAAACAAGTGCACGATGGATTTGGAGACTTTCATTCCAGTCCACTTGATTTGCGTCTTCGTCGTTATGGTTTGTTTCATCGTTTTCTTTTTGTTTTCTCCATCTTCATCTTCAGCAGATTTGGTTTCCAAAGATTAAAGGAACAGCACTTCATAATTTTTCTGCCCAAACTGGAGAGCTTTCACATTATATACCTTTAGAAGACAGTGAGTGATTCAGACACCAGTCTACCCTCAAAAAAAAACAAAAAACAATCCTCGATTGTTACAGAATGTAAAGCTGGAAGGTATTTATTAGTAAGATAAATTAAAAAAAAAAATTATGCTTTTATGCGACTTTTCTGTCAGATATTGCTATTTCTTTTGGCTTTTTTAATGTGACTGCTCTACCGTCAGCTCGACCCGTTTCTCTTTTGTGCTGTAAATGTTTTAAAGTCTCATATTACACTTTCTATGTCCACCCTTCCACCACAGACACATGTCCTCCTCAGTGTGGATACTGTACTGTTCAACTGATAGGAGATGGAGGCGTCCTCGGCGTCTCAGCTTGATGATGTCACGCCGCTCTGTTTCAGGGGTTTAATAGCAATGCTAGCTTCCTCCGGTTCTGCCGCACTGTACAAACTCATGTTTCAGATTTGTTAGGTTTACTTTTGTTTCCCAGTTTGAGAAGTAATAATAAAAGAGTTTTAACCGTTACGCGTTGTCTTATTCTTGTGCTTTTGTGTCTTTTATTATGAAAGCTTTTTTTTTTTTTTTGCCCACCATTATGCATTGTGGGTGGAGTTTTATGGAAATAGGGCGGGGCTGTGCAGCTCTGGTCTGGTACGGGGTGGAGCTAATATTCCTGAAAAAGTCAGTTATCTCTATAAAGAAGAAAGGGTCCATTATCTCTGTATTACACAGTATACATGTGACAGTATTAATATTGGCCCGAAACTCTGAATTGGTATCTGATCCACTTTTTAACTAATATGTGTGATATCGACTCGACATTTTTACCTTTTTTATACAAAATAAGGAAGTTTGTTTACGATTGTTTAGTGACGATGCACTTATACGACTAATGGCTGATGGTTCATCCTTACAGCTCCGCCTTTTAAAGAGCTTTCTCAGTTACTAAATTGAAAAAAGTTGGTATTGTACTTTAATTAAAACCACCACGGATCGTATGCTATGTGCATTTTCTGACGTTCCGACACAATTTGTCAAAACTAAACACCGTTTTTTTTTAGCATTACTAAAAAAAAAAAAAAAATAGAGCAAATACTACATCCACGAATCCCGCCTCCGGCACTATGACTGGCTAGAGAGTAAGACTCTAAAGCACATGTGTGATTGGATAGTCTGCACGCATTACTAGCCAATCTTCGTACTGGGGGGGGGGTGGTTAATCGGAATACGGGTGGAAATACAACCGTTGGTGTTAGTGGGAGCAAGATGGCGGCGTCCAAGGTGAAGCAGGACATGCCTCCACCGGGAGGTTATGGTCCTATTGATTACAAGAGAAACCTACCGAAAAGGGGGCTTTCTGGTTAGTACACTGAGTTCCGGTTACTGTAGTACTGAATATTTTGCTAAGTTAAATGGAGTGTTAAACGGGATTAGCACAGCGAGCTAGGTAGCTAACACAGCTAGCTCTGTGCTTCTCTGACATTACGTTTAGTTTACACAAAAACCTGTGCGAGGAAAGATGCTGTTCATTTAAAAGGCTTGACATAAATCTTAGTAGTAGTTGTGCAACTTAATATGTCAGAAAGCGTTACTAACTCTCTTCCTAAAGCTGGACGGTTTTATTAATTTTTCTAAATGAAAGCCTATTCTTTGTGGGATATTGTTATGCAGCCCTTATAATGCATTATAACGTCTTCTTAACTAAATGTTTTTTTCCCCCCCCTAACCGAAATAATGACATGGTGCTGATAGCGGAAGCAGTTATTGTTAAATGGCTATTATTTTGATGTCACAGGTTACAGTATGTTCGGCATTGGGATTGGAGTCATGCTGTTCGGCTACTGGAGGCTTTTTAAATGGAACAGAGAGAGGAGGTGAGATCAGTGTGGGGTAATTATACATAAACTCATACCAGATTTACTGTTCTTTGTTTGCACAGATATCAGAGATCTGTTTATCAGTTGATTCTGACTCATTCGATGCAGACTGCGGTGCAGCAACAACTCCATATTTTCTTCATCGTTTCCATCATCAGGGTGCCTCGTGTCACACCCAAGTACCCCTTTACCCACTTTGTTTACCCCTTTTCACCCAGGTACCATAAGAGCCAAATATGGACGTCTGGGTGGAGCTGGATGTAAAGCTGACCACTGATTGGTCAAACACCATTCATTTATTTTAATTAACCGCTTTTATCCATAATTGTGAAGTGTATCTAGAGCAAATGTGTTTTGAGGATTGGATTCCAGTCCATCACACACACATTTACACACAGGGCAAATTTCGAGGACCTGTCCACCTCCATGTTTATAAAAAGTGAGAGGAACCCAGTCTGAACCTCACAGACAGTAAGCTGAGCTCGGGATCGGAGCAGGAAGTCAAACGTGATCATGGAACTGTCAGTTGAGTCTGGAGAAGGTGCTGGCTTGAAAAACATTAACCTGAAATGTTTTACAAACCTAACATTTTAAGCCTAAAATATATAGATATTTTTTAAACCTTGACAGAACAGTGACGTTGCATCATATTGTAGAGGCTTCTGGGAAAATAGCTTTCTTTCTCTTTTCAAATTTTTTGTGGAGTTAAAGTTCCAGATAAGTTTTTTTTTGTAACTTTCCTAACATGAATGCTTGCTTGTCGCTGATCTTGAGCTTGACATTCGACGTCATGTGTAATTTATCTTCAGGGCAAATCACTTAACAGTAAGTACATGTAGAGTAACATATGAATGAAACTCTGTGTGTGTGTGTGTGTGTGTGTGTGTGTGTGTGTCAGGCGTTTGCACATTGAGGATCTGGAGGCTCGGATCGCTCTCCTGCCTCTCCTACAGGCTGAACATGACAGAAGGTGAGCTGTTTGACTCTTTCATTATTTCTCCACTTTGATTTTTAATAACAGTGATTGTGTTAGTGGTTTTGTTGTTTTCACATTTTTGTAGCATGATATATTGTAGCGTAACCCTAGAACGATAATCACGCAAGCTGGTGGTGAAAAATGTATTACAACATCGAAAGGAAACAAAATCCTAGATCTCCTCATTGCGCTGTTCTTATTTTTGAATTTTTTTTATTTTTTTTTCCATTGTTATATGTAATTATAGGTTTAAAAAGTGTTTGATTGCAAAGACATGCCTAAAGTTATGCGATATTTCTGTATAACAGAACGATGGTGTTATTCCGTACATAACCACCTGTTTATGATTTCCTTCCTTTTCGTTCTGTAGGACATTACGGATGCTCAGGGAGAACCTGGAGGAGGAAGCCGTCATCATGAAGGATGTGCCGGGGTGGAAGGTATTTCGGATTGATTTTTTTTTTTAACGTTGTTGTCAAGAGTTGCTTCAAAGCAGATTAATTTTGGAACAAAGGCTGGATACGTCGAAAGGAAAGTTCCAGCACTTTTCCGACTCGGTCTCCGCCAATTGTGTTTGTAGTTGATCATATACTCAACTTTTGTTTTAAAGTCTATGTTTGTGTGTGTGTGTGTGTGTGTGTGTGTGAAGGTGGGTGAGAATGTTTTCAATACAGACCGCTGGGTTACTCCCACCACAGATGAGCTCTTTAACCTTCGACCTCAGGAGGAGCTCCTGCACAAGAGGTTTGGCTTCCTGTGGTACGTGTAAGCTGCAGCTTGGCCTGGAGGACCAGAGGATAGGAGATCATCCACCTGCTCCGTGTGTGTGAGAGAGAGAGAGAGGAGCAATGTGTTAATGTTCAGACTGTAAATGTTTCAAAAAATTAAATATTGTTTTCTTTGCTTCCCAAATTGTGGCGTTTTGAAAGTCTTTGTGCTGGTGATGTATTATTCTGTTTTTACTGTTACACCAGAACAACTGAACACAACAGGAACATCTTTAAGTGCAATTTTCATATATACACTCTATTGCCAAAAGTTTTGGGATGTCTGCCTTTACATGCACAATAAATGTAATATGGAGTTGGCCTGCCCTTTGCAGCTATAACGGCTTCAAATTTTCTAGAAAGGCTTTCCACAAGGTTTAGGAGTGTGCTTGTGGGAATTTTTGACCATTTCTCTAGAAACGCATTTGTGAGGTCAGGCACTGATGCTGGACAAGATGGCTCGGCTCGCAGTCTAATTCATCCCAAAGGTGTTCTATCGGGTTGAGGTCAGGACTCTGTGCAGGACAGTCAAGTTCCTCCACACTAAACTCGCTCATCCATGTCTTTATGGACCTTGCTTTGTGCACTGGTGTGCAGTCATGTTGGAACAGGAAGGGGTCATCCCCAAACTGTTCCCACAAAGTTGGGAGCATGAAATTGTCCAAAATGTCTTGGTATACTGAAGCATTAAGAGTTCCTTTCACTGGAACTAAGGGGTCAAGCCCAACCCCTGAAAAACCACACCTGAATTCTATGATTTGGAGGGATGTCCCAAAACTTTTGCCAATATTGTGTGTGTGTATATATAAGAACTAATATATCCTTTATTGGATGTGTGGAGAAAACATGCATACTAAAGTCTACTAAAACGACTGTGTGTGTTTGTGGAAATCATTAATAAGAAGAATTTCTTATTGTCTTAGAAGAGAAAGATGTATCTAGGATCAATAACAGGGAAGAAAAGTGAATGTAGACAGCTCAAAGTATAGAGCACTTAATTCTATTTGAGTCTGGACATTGTAAAAACTAGAAATACTAACTACTAGAAATTAGTTTTTAAATCAGAAATTCAGTTTTAGTGTACTGGAACTGGTGGGAAAAAGAAAGAGAGAACCTACTTCCTGTGTTCTTCAGGACTTCCTGTTAGAAATGATCCAAATATTTTATAGGAGTGAAGTGTATTTAGGTAAAAGGGTAAATGAATATTTTTCATAATCTATCAAAAAGAATTGACACTTCAATGCAAAAATAAAAATTTTTTAGGATTATTTGAAGGTAAAATAAATGTTTAGATAGAGTGGGTTATACTGGTTTTATTACCTTTGTTTAAAAATAAACAACACCCTTCCCTGGATTCACGCTGTTATCTTATTTCTCTCTCAGCAGTGTATGTTTGATTAATGGAGCTTATCAGAAATAATATACTACTCCTCGTACATACTACGTACAGCTCTGGCGTCCCTCAGCACGCAGGTTCCGCCCCCTTTGTGCACTCAGCCAATCAGCAGCCTCCCTGATTTCCTTTCCTCTTAACTGCTTAAAGTGCTGTGGTTAAAGTGAGAGAAGGGCTGCAGAACACACACTTGTACAACAGAAGAAAGCTCTGAAACACAAACTGTGCTGAAGGAGATGAACCACAGCAGTGCTGACCAGGACTGTGAGTCCACACTGATGCCGCACTATCTCAGGTAAGCTGCGTCCACTGCGGTTCTGTGATTAGGTATTTCTAGACATAGTACTGAATATTAAATCCTATTAAGTTTAATATCAAATTATACTTGATAGAGTATTGAGTATAATTTCCTAACGATTAGTTTGTTATCGTCATGTTCTGTCTAAAGTTACAGATTTACAAAGTGTTAATTGTTACCTCTGCTGTCAGGAAAAATGTGAACTCAAATCTCACTAATTAATAAACAATCAACTTTAAAATTATTGGCATCCTTCATGCACATTGAGGAAAATTAAAAATATCGAAATTAACATATTACATTTTTATAATTTGTAATTATTCAATTTTATAATTATTTATAAATAATAAACTATAACAATAAACAAAATAAAATACAAATACAAAAAAAAGTATTATCGAGATACTTCTTTAATGTGAGCGTTGGAGATACTTTTTTTAACTTATTATTAAAAAAAAATAAATTTTTTAACTGTACCTGAAATTGCGTATGTCCATCACCTTGATTTGTTCAGATCAACAACCATGATTTTTGTTAGCGATAACATTAAGTAGTCTTCCCCAGAGGTTTCAGGGGAAATTTGGATCATGCTGTTTTATGTTTGCTTAAGATAATAATCATTCTCTCAGAAAGGGTGCTAATAATTTTATTTTGCCATTAACAATATTTACAACTCTAACTTTGCTTTTTTTTTTTAGTTTATATACTGATGTGTGCCACCTCAGAAATAGTGGAAATGAATTTAACAATAATGAGAAGAAAAGGAAGTAAAAAAAAATTGTGTTAATAGCTTCTTCTCACACTTTGTATAATTAATAATCTGGGATTTTAAATACAAAGAGAAAGAGGACACGGTATGAGAATGTTCTCTGTGGTCAGTCCTTTTATCATGTAATATTAATGTTTAACCTGCTGGGTTCTGCAGTTACAGGATGTCCACAGTGCCACAGCTTTTCCCAAACACTGCCATGCTATAAATTTTCCGTTCTGTCCTGAATAGCTAGTGATATAAATGATCACCATTAATCTCAGTCTGATATCATAAAACAGCTGAGAGGCGAGAATTAACTTAGAATTAATTAGATTCGGCTGTGCGCTCGGCACAACAGAGCCATTCAGCAGATTTTAATGTGCAAATTAAAGCTTCCCTTGATTATATATGTGACATAACTGTTAGCGTCACTTTACAAAACCTGGCTCCAGCTGTTCAGGAGGAGCATCGTAGTCCTGAGTAATGTGTGCCAGAGGCTGAGCACCTGCAGATCTTCAGTAGGGGCTTCTTCGCTTTATCCGGTGCTACTTAATATTATGGCACCTTGGGAAATGCTGCAAGCTGAGGAGCATTAGTGACCTACTACTGTGAGAAACAGTGTAAATTCTGCAGCTTAGAAATTTAGAGTAGCGCTTAGAGTGTAGAAAAAAAATATTGCATTCCATTATACCGTGGAAATAATTATGTGAATTGTTTTCACATCTTAGCCCTTTAAAGACAAATGTGACCATCTTGCCTCACTATGCAAACAAACTTAGAAATATAAAGCTGGGTTGATTTCCCATAGTGCAATACAGCTGAAATATTAATGAAACCTGTTGGCTTTGTGAGGTACTGAAGTGCTGACATCTGTTCCTAAAGTTTACACTTTAGGGTTGATGCTCCCCTTCGTGTGGAGTCTGATCAATACCCAGTCAGGGCTCAGGAACTGAGGAGCTGAGCTCAAATAGACCCACAGACTGTAGAAGGTCAGCGCTAGAGTCCGTTGTCTGGAGGTTAAATATTTATACACAAAGAGCTGATGATTCTGTGTGACGTCGAGGCCATATAAATCCATATATATATATATATATATATATATAATATACACACACATACTCTTCTGTGATTTCTTTACAGTAAAAAGGAGGCTGTTGCTTTGGAGATGGAGTTGCTGAGGGACTATCACTTTGGTCTTCATCAGCTGATAGAGATTTTAGGTCATGCCTGTGCGGTTGCCATCACAAAGGTCTGAATTTCAACTAAATCCTTCCGTCCAAATATTCCTTATTCACTCAGTATCATCATGCTCAATTAATGTTCTCTTAGATTTATTGATGAAATGTGGAATCATGTACTCTTCCCCAATACTGAGGTTCTTGCTTTCTGCCACTGTTTTCTTACAGTGAATTACTGAACTTGTACAATAAAGATGGATCCTATATACTAGTATCTGCTTTTATTTACAGACATACCCGCTGAGCACACTAGGTAAGAGACAGCCCACTGTTCTGGTGGTGTGTGGGCCGGATCAGAACGGCTGCATCGGCCTAGCATGTGCACGCTATCTGAGATTATTCGTAAGTATTATGCAAGTCAGTTGTATCATGTGGTGTCATGCATTTGGTTTATGCCATTACAGATGGTACACTTCCAGCAGCAGGACTAAATCAGCAGCGTAACAGCTTCATCTCTGCTCACAATATATAAACTATACAGGTTGGGGTTTAATAATATTTTGTCCACTCTTACCTTCATTTCAGGAATACATGCCCACTATCTTCTACCCAAAACGGTCTTCACAAAGTCCTCACATGGACTTTACTGTACAGTGTGAGAAAATGGACATCCCTTTCCTGTCCTACCTGCCCACTGAGGTGACCCACTTAGGATCTTTTATTTCCACGGCACAAAATAGCAAAACCAAGTGAACTGGATTTACACTTTATTTGTGAATTTTTTGTATTTTTGAGTATGTAGTGGATAAACATACTGCTGACTCAATTTACATTCTCTTTACTTCCTCTGCTACCACAATCCTCATTTACAGGTGCAGCTTATAAACGATGCATATAACCTGGTGGTGGATGCACTGCTGGGTCCAGAGACAGAACTAGGAACAGCAAAAGAACCCTTCACCAGCATCATGCTTACACTCCGAGGCATCAAAATCCCCATCGCCAGTCTCGACATCCCTTCAGGTCTGAAAAAAATATTTACTTACTGTCAGCACCAGAACTATTAGTACCCTTGGTAAAGATGAGTATTGAAAAGGCTATGCAGATAGTTAGTGTGATGGAAAATTTTACTTGGGAGTTGTTTGTGAGGTTCTGACCTTCTGAAATTGTTAGGACCAGAGATTGTTAGCGCAAAATATTATAGGGACAGAACTACGATGGAGACTCGATGGCAGGATTCAAGGCTAAGACTTAATCTCAAACTGTAATTATGAGCAATCTAACCTGCAGTTTTAATACATTTTGAACCAACTCTATATTTTATGTTATCAAAATAATTCTATTAGTTATTACATACCATCAACTTTCTATCCCTGAAGATTGAACAAACCATAACCAAGATACCTTCCCATTTACATTTTTATATTTTACTTTTAAGTTCACCTGATTGTTAATGAACTCAACCAATTATGGCCTGTTTTATTAGGGTTATAAATATGCCATGATTGAGGCCATACTTCCCTCTATATAAAAGTGTTTGTTTTTTTTTAACCTCAGATTAGATAGGAAACAAACCTCCCTGAAAAAACAAGTTGTGAACACATTACGAGTACAAATCTTAACATTTGTTTATTAGGGGGGGAAAAAGGACTCAGTTCTCTGCTACAGTACATTATTTATCTAACATTTATTTCACTTTAATTTTACCTGCCAAGGTTCAGTGTATTTTTTATAGTGTATATTACATGACAACTACATTTTTATAAAATTCTACTCACCCAACAAATCTATACTCAAGTCCTGACTGAGTAATGAATGCTGTAATTACAGGATGGGATCCTGATGAAGCCAACATTGATGGGATTAATCCCACCGTCCTCATCTCTCTGATAGCACCAAAGAGATGCGCACTCAGTTTCTCTGGGACACATTTACTTGCTGGACGCTTACTGCCCTATGATATTCAGAAGAAATATGAGCTCAACCTACCAAAGTTTCCCAGTACAGCCTGCATTACTGAACTACATTAACAAATCTGTATATGACTTTCAAAACTTCAGTCACATCCAAGCAATTTATGACCGTCATTCTGGATAATTATTTTTAAAAAAAACCCACAAAACCATTTTAGGTAAAGGATGTATTTTATTGGTGTAATAGTGAGATTTGGGGCACAAAAAAAAAAAGTGCTTCCTGTTTAGTGTGTAAAACAAACAAAAAAAAAAAGCTGTATGGACAAGCCAATTGTCTACAAACTGGTCATTAAATTTCATGCATCAAGTAATCTCAATTTGTCTTCTTGCAGACTATCAGTTGAGTTGAAATGAAATTAAGCCAAGGTGTATTAAAGATCTCCAACTCCCATCACAGCCAACTCCGGTCTCAACAACTGGCACCATTGAAGCTTCCTGCATCTCCACCACAACTCTTTGTAGTGACCAATGCATCATACCTGTTAGAAAGGAGAACAAGTTACTCAGAGTTGTAGACCAAGTTACACACAACACTAAAGACCATGCATCACCAACAAAAAACAATGTCTTCTGAAATGGTAGTGATTGCCCCATGAGGAAACTCACCTTTACCTTCAGCCTTAAAAGTTAATCCCTGTTACACACAGAAGTCTTGATGAATGAAAAGTCATGGCCCAAAAGGAATCTTCAACCTAGTGAAAAAAACAAAACAAAGACACGCATTCGCTAAACAAGAACAAACTCAACAATGTAAATTACTAAAGAAATAATATGGTTGAGTTAAAATTTTTCTAGATTTTCAAATATTTGACAGGTGTTGGATCCGATTGTACAGGTCACCAAAAAAAATTGTGCTACAGGGCAACCATATTGGCTCTCAGGTGACCAGGATAATGCAAAATTTCACAAATGGTTCAGGAAACATTAATGAGCAAAAGTAAAAAGTGGACTTGAGGAGCGATGATCTCCGCATTTGATACCCCTCACATGAATTTGAAGCCAAAATAAGTTTTCAGGGACAAGAAGCGACACAGGTGATCAGGACACCATGCAGAAACCTTAAAGGAGAGCATGAGTGACTGTCGCATGGTGGGGACGAAACTTCTAAAAACACCCATATATAATCTCATAGCACAATGTGAACTTAAGTTTCTGAAGGTTGTGAACAGGTGAGCAAAGAAAGGTTACCTCAGGTACACAGGCCTACTGTTTCTCCATACATCAACTAGCCCAAGAGAGTAGCAGCTTTCTCCTGTTCCATTGACAGGAGGGAATCACTTCGGTAGATGCAAAACTTCGTTCTCCATAGGCACGAGTGAGGATTTTTGCTCCCCTCTTTACAGAAGTAGAGCTTGTGGATTCAGTAAAGCATTTTGCTTTTATACCAGAGCCAAAAGCAGAAGTGTTAACTGGTACAACTTTCCATCAGTGGCCAACTACCAGGCAATGGACACCTTCAAAATATTTAGCATGATTGATATGATTCATCACTATTAACTAGCTAGACAGAATCAGTGTTAAAAAACCCCACCCTTTTTTTTTTTTTAACAATCCTAGTGAGGACATATTGGTTTTAACAACCAAACTTTTAAAGAGCTTTTTTTTTTCAAAATAAACAAAAAAGAAGTTATATATTTTATAAACCCCCCCAAAAATTGCTAGATAACAAAAGTGATTCTACTAACTATACAGTAAATATTCTAAAATAAGTAGTGAGTAAACCAAACTACTTTTAATTTCTTGCCCCATTTATCTTAGTTAAATTTCAGTTTTTTTTAAAGCACAAACAAAATTAGTTTTTCAAACAGTTTCATTTAATAGGCTCCATGAAGCCAAGGACACAAATAATAGAACCAATGCCAATACAAAGAACAGAGCACATGGTTCCCCTTAGATTTGGGGTAGTAATAGTAGTAACAGTTCTTAACATTAATTCATCTTCCATATAGACTACTATACAATTTAGGAGTGTCGGTCCATCTTTACATCACATGTTTTTAAAAAAAATGCAAAAGTCAAGCAGGGCAGAGATACCTCTGGAAGAGTGAGGGTGAACGTGGCAAACTGCAAGCTGCACTTCAAGAACAGCACCAGTGCTGGCCAGCTCACTCGAGCAGTGTTCACCAGTCTGCAAGGAATCGACTCTTTGGATACTTGACATGGACAAAGGCTTTCCTACTTTATCAATTTAACTATTTCAAATGGAAAGATCGCTCAAATTTATCATTTTTGTATTGCCACAACAACTTTTTAGCCTTGAAAAGTTCCACAGCTGCTTTAAAAGGTCCTTTAAGAGGTAGTTGTTCACTAAAACCTAGGGCAACCCAAAATATAAAATAAGGACCTCTATTAAAATGGAAAATTTGCTAGTGGATAGCGATACTGTGGCAGCCTGTCAGAACAGACCAAGAGGAATAAGATTTTACATGAGGCTCATTCAGTAAAGTAAAAAAAGAAAAACAAAAAGCCAAAAGAAAAAAATTAAACAAAACTAAGTGAAACCATTGTGGTAGCAGAGAAACAATTCACAGCCAATAAGAAGAACTCCCTGTCCCACATTTCATCTGCGTGATTTTTTTTTTTTTTTTTTAAACAAAGAAAGCTACTACATGAATGGATAGATCCTTGAGGAGCACGTCTTTAGAATACACAGCCAGTGAAGAGTTGGGTCTTGGGCCTTATTCGTGTGCAGCTGAGGAAGAAGCAGGCACACGTGAGAGGACACTGAAGCATCTGAACACATTTAGTTTGATAAACACCCCTCTTAGAAAGCAATCTGAACAAGGCAAGGCAACGCGCCACAAAACGTGTGGCTACCCAACCGATAGGCCTCAGGGAAGTCACATGTTTAATGGCTGTGTCCGATTTAGGGATCAAGAGAACACAAGTGAATGAGCAAATGAGTGAGCCTCGTTTTGAAGCAGGCCCTGCTCCACCAAGTTGGGGTGTGGACAACGCAATGCTGGAAATAACCACTTGTGCCTCAGTAAATTGGGGTCCAGTGTTCTTAACCTGTGCCAGTTACACTTACAAATAAGTTGACTAACAACATTTTAAATGCTAATTTATGGCAACAGGTCTTTTCCATATTTATAAATATAAAAAAAGGTAGACAAAACTACAGAAGTTAATTTTAAATAAACTAAGAGTCAAACATTAAAGCAACAGTAAAAAGAAATGTTGCTTGAATCTCTACAGCTCTGATTAGGGCAAAAGGTGCACAACTAATAGGAAACTTCATACATGTGATGAAAAAAAAGTGCTAATACGTACCATATCCATCATAGTTGTCTCTGTAGGAGTTTCCACGGTCTCCATAGCTGGAACTCCTGGAAGAAAGAGGCATAGGATGTGTGAATTTCCAAAGACTTGGACTTCAAATGCTGATTAATAAGCCATGTTATAAGATATAGCATCTGTTGAAAGTTGAACAATGGTGGTGCCTCTTTGGGAGAGAAGGAACTACATTCTTACCTGTCTCTATTGTATCCACCACCGCCACTGCTGCTGCTCTTGTAACCCCCACTATATCCCCGGTCTCCTCCATAACCACGGTCACCGCCACCATATCCCCGGTCACCACCACTGCCATAACTACGATCACCACCGCCATATGCCCTGTCACCACCACCATAACTGCCACCACCTGGAAAAAAATAAACAAACATTCAATTACACACTGCCATTCTGTTGCTCTGGGAACAGACACATTGACATGTTCTACAACAGACTACTCAATGTCCCTTTTGAATTAGAATGCACCAAGATGCCTATTGCATCATGGTTACCCCCTGACCCACCTCTTCCTCTACCTCCACGGAAGTATCCGCCGCCTCTTCCTCCTCCACTGCCACCTCTGTATCCGCCACCTCCGGAGCGGCCACTACCACCCTTCCCAGCCTCATCCACACGGATTGCTCTGCCATCCACAGACTATGGATAAAAAAAAAAAAAACCAAATTTTAGTAAGATATTTGGTCACTCAACACAAACCCATCTACATTTGCACCAATAGAAACATGCATTAACCAGAAGACAACTTTCAGTTTGATATGCCCAGGTAATAGATTCGAGACTATAAAACAGGCAATCAACACCATTCACAGGATGCAATTCAGACAGTGGGCAGCTCAGACAATGCTTTTCTGAGTCCCAAAAACAGATTGTACCAAGAACCCACCACACTATACATGTTCAAATCATATGCATTGTTAATCTCTACTTCATACTTTTCCATTCATTCCCTCCATGGCATCTTTTGCATCTTCAGGGTTCTCAAAAGTGACAAAGCCAAATCCTCTCGACCTGTTTGTTTCTCTGTTTCTGGCAACATGAACTGCAAAGAAAAAAAAAAAAAAAAAAAAAAATTATATAGATCGTTGAAGTAACCTTGAAAAACTATTATTTGGGACAGAAATTGCATATCAAAAACACGACACTGACCATTGGTGATGACGCCGTATTTAGAGAAGGCATCCTCCAGGGACTGCTCCGTGGTGTCGAAGCTCAGACCTCCGATAAAAAGCTTTCCTTCGTCAGACATTTTGTCGTTTCTGGGAGAAAAATTAGTAGTTAATAAAAAAGTATTAATTTGTAACTAATATCCATTGTTTTTTAGAATAATTACAGAATTGGGCCACGAGGCTAACATGCAGGTCAAACAATAGGCCTTGCATCAAGCCCACGTTTTACACCACCTCTTTTCCGGCAAAAACGCGCCAGATACGTTTATGCAAATAAGGCCGAGTATTCATGTCAGTATAGCGGTGGAAACCAAAAACCCATCCCCCCCTCAAAGAAAAAACGTGTTCGACCTGATTCAACAACGACGCCAGCTAAATAACCAAATCAGAAATTAATTCTTTAAAGTATTATTTTCCTAATAAAACGGCAATTACATGGAAGCTAAACGGCTAAATAACGACGACGCTAATGAACGCAATATCGCTATAGCTAAGCTAACTAGCGCCATTTTGTCTCACGTGAAGCAGAAAGCAGAAAACAAAAAAACTAAGCTAGCTAACTTTTCTAAATGTTTAAAGCTATCATTTAAAACAAGACCTCGTCGTGTGAAACATTGCGAACTGAAATTTAAAAAAAAAATATGCTAGCTAAATGGGGAAAAATCAAGAAACGTTATAACTTACGTTTGGCTCAGCCTCCTCTCTGGTGCTCCGTGCTCAATATGGCGGTGAAGAGAGGGCGGGTCTATTTTATACCTCAAGGGGCGGAGCTACATCACAAACTATTTGAATATTAACTACCCGTATAAACCTAACAGTATCAGACAAAGTTTTTTGTAATAATTATTCACATTATTTTGTGAGTTGAACAAAAGAAAACATACATCAAACCATTGTGTTTTCTTGAATCGCCATATATTTTCAAGATAACGGAAATATTCTGGGTAGACATATTTAATTTTATGACAAACATTTGGGATTTGTGCGATGTTTTATTATTATTATTATTATTATTATTATTATTTACATTTACAATCTAGCAGATTTAGAAAATTCGTATAATCCTTTTTTTTTTTTTTTTTTTTTTTTTTTTTTTTTTTTAAAGGAAACGTGTGGCGACCGGAACTATCTACTGTGTGTCGGCTCATTGAGTCGGCTCTTTTAGGTGAATCTGGTAGTCAGCTTGAATATGTGACCTGTTTTTGTTCTCTGTATTGTTTTCATTGTTAAATGCTTTTATGGAAACCTGTTTTCAACATCTGAGCTGCTCAACTGCATAAAAGCTGAGAAACGTGTTTTACTTCCAGTTGAGTGTATGATCCAGTGTATAATGGGAGGCTATCAAGACAGGGATTACTAGGGATGGCTTGTGACCACAGATTTTGGTGGACCAGGACATCACATGATGTGTAGCTTCAAACAAAATAAAGTTAAAAAGGCTGTTATACTTGATTTATGCTATTGGTTACTATCTAGTGAGTTTTTAGAGTAACCTTGCAATAGGCAGTTGAGAGTTGACAAGAAATGAATGAACAAACTAACTATGTATGGTAAATTTCAATAAGCTAATAGAACGATGTAGTCTTGCCTAAACCTGATAGAACACCTTTGGGATGAATTAAAGTGGAGACTGTGAGCCAAACCAAAACTGGGACATCTGCCTTTACATGCACATGAATGTAATATGGGGTTGGCCTGCCCTTTACAGCTATAACAGCTTCAACTCTTCTGGGAAGGCTTTCCACAAGGTTTAGGAGTGTATTTATGGGACTTTTTAACCATGCCTCTAAAAGCACATTTGTGAGGTCAGGCACTGATTTTGGACAAGAAGGCCTGGTTTGCAGTCTCCACTCTAATTCATCCCAGTCAAGTTCCTCCACACCAAACTCGCTCATCGATGTTTTTATGTACCTTGCTTTGTGCACTGGTGCGCAGTCATGTTGGAACAGGAAGGGGCCATCCCCAAACTGTTCCCACAAAGTTGGGAGCAGGAAATTGTCCAAAATGTCTTTGTATGCTGAAGCATTAAGAGTTCCTTTCACTGGAACTAAGGGGCCGAGCCCAACCCCTGAAAAACATTCAGTGATTTGAATTCAATGATTTGGAGGGGTGTCCCAAAACTTTTGGCAATATAGTGTAGTAGCACAGTGCACAGGACTACATAAGGTACATAAAGAGAAACTATTGACTAAAAAACATAGGGGCATTGGTGGCTCAGTGGTAGGTTTCTCGCCTATCATACGGAAGGCCCGGGTTTGATCCCCAGCCACTGGATGTTGCTGTGTGGACCAGTTGGTCCGCTGTGGCAACCCCGAACAGGGAGCAGCCGAAAGCAACATTCATTGACTAAAAATATAGCTGCTTTAATTTTAATGACTTTCTTTTCAAATGGATATTTCCAAAGAAATTCAGCTGTGCTCAATAGAGCAGGTGTGACTCCCTGTCCGGGATAAACATAGATGAAAACATGATTAACTGTTTCTCCCCTAGTTATAAAAATTATCATAATGTAGGCATGGGGCAGCCAGATCCCTGTCCCATGGGCTGCTGTAAACACTTAATGCAGTTCCCATTTTATACTAGTTGGTACAATAACAACTCAGTAAAAAACACATCAGGGCTTTTTAAAACATCTTTTATTGACAAACACATAACCAAGCACTCTGAAATTAGAATAGACAAAATAGAGCTTACAGAAACTCTTAAAGAACAGCCTTAGCAATGCTGGAGAGCCACTAGAAGACCAGGGTCATCATGGAGGGCCTACAGAATCATTAAAGACAACAGCCACACCCAATGCAGCCTATTCATACACGTATCACGAGATAGACACTAAAGGAATGCAGAAGCAATAAGAATAAAGCTGAAAAACACAGGTCATCAGGCTTGTGAACGACTTTTATGCACTGCCGTTCTCCCCACCACTATAGCCAATTTGCCCTCTGACATTTATAGGTTCCAAGCTTTACCCCACTCTGCCTACACACATGTTGACAATAACATCATGGACCACTACTAAGCCTTCCAATGCAGGCCTTACACAAGTCTTCCATGTTAACATTGCATATATACACTTTATCTTCCAGTTGTATATAGTCTCTCTCTCTTCTTGCAACATTTAGAATTTATGTTCTTGTGTTTTCCTTATGTCCTGTTTCCTTCATGTCAGAGGTTGTGGGAAAGCTCACAGAGTAAGAATTTCATTATATTGTGTGTCCTGTACATATAACAATAAACTATTGACTCTTAAATCTATTTAAAAGCCACACATTTTTGCCTGTGTCTTACATCTTAGAAGTGCAGCACACAGGTGTTGATTTTCAAGCCAGCTATGGTAGAAATCAGAGTGCAAGTACCTTTGGATGGGGAAAAAAGGCTGCCACCTTGTTGTTTTTAGTTAAGCACTGTAAACTGTGTGCTCATGTGTCCTGTACAATGGCGGTTGCTATGCTACAGATCTGCTATGAATTCTGGATATTGTGAAAATGTTGAGCAGTTGTGTTCTATAGGCCGTTTCAC